>VZSU01000161.1:957732-977305 GCA_013398715.1 Nesospiza acunhae
CTTTTCCTTTCTTTTCCTCACATTTTATCATATGTCTGTGTCACCTGCAGGGGCTTGGCTTTATTTCTAAATCACTGTTCCAGAAGAAAAATGAGAGATAGACCGCATTTTGTTGGCCTCATGGTAGTAATCCTTCAATGAGAGACTGTGAGCAGCTTTTCTGGGCAAGACAGATGTCTTGAATGAGCTGCCAGATGGAAAAAAAAAATAAAAAAGGAAATAAAAAGAGACATATGTTCTGCATGTAATACAAACTAGAATTTGTAGTATGATAATACACAAATCTTTCATATTGAAGCCTAAAAAACTTCTATTTATACATATAGCAGGTTCAACTATAATATCAGTGATTGGTATTACCTCCAGTTAAAATACCTGTCTACTTCATGCAAGGAGACTGCCCACTAATTCTGCTTTAGCTCTTAAATATTTTAGCAAGAAAAAGCAAATTGACAAGTATGCTTAACACCTGCAGGTTTCTCTTCTCTTCTCTTCTCTTCTCTTCTCTTCTCTTCTCTTCTCTTCTCTTCTCCTCTCCTCTCCTCTCCTCTCCTCCCTCCTCTTCTCTCCTCTTTTCTCTTCTCTCCTTTCTCTTCACTTTGTTTTGTAGGCAGTTTTTGTGGAGTTTCCCAGTCCTATTTTTTTTAACCTTATCAGTGGACCCATCAATAATGGTATTTGTGTGGGTTTTTCTGATTTATTGCAAAGACAAAATTTCCTTTGAGAAGATCAAGAACTTGAATGTCTTAGTATGCATAAGCTTTGAGTTGAAACAGGTATTTATATTGGTGTGCTGGACGGCATGAGCAGTGATATTTTGTGTTGTAGAATAAAAGCAGAATAACTAGAATTTTATCTATTCTATTTTCTCCTAAAACCTATAAATGGAAATTAAAAAAATAAAACAGTTCCACATATAAAATTTCTCCATAAAGATTAATCTGTCCAAAAGAAAATAATTTCATAGCCCACAGTAGAATTGCCTATAATAAATTCTAAATTATCATTATACATTTACTCTCACAGATATTTTTCAATGTTCAAAGCGAGCAATGGCACTCAGAGTTCTGACAACAATATAAGCACTAATTGAAAGGCCATTTACAATTACATAGCAATATTTAATTGGATCATAGGTAGGGAGAGAGAGCTCAGAATTTCCTTCTGTAATGATCTGTCAGCAGAAGATATCTTTGAAATTTTATCGGGTCATCAATTTAGCAGGAAGCAATCAGGATGCTGAAAAATGCAGGTTGCATTGCTGGTTGCAATGCTGGCTGCTGCAACAACATTTTCATCAAACAAAATAATAAATAGTTTAAATATGCTCAAATTCTGCTCTTCATTTAGAATAGTTATTACAATATGCAATAGAATATAGAGAATATATATTGGTAGAATATAGAGCCAAAAGACAGCATCCAAATGTTTATGAGGAACATTTTCATTTACTCAATGGAAAACTATATAACCATTCTATATATTCTGTTGACATTCTTCAAATGTTAGCAACAGTACTTTCCTTTCTTAATTTCTGTATTCCTTTAGGTTCTACCTTGTCATTATAAATTTATATGTGATGACAAAAAAATAAGATAAAATAAATTTAAAAAAAATTCAGGCCTATATCACGGTTTACTTGAAGAGCATTTTGCACAATTGTTTCTTTCTGAGCTGAGTAACATTACAGTAGAAACAGATTTTTCTCTCAGTGTTTCTTGAGGCAAATCAGTGTTCTGAATAAGAGAAATTGATGGTTTTGGTCTAAGAAAATAGAACTGTTTTACAGAGTGGGGATGAGTATCTCAATAACTGTGAAGGAATGGCTGTAGAGCAAAGGGCAAGATCCTCTCATCATTTGAAGCCTTTGGGGAATATCATTCTCACTTAGATGAGCTCTTTGGACAAGCTCTACAGCAAATTTGGGAATGAAAAAAAAGGAAAATATTTTACTGCCAAGAAAAGGTCAGGACGTTTTATACAGCAGCAGTAAAGGATGTATTCTATGTTTCAAAGCACAATTATTTATAGCTCAAGGTGTGATTTGTCAGGTGCATATCATCTTTTCTCACTCTATTTTATTGTACCAGAAACAGGCAAGACATCTCTGCTGTTCTCCTGATTACTGACAAGTTTTATTCCATTTGACTTCAGCAGCATTTACTCTATTTTGGTTCTTTTGGGAGACCAAACATGCACATCATGATGACAGGACTTTGGGGGCTTTACTTGAAACAGCCACTCTATCCCTTTTCAACTTACATGGCATTTCATGTATTTTGAATGTATCACTCAGAAATAAAATTTAGTGATAAAGGAAGACAAACTATATCACTCTACATACACCATCATGCTGTAAATTATTATACTCTACCTTGAACACCTTCTTGCAAAACAAACAGACTGATAAAGTAATATGGAATGCAAAAGACATTTGTATTCCACAAGAAAAATAATCTATGAATGTTAGCTGTAATAAGAGTGAGGTGTTGGGTTTTTTAAACTGTGTTTATGTACATTGAAAACTGTAACAGATTCTCTACATTACAGGAAAACAGCTTTTGACTTAGAATTGTTCACATTCTCTTATGCTTTTCATGGTTTTAACTATTTTACCATAGCAAATACTTTAAAAAAAATAATGGAGCATGAGGAAGGATTTTTATGGTTAATCTGGAGACAATGTTTATTTTGGAGAAGGAAAACTAGTGGAGCAGTATTTTTAGATCTGAATTTAACTAATAGGAAAGAGCTGATTGAGATTTGAATGTAGAAGGTAGTTTCAATGCAAAAGACCAGAGAACAGCCTTCCAAGAATAGATAAAGTGTGAGAAAAACACTGAGAGAAAACTAGACTTCCAATAATAAAGAGACTTTAGCAAATTTAGGTATAAAAAGCAATCTAAGGAAGATATTGCAGTATAATTCATATCTAAAACAGACTCTTCAGAGTGCAGAGTAAATTAGTCTGGTGTCAGAGAAAGGCAGAAAGACTGAGAGAGACTCCTTCAGCAGAAAGGAATTTCAGGATGCTGGAAACTGGTACATGTCTAAGAATAATTTTGCAAAAGAATAGAACAAATTTGTAGAGATAAAATTGGAAAGAGTAGGGAGCAAAATTACTTAAAACTAGCAGGACATGTAAAAAGCACCAAAGAATAAGTTCTGTAAGTGCATCAGAAATAAGAAAAATTCAGTGCTTATTTCTAAGCAGAGCACAGAACTATGCTTTAAGTCAGCATGAACATGCATTTCTATACACATATTAGTACAAAAATCAATTTTTTTCAGTAGCAAATCAGAAGACTTTCAGATGAAAAATCTCAGAGGGGATTTGAAGATGTATTCTTTTTTCTGTTATAGACCAAGTAGTTTAGTGAGGAAATTAAATAAAAGACTTCTAAAACTGAGGCAAATTAGAGAAGGATGAAGGGAGGAGTGGTTTTCCCAAAAAGTGAAACAATTCCTCAGACTACATGATTTAATAATTCATATATTAAAAAAGTGACATAAAGTACAATTGAGGAGCACTAAAGTAGAAGAGGTTATATGAATACAAACACTTAAAAATATCTGCATCTATCACATTCGGATTGCAGTTTGTCAGGGCAATTGGTGCAGGAGAGGATCAAAACCTCATTTCCTCACAAAAAAACCTTTATCTTCCACGTATAGATAATACTCATAACACTGCTATGGACTCTCGGGGATCGTTCTGTGCAGAGCCAGGAGCTGGATTCAATGATCCTTGCGGGTCCTTTCCAGCTCAGTGTATTCTGTGATTCTGTGATTTTGTGATTATCCATGTAACTGCCTAATTCTATCCTGAATCTTGCCAGACATTGTTGCTTATTCCTTGTCTCTGGTTAGATTTATCTTTGGACTTTCTTTTTTTTGGTAATGTGATTGGAAGTAAAGCACAGATCCTAATATGAACTGTTGAAACTCCATGTTTGAGCTTGCAGTGCTGTGCTATGTGTTTGATATTAGGGTCTAACTGCATAGTATACAATTGGGATTTCATGTCATAATTCACTTACAGTTTGACTTAAGGATAAGGAGAAAAATGTTGTGGATCTTGTTCCACTTGCTTTCAGAAAACAGAACTAGCAGTGGCAACTTACAGTTTTGTTGTTGTGGGGGTTTTTATGCAGATTTTTGTTCCTAGAGTTAGAGGAACAAAACAACAACAAAGATTCTTAAATCTAATCAATTGCTACAAAAAATGTCTTGAATTTTGCAGATGATTCATATGACTGAGCTAATCATTTGTTGTATGGCCTACCTCAGAGAGCAAAACTCTAGCAAATTTTGCCTCTGTGAATAGTAGAACCAAATTAAAGAGGAATGGGAATAAGTAGAACAGTCCTCTCAACATGGATTAAAATTCATTTAATTCTAGTTGATTTATATTAATTTTATTCATTGTGTGATGGCACTCTGAAGCTGCTATGACATTTGAGGTCAGTGCTGGTAAACAACTTGTTATACTGAGTACAGCAAAGCTGTAATCAAAGCTTTAAGGTTAAAATGTTTTTATTTATAGATAAAACAGGGTTTTTAAAGGATTTTTTTTGATGACCAGGAGAAATAAAAATAAAAAAAAAAATTAATAAATAAGCTGCAAAATTAATGCTAACCCTGCAAAAGTAATGCTAATTCCATAGAGTATGTTCTAAGTTCTCAGAAGGAAGAAGTTGCCCAGAAATCTGGTTGAGGTTGTTGGAAGGTCTCCCTGCTCTCCCAAGTCTTCCCTACATATTTGGTTCCAGGTGCAGTGCTAGCAGCAGCTTGCGTGTTCAAACCCCTCTGCCTGTTCCATCTCAGCCCTCCCAAAGCTTTCAGGTCCAGCTTTTGCTCATCTTTCTGTCAGGGAAGGCTCATGCTGCTGGAAGGTGAGACCACCTCCAGAGGGAAGGGGTCAGGACAGGGCAGCCTCATCCATGCCCAGCCACATCCTCTGGAAAGAGCACACCACCAGAAAATGTGTCATCCTTCACAGTTTGCTACTCACCCCACTTGCAAGGAGTCAGGGACTTCATGTGACATAAACAGGGCTTCCCCATGTAAGCAGGAGAAGCAACTTCAAAGTTAAATCCACTGAGCATTACAAAAGCTCTCAGTATTGCTGTTCAGACTTTAAAATAGATTCATAGACTGAGTCACTTCATTTGATCTCAACTGTGTTATTTCTATTACCCAGAGCAGAGTTAGGTTAGCCTTTCAGTTGACAGAACCATTGTACTATCTTTCACAAGCCCAAAAAATTTTACTCAGTAATTAAGGTTTTGATTCTGTGAGCTGAAATAAATGAAAATTTTCTTTTCATATAATAGCTGTAATAAGAATCCTGCTCTGACATAGCACTATAAGGAGAACAGACTTCTGACAACATCTATGTTCAAGGCAAATCTCTTTCTAAATAGGAAACAAGGTTAGATGAAGCTCTGCTGGAAGTCCTTTTATTTGCCATGATGCCAACATCAAACTAAAAAATCATTTTACTCTGATGATTAACTTTTGCAAGAGATGTACTGCTTTCCACTGAGCTGTTTTCAAGTCAGTGGGAGAAAGAGAGATGACTTTATCAGCAGAGAAGGAGATGAAGAGAATTAAAGAAAATCTGACGAGGTGTAAAGAAAGTAGCAGCTTGAGCTGGAGGGTGAACTGTAAATTGCAAGATGATAGTGAGAAAAAGAACAGTTTGCAAAATTAGCTTAAAAACTGTTTAGCATCAAAGCAAATGCCAGGACATTTTTAAAGCTTACTTAAGCAATAAGCTAAATCAGCATTTAAGTCAAGACAACAAACAAAAATGTTTCAAGCATAAGGTTCAATACAGTTGCTTGCTGAGATTCACCTCACACTGCTTCACTGCTTTAGGGTCAGCTCTAGCGTTGTGCCAGATATTCTACAGTACTCCTGTGATGAAAGTCGTAAAAATGAATTTTGTATATTTTAAATGCCTTCATCTGGATTTTGAGTTATTAAAACATGATTTGAAACTAATTGCTTGACAATTGCAAATTGATTTTTGATTTTACTATGTTGCAACTGTTGTTGTTGTGGGATTTTTTTTTGTGTTGGTTTTTATTTTTTGACAGAACATTAATTGTCATAGCTTAAATAAATGCTTTTTCATGGTTTGTGTAGCTGTGCTATTCATTAGAACTGTGAAGGTAAAACAACATTTGAGTTTGGCTAGACTGGCACAGAAAAGTGTAACTATTTTTAAAGATTAAAATATTTTAAAGATTATTTTTTACTTGTTTGTCAATAAAACTTTTTTCCAAGTAAGTCTCAGTCTAGAACAACACATCATCTTAAAACTTACTCTTTTTTCTCTTTACTGCAGAATGGTTGACATCATTATGTGCTATTCTCTTCCTTTTAAAAAAAAATCCAGCATACCAACATCCTTGTACTTACAGTCACTCTCATGTGTAACATGTGGGGCTTTAGAAGTGATCAAATATGCACAAGTTTTGATCCAAAGTGCTTTATTTTGAAATCAGCTGCATATTCAGCCCATACTGATATCAGGGTGATAACCTCTTTCTCCCTGGAAAGAAAAGAACCTGCAGGGTCAAGGATGTCTTTAAAGTGTAGTGGATTTGAACTTTGAATGTTCTTTGAATGTTGAATGTTTGCACTTGATAAACTGGAAAAGAGCAAGCATGGGTGGGAGTGGGAGGGAGCCCTCTTCAGGAATGGAATATATGTGATGTCTGTGAGGAGCAGAAGCTATAGAACTGTCACATTTGTGGTGTTGCAGCACACCAATATTCAAATGATTCAGTTTCATTACATCTGAAAAGGCTCACATGGATACACAAAGTATAGTTGAATAGATAATCTCATTGAAACAGGAAAAATGTCCAATTTGTGTTCAAATGTGTGCTTTCTTTCAAAGATGTTACACGCTTTATCCAAAAAACCCCCATACAATCATCTGTTGGAAGTGGGCTATAATCCTTCTAATGTGTTCCAGCTTCATAAACATCAGAAGAAACTTTGCAAAACATTTGGGTTCCTCTTCAAAATCTCATTTCATCTCAGTCTTTAGCTATAAACTACTGTGTGGTTTTTTATTATTATTTTTCCAGAAACTGGGGAGTGTGCCTACTTTTAAAAAGGTATTGCATATTTTCAAATTGCAAATAACAGAAACTATTGCAGAAATATGGGCTTTAAACTTTACTTAAGCAATTAAATACCTATATATATTAAAAAAACAGAGGAGACAAGCAAAACATCAGAAATTCTATATATGAGACTGAAATAGTGTAGAGGTAACCCCTTTAGTTTCTTCACCTGATTCTTTTTATACACCAATTTAAGAAAGAATTTTAGCATAACCATGGAAGGAAAATGTATATAAAAGATTGTAAAGCCCACCCTTAAGACTTTACAACTCTGTGAACCTTACTAAAAATTATTAATAGTTGATATTTTTTTCACACTCCCTGATTATTTTTTCTTCACAAGATACGTTAAATATTTTTCAGTTTTTGTCAATTGTTTCACTCTTTCACATATATAATATATAGAATAATAGATTGAACATTATGGATGCTTTGGAGAATAAATACTCTGGTGTATAAATGAACATGTGGAGTGAAGTACACTATAACCATGAAGGCAATCTAATTCAAAATATAACACATATGGTACATAGTTTAAAGCCCAGGGAACTTAGAGATGTTATGATTTGCAGAACAATTTTTTACACAATAAATTCACAGTTGAATTAGAAAGGTATGGAGGTTTTGTGATTTTTCTTCCTTAGTGCAAGGATCTGGATAAGTCTGCAGGTTGTTTGGTGATAAATCATGTGAGTCCAGCTCAGAGAAGATGTCACAGTTTCCACAGGAGAAGAGCAAAAATGACGAAGCTGAAAGATCTTGCAAAAGACCTTCAACAGCTTTTTCCTTTAAACTGTATCAGGAAGAGCAGCAATGATGGTCCTGCCCATGAGTCACAAACTCAGGACAGTCAGATGCAGCCCTCAGTAACAGCTGCAATGTAGTAGCAGTTACAGCTATGTCCAATGGCATTGGCAATTCATGAGAAAACTTGCAGGGTAGCAAGAGCTTCAACTCCATGCCCCATCTAGCAGATGGCACAGAAGAGGTTCATCTTTGCATCTTCCTCAAAGATCTTTGCATCTTCTCAGTCTTCCTAACTCGGACCCTAAACTTTTCCCTGTTCTCACCTTTTTTTCTGTACCACCATCTCAGCCTGCCCTTCTAATTGCAGACCCTCTCCCAATTACTAGCTTCATATTTCATGCCTCCTGTCATATTGTTTTTGATGGGATGCACGGCAAGGGAGAAAATACAGAATTCAGTTCTCAACACTTCAGAGAAGTTTTCAAGATGTACATATCTATTTTATTTCCTAGTTTGAGACAATGCTTCACTAGACAAATTTAGGCAGTGCACTAACCTAGTGCAATGCTGAGGGACTTGTGTTCCCTGTCAACATGATCCCATAACATTGTGCTGAAAACCATTCAAGATTTATTGAGAAAGAAAAGAGAGAAAAAGGCATGATTTCTTGGTCTAGCACTAAAGGCACTCAGCCTTGAGGGGGCAATTTTAACTGTAATTGCTGCTCTCAGGGTTGCATTTTACTCTGAGGCTGAATAATTGAAATATAGACAGAGCTTTAGAAAAAAAAGAGCCAGAACTTCCTTCTCACAGAGAAGGCAGTGAAAAAGTAACACTTTTCCTCTGTCTCTGTACGCTCTGTAAAATCAAATTTGTCCTTGCGCAGCAGCACGGCTCAGAGAACTTCACTATAACGTACATATTGATGATAGGGTGCTTTGGAAAGATATGTGGGTTGAATCTCTGATAGGTTTTTGATTGAACTGAGGCCATACTTCCAGACAAATTCTCTGAGGTATTGCATAAAAGATAGATGGTGGCATTTTGACGCACTTTAAAAAAATTAGCAACCACAGCTGCCTTTTACAGGATGCCTGAATGTGTTCAACAGTTTCAGGACTCACCGGGCTGAGCTTCTTGAGATGCTTCAGCATAAGAATGACAGATTTTAAAACTTACATTAGCCTATATAGGAAATACAGATTGACTTTTTCAGTACTTATTCAGAGGCAGAGGGACAAACTCAAGTCATGAAGAGAAGTTTAAAGTCTGATCTTGGATGCTTTGAATAAATTGTACTAAATTCCACTTAATTCCTGTTTCGTAGAAGTGAAAAACAGATGTGACAAAGTATTTAGGAGTCTAATATCTCTTAGAAAGTCTTATTTCCCTGTGATTTTAATTTGAATTTTAGTATATTTAAGCAGAAATAGGGACTCAAAGCTTTTGGGATTTGGTTATTTTATCCATGGTCACATAATTTTGGAAGTGAAAATAACAAAGATTCTTTGTAATTAACTACAAAGATTTGATAAGTTTCAAGTTTAAATTCTTTCACAGATACAGGATACGATATGGAAAGGATGTTTCAATAGCTGCCAGCTTGGTTTATTCAGTCCAGGTGCTGAGAACCAGCTGAATCTTTTTGCATCTTCCCAGGAGGGTTAGCATTTGAAGACCTCACACCAAAGCCCTGAATGCACTAACAAAGAAACCTTGGAGAGAAACCTAATTTTACCTATACCAAAGACTGAATGCTATTGAAGGTAGATCTTGTCTCCCAGATGAATTTCTGAAAGGTAATTTAACCTCTTTTTTGGGGCTGCCTTTTGTGAAAATGAGTTACTTCAGATGTCTGTCAGTGTTTTCCCAGTGCTAAAGGTGCTGTGGACATAGGTAGTCTGGAAAGCAACCAAACACTTCCTCCCCTCAGCACCTTGGGTGTGCAGCTCAGACAAGACTGAAACTGCTATTTAGCAATGAATTAGAGATATGATTCAGAACAAAATGAGAAGCAGATGAGTAAGTATATGCCAATTTTTCAAAGCCTTTTTTTCCGAGAGCCACACTTCCAAGTGTCAAGTGGGTGAAATCATACATTGCTTTGAATCAAAGGGTCAAGTATTCCAACATGGGTTTGTCTTTGGAATTAATTTAATGCAATACATGCTCTTTTCCCCTCCCCTTTTTCTAGCACTCTAGTTCCTGAAATATATATGATGATGCATGCAGCACAAATAACTGGTTACCATAGGAACAACTGTAATAGTGATCCCAAAGCAGGGTTGGCCTTTTTTTCAGGATTTTCTCTTTCCCCTTAATACCATACTTTGTACACACATAAAGATCCTAACCCTCTTTCATTTGCAAATCATTCTGGAAAAATACTCCTATTTAATATGATTTGACTATAAATTGAAAAAAAACTTCAGTGTGTTTGCAGTAGCCTTTTGGCCTTATGCATTTTTTTACTGATAAGGAGATGAGCGCTAAAGGACTTTGGATTCCATGACATTGTAAATGACAACCTTATGGTAAGCCTTACTACTTTAAACATTCCTGTGATGACATTACTGAAGTAAGCAAAGAATTTATTATATTTTTCACATTTTTTCCTCTGTCAAAAGTTCCCCTTTCACCACATCCTGGCATACAAGTATGAGAAAATGCAAATATGTATGAGCATGAAACAAGCAAAATGGTAAAAATAAGTGAATTTTCATTCTTCTAAATGTTAATGGCATTACCTGTTATCATCTAGCTCTGCACACATCATCAGAGTCGTAAACTGGGTTTCAAACATGCATTAACATATTGCCACAACCCTAAGCAGAGGTTTATAGGGAAGTAATCAAGATCAGTCTGCCTTCTTCCCTCAGTGTTCCCAGGGAAATTGAGGAAGCCCTGTTTTACAACAGCATTCAAATTTCTTGAGTATTGATGCAGGCTCTATGATTCTATAGAGAAAGGGGGTGATAGAGCAGCTTGGTGGTCACTAGGCATCAGGTCAAAGTCAACCCATCACAAGCAATCATTAACTTCATCTCCACTTTGGGTAGTACAAATGAATAGGAGAAACACAGTAAATGCCTCACAGGGAGTCCTTGGAGAGAAAGATTTTCAGTTAAAAACAAATAAAAGCTTCTTTCTTTCATCATGCATATAACAGTGCTCAGCCTAAAAAAAAAGAAAAAAAATTAAAATGTGTTAGGAGAAGCTGTAAAATAGCCATGGATAGAGAATATGAGCTACATGTGATTGGACAGCTCTGTCTGCTTTGCTGTCTTTGAATGCAGAAGTTCTGTGTCCCATGTTTTGCCAGAGGGCTGGGATACAGGGATACATCCACATTGCGGCCACAGGAATTTATATGAAATTTTAAGTGGTTATTAGAGTGCTGTTTGTGGCAGATCTGGACAGCTTAACATGAACTCTACACTTAAGTCACCAAAATACCTGAAGCAGTGACATACAAGTTTTGAACAGTTATAATTTTCTGACACAAACCACATTTTAGGGAAAACCCATACATCAAATCTATTCCAAAAGTCTCTTCTCCTGTCTAACAAAAATTAGAGATATTATTCTGCCTCTGTAGTTCAAGAAAATGGTCACTGTTACAAATTTTGCCTTTCAGAATGGAAGGTTTTTTGCACTCTGTAGAAAAACTGCATCAGCTGAAAAAATAAATCATAATAAATGGGGGTCTCTGTTCCTTTCTGAAGTGATACCTTAGATACCTCATGTACTTGTAGGTAATTGTGACATTTACTGAGGCTTTTCCATCAACAGAAAAAGCTACTCTAAATTTCTTGTTACTGCAGGCTCTTGGTGTTTTTTCCCTGCTAACTATTTAATTTGGTTGCAAAGCAGATTCATATAATCTTTTTTTTTTTTTTCTATTTGACATATATAATTTAATTATAGTAAACATTTGTCGCTAATTAGATGGTAGCTTTACAGGACCTGATGTAATTTATTAGATTTAGACATTTAACTGCAGTGCAGTTAGTGTGCAACCATGTTTAGGGGTATACATTGTATAAACCAGCAATTAATTTACATATACTTACTTCTTCATTAATCTATGTGTCTGCATACCTAAAAATGTAAGGTGTAATATCTATTTTATTAGGCAATGAAGAGGAAAAAATATTGTCATTTAAGAGAGATTAGAACTTGCAAAAATCCCAAAACATTCAAGGGCAAAAACCCCACAGATGCTCTTTCCACACTTTCTTAGGATTTGCACTCTGCCACTCCTTAGAGGATGTTTCTCATGGCACAAAGCTGGCATGTACTGTTTAGGTGAGGTTTTTAAAGGCTGTGAGGTTACTGCTGTTTCCTCACATCATCAAGTCTGTTTCTACCTCCCTCAGCACATCTGCACATCGGGTAGGGCATCAAAGGGATCCAAGTATTTAAGTTACCATTTCAGAAAAAATTTATGGAAAGCTGTGCCTAATTAGCAACCTCTAGCAGTGGGAGGGGAAATGACAAGCAGGGAGGTTGTGCAGAGCTGAAGCCCTTTCTGCAGGATGGTAAAACAACGAAGAGCTGCAGAGTGCCATCAGAATCTGAGCTAGCACCCTGGCTAACTCTGCACAAAAATTACCTCAGTGCAGGAAATTCACAATATTAACTGTGTTAGCTCCTGTTTACTGCAGGACGACTGTTTCTGCTGTTCCCTGGTAACACTGAATCACTTTGATGAATAATAGGAAAAATGTAAATAAGATATTCTCTTAGTTATATTGCAAAAGCTGAGCTAATTTCTTTTTGCCAAGCAGAAATTTTCCACAAAATATTCCTTTAGTTAGAAAATTTAAATTACTGCTGATGAAATTCTTTTCATGAAGCAAACAAAATTTTAATTTGAGAAGTAAAATATTTAATAACAAAAAAAAATGCTTCGACTGTGACAAAATTGATATTTAATTTTTCAATTTTTTTTTTTTAATTTGAAAATGAACTTGTCAGTAATATATAAACTTCATCAAATTGAACAAAGCTGAGTGAAGGTTCTTCACCTGGGTGAGGACAATCCCAAACAGAAAGGGAGAAGGGTCCAGTGCGACTTTATTTTGGCTTTTTAATGCTCAAAGGAGCTTAGAAGAAAGAAGAGGACAGATACTTTAGTAGAGCCTTTAGCAATAGGACAAGAAGTAATGGTTTTTACCTAAAAGAGGTGGTAGATTCTCCATTCCTGAAAGCATTCAAGGCCAGGTTTAACAGCGTTCTGAGCAACCTTACCTAGTTGATGTCATTTCTTATTGCAGGGGAGGTTTGAGTTGATGACCTTTAAATGTCCAACCCAAATCAAACCATTGTAGGAAAAATAAAAATAAATAACTTTGAACACCACCATTGTTCTTGACTTATTAGATTTAGACTGGTCTCAGTTTAAATCTAATCTATTTTTTTCTAAATAATTTTTTTAAAATTTCTATTTTGTGATATGCAATTCAATCAGAGTAAAGAAATAGAGAAAAATAGAAGTGTACAGAATTCACATAGCAACAGGGATGGATTTTAATAGACCTGATTATGAAGTAGATGGGGGTGTGTGTGCATGTTGGTGGAGAACTGCAATTATTTTTAATTTGCAATGAAAAGCCAAGAATTTTCAAAAAGAGGAAAAAATAGACAAGCAAGATATAAAAGGAACTGAAAATGAGAGTAATAGATAAAATAAAACTCACTTGTCCCTTCTGTCCTATGCATACAGTTAACACAGATTTCTTTCCTTTAGGTTTAATGCAGTGCTAATGGCTTCAGTATCTTCTTAGATAGTCATACTTTAATATTGGATCCTAAGAAGCCTTATGTTGTAGTAACCATCTAGAGAGTAAAAAAGCTTGTTTGGGAACCATCTGTGCTTAAAAACAAAATGTTGAACACAGTCATTTGGAAGTAGAGTCACTTGGACTGGGAAATAAAGTAATTTCAGTACCCCTTTCAATAATATATTTGAGGATGCCAGTGCAGAGATGGAGTCTGTGTTCTGAACCCACTACACCCTCCGAAAGAGTGACAAACTCAAGCTTTATTATCTTAAGAGCATGTGTGATGCTGATTAGCATTTGATTTATGTGTCTTCTGTGTTTATTTGTTTATAAAAATGTCCTGCCTCTTTGCAGTAATCCAAATCCTATGTTGTAGCAGTTTCTATAGCAACTATGCATTTATTATTGAATAAAGAAAGAATTATGTAAACCAAAGCCATAAACCATACATAAATTATCAATGCATAAATTCCTACTGTCCTGATTTCTCAGTCCAATTCTCTACAGTTTGTATATAAGCAAGTAAGAAATATGAGAAAATGAAAAGTAGAATGTTTCGCCCAACCTTTTCTTCCGTAACATTATTGAGACAACTATCTGTCTAGAAATTATGATGATATCTGATTCAAGTAATTCAGGAATCATGAGTCATTCCCTTAAAGTCATGAGTCTGGTTTTTAAAATCTTGAAATTAAAAGAACTCACTAACCCTATGAAAATGACACCACCACTCTCCCTCCCTCTCCCACATTCCCCCCTCCACCAATTTTTATTTGGTTTGATTGTGGAAGCATGCTATCAAATTTGAAGCATTTTTGTAGCCTAGTTGAGCTATTAAAATATATTTTAAGGATGGAAACTTAGATTCTGAACTCATTTTGTTATTCTATGTCCTACCTGCAGTTCCAGTACCAGTTCTCCTAAATACTCAAAGATGTACTGAAAGATATTCACCTAAGCCACTTTAACTAGTTCTCTCTGTTGATTTCCATTATTTGGCTCTATCAGTGCAAAACAACAGCCAAAATTTCATTTGCAGCTAGTGTAGTTGAAATTCAGGAACTCTATCCAGGATTACAGTCTTTAGTTTCTAGATGCTGGCTGAGAGTTAAAATCTTGGAATCTTTCATAAGAAAGAAAGAAAGAAAGAAAAAGAAAGAAAGAAAGAAAGAGAGAGAGAGAGAGAGAAAGAAAAGAAAGAAAGAAAAAGGAAGGAAGTGGCTGAAGGAAGTGGAGGAAGGAAGGAAGGAAGGAAGGAAGGAAGGAAGGGAGGAAGGAAGGAAGGAAAAGAAAGAAAGAAAGAAAAAGAAAGAAAGAAGGAAAGAAAGAAAGAAAGAAAGAAAGAAAGAAAGAAAGAAAGAAAGAAAGAAAGAAAGAAAGAAAGAAAGAAAGAAAGAAAGAAAGAAAGAAAGAAAGAAAGAAAGAAAGAAAGAAAGAAAGAAAGAAAGAAAGAAAGAAAGAAAGTCCTACTGCAGTAGTCAATTTTGAGAGTGAAAATGTTGAAATAAAACATTTTGACACTTTCTGGAATTAAATGTTTTGAAACTTCCATTTGAAAATATTTTAAATGTTGCTGCTGTGAATCAGAAGAAAATTGTTCCGTTAGGGAAATTTTTGGCCAAAATTGCAAATCCATTCCTAACAGCTGCCAGACTTTCTGAGGCAGACCGCAAGATCTGAGCTCAGGGATGCTCATCCATGTAGCTCTGCTGAGCATAAACTGTCAACAAAAGCCACAACTTATTGCTTCTCATTTCTGGCTTCCCACGTACTTGCTTATTTAATCTTTGGCTTTGCCTAAGCAGTTTCAATCAAAAGCAGACCTCTCCAAATGAGCAACCACTTTCTAAATGTGTATGAAACCTATGCTGTTACTTTTTAATTGACACCAAATGAATGTACATGGGACAATAGGGTTGTCTCCATAAGTGTAATGCATCTTGATTATCTACATGTGTAACTTTACTTCATAAAGTCATACACTTTGAAAGCAATTATGAAAGCAATGTATAACATGTATCCATAATATTTAGTATCAAAGTCTTTGGTTAAGAAACAGAAGTTTCTGTTTATCACCATGGCTCATCTCATTATCTCAGTGGGGTATTTAGTATGTTTGTTTTAAAGCACTCTTGAAGCTTTTCGAAGACAGAAGGCTGAACAAAATTCCAGACATATGCCATAATTAAAGTACAAGACGTAATTAGAAATTTTGTGAAGCAAACACTGTATTAGAACCTATTTGATGCTTTCTTTTTTTCTATTCAATTTCACATATTGTCTATTCAAGAAATTCATAAAAAATTAAATCCAGCTCCAAGTGTTCTTGGATTCTTAAGGGTTTAAATTAATCTTCAATGTGTGTGTATATATATATATAGATATATATAGATATAAATTTAATATATGAATGTCGTATAACATTTGTATGTTATACAAATACATACCTCTTTTGATAACTTTGCAAGTCTTTCAAACTGGAACTACTAGTAAAATCTGAGGGAATATTACAATTATTTAACTCATATTGTATTCAGAGAAAATAAGAAAGACAGTCAATGTTTCCAACAGAAAAATAACTTCTATTCTGCTCTCCTCCCAACAAGTAATTTCAAAATACTTTGTGTGTCAATCACTAAGGAAAAAAGTACTGTTCTGTGTAGACCAGTGAGTATGTTGGTTTGGGAATCCAAAAGAAATGTGGTATCTCATAAAATATCCCTTCTTTTTAATCTTTATGATATCATGAGATAAAAATATAAAGGGGTTTAACTTGCTACAAAAGCAAAAGACATATTTCAGTAAAATGTGACAAAATATCTATTCTTAGGTTTTAGGAGTAATATGATATATTGTAAATTTTTTTTACAGAAAAAAAGATTTTAGCACCTATTGTGAACTTCGTTAAAAATGCAAACCTTACTCTGCTGGTAATACAGAAAGTAATGATACTTTTCTTAATATTTTTTTAATGATAACACCATATTTTCGTGGACCATACAGACTGTTTCAATACAATGCCATCCTTCAAATTTACAGTACTTCTATTTGCAAACTCAAAAGGTAGAATGGTATTCCTGTCATAGACAAAATAATTCCTTATCCTTTGTTCCTTATTGGAGAGAAATATAAAGGCATTTAAAAAGCATTGCTGCTTTTTCTTTCATTGATAAATACTGAATACCCTAATTATCTGCGCAATACTAAGAATTTCTTAATTGAAAAAGTGAGATGTATAAGAGGTATATATTAATCTAAGCACTTGACAGAACACTTGGTCAATCAGAAGTTCAAAACAGAAGTAAAAATACAAAAATATCCTCTCTCAGTCAGCAGTGTATCGAGGCCCCAGTCCCTTTAATGTCATTAACAGATGTAATTCCAGTAGAAGAATAAGAGATGGGTTTCTCGTTTTTTTCTTCCAAATGGGTTCTGGGCAGGGGGACAGAAATGCAGTGTGTGACTGCTGATGATCCAGAATGGCATTGCAAGCACTCCCTCTTTAGATTCATCCATGCTACCTGTAGATGTATCCATGTCCCAAAACTGTATTTTCAGATCATGTGCTTTCTCTGGCTACCAAGAGTGGGAGCTGGCAACATGGCCATATAGCCAACTGAATATGAAAAACAGCTTCAGAGCCCAACCAAATTCACTTTAAACCTTTCTTCTCCCTCCAGTATTTCCTCTGCCACTAAATCAAGTTGTGTGCTGCAGATTATGAATTCCTAGAAACAAATGCATTGCTCCTGCCTGCGTTCAAACAACTCGGACTCCTGAAAACAGGAAGGAGGGCAGATAAGGAAATCTGTATAATAGAGAATCACACAATCATCTAATGATTTGGGTTAAATGTTACCTTAAACATAATCCACAGGCAGGGGCACTTTTCAATAGACCAGGTTACTCAAAGACCTACCCAGCCTTCCCTTGAACATTCCTAGGGAGGGAATTCCCTCCACTTCTCTGGGCAGTATGTTTTAGTGCCTTATAGTAAATAATCACTTCCTATCACATCTGTATTTCTGGAATGACAGGTAAATCCCACCAACTAACTCTTCCGGAGGCCAATATGAACCCCCCAGTATGAGGGGAAATGTGTGGCAAAAGCACCCCGTTGTGACTAGCACAGAGGTTCCATGATTCCTTAGCATAGACTAATGCAGGAGAAGGTATTTCAGGGACCAAAAAGGGTACCAGTGGACTTTTGGTATATCTGTCTTGGAGACAGAGGAAACTAAAACATTTGTCTACCTTGCTCAGTCTCTCAGAACATCCTTCTGCTGTGTGGTTGCTGAAGGTCAAAGATCATAGGGTGCCAATCACTGCCACACTCCACTATAGAAACATGACAATTGTGTCCTGGTTTTGGCAGGATAGAGTTAATTTTTGTCCTGGTAGCTGGTCCAGTACTGTATTTGGAACTTAGGAAGAGAATAATGCTGATAACACACTGATGTTTTGGTTGTTGTGAACAGTGCTTACACTAAGTCCAGGGCTTTTCAGCTTCTCCACCAGCTCACCAGCAAGGAGGCTGGGATGGGACACAAGGAGCTGGGATGGGACACAGCCAGGACAGCTGACCCCAGCTGGAAATTCACCAGCAAGGAGGCTGGGATGGGACACACGGAGCTGGGATGGGACACAGCCAGGACAGCTGACCCCAGCTGGAAAAAGGGATATTCCACATCATATGACATCATGCTGAAAAATAAAACTCAGGGAAGCTGACTGTCTGGGCATTGGTCAGAGGGTGGTGAGCAATTGTATTGTGCATCAACTCTTTTTTATATTGCTTTATCATTATTATTGCTTTCCCTTCCTTTTCTGTCCTATTAAATTTTCTGTATCCCAACTTGTGAGTTTTACCTTTTTTCCAGTTGTCTGCTCCATCCTTTTGTGGAGGACTGAGCTGTATGATGTTTAGTTGCTTGCCATGTAAAATTACCACAATATCCCTGTGTTCACTGCTGACGCATTTCAGTTGTGTGTTTGACTAGGAAGGGTTACTATTTATACTTCACCATGGTCATGCCATGTGCAGAAGTGAACCTGCAGAATTTCCTTCCCCTACAAATTTTAAAGATTTATGCGTTCCCTAGTAGAAGGATTTCCTCAGCAATCTGCTCTGAGTGCTCCACATTTGACAGGACAATGAGGCTGAGGGAGGTGCTGCAGCTTTTCTGCTCAGGTTTCATGCAAGGAGATGGTAATGATGAGGGGTCTTCAGGTCTCAGAATGAAACAGTGGCACATGTGGCACCTATAGCAGGGAGGTGGGTATCTTTTTTTGCAGAATGGTGAGTTACTGAATTCTGACATGATTCTGTAGTAGTATGAGTCAGCACAACAGACTCACTGCTGCTCTTATAAAATTAGGGGGTGCTGCAAGTCATGACATTGCAATATTACCAAGATATTGTCTTTCCCCATGACTAATCAGTTACAGAATTTCTGGGGTTTTCCTGGCATTTGAATTTCCTTAGTGTTCTTATATATATCATAGTGTGTGTGCAGAGAAGGAAGACATTATTAACACAAATAAAACAAAGTTCAAAGAATCATAGAACAGAATATGTCCTGAGGTAGAAGGAACTTCCAAGGATCATTGAAGTCCAACTCTGTTGCTGTACAGGACAGCCCAAAGAGCCACACCACGTGCCTGAGAGCATTGTCCAATTGCTTCTTGAGCTCTGAAAGGTTGAGTCTGTGACCATTTCCCTGGGAAGCCTCTTCCAGTGCCCAACCATCCTC
This sequence comes from Nesospiza acunhae, assembly GCA_013398715.1. Classification (NCBI taxonomy): domain Eukaryota; kingdom Metazoa; phylum Chordata; class Aves; order Passeriformes; family Thraupidae; genus Nesospiza; species Nesospiza acunhae. The sequence continues at coordinate 977,164 of VZSU01000161.1, forward strand.
TGGGTGAAGTTATGGTGGCTTCTCTGAGCTGGCAATAGGGTCTTTAAACATGCTTTCAATGGACCAGAATTCTGATAGCCAATGAAACAAAACTGTAGTAATCCCTCTCCTCTCCTCTCCTCTCCTCTCCTCTCCTCTCCTC
>VZSU01000163.1:36900-48641 GCA_013398715.1 Nesospiza acunhae
CCTCGATTCCCGCCCGCCCGGGCCCTTCATTCCCTTCCCGTCGGGCCGGGCTCTTCATTCCCGCCGGGCCACCCGCCCCGAGCTCTGGATGGCACGTCCGGGCCTCCTCGGACACCTCCAGGGCTGGGCGCTCCAACCCTCCCTGGGCAGTTCCAGGGCCTGACCTCCCTTTCCATGGGGAAATTTTCCTCAATATCCACCCTGAGCCTGCCCATGCCCAGCCTGAGGCCATTCCCTCTGCTCCTGTCCCTGTTCCCTGGGAGCACAGCCCGACCCCCCCGGCTGTCCCCTCCTGTCAGGAGCTGTGCAGAGCCACAAGGTCCCCCCTGAGCCTCCTTTTCTCCAGGCTCAGCCCCTTCCCAGCTCCCTCAGCCTCTCCTGGGGCTCCAGCCCCTTCCCCAGCTCCGTTCCCTGCCCTGGACACGCTCCAGCCCCTCAGTGTCCATTCCCAGTGGTGGCTCCGGAGCAGGACAAGGCTGGTGGTGCCAGCACAGGGGGAGCGCCCGGGGCTGTGAGGGTGATCCCATAAACGTGGCCATGGGAACACAGCCCCAGAAAAGTGAAAAATCTCTCAAATCAGAGAACGCTGAGATGGATTGGAAGGAACCTTAAAGCCCATCCAGTCCACCCCCTGCCATGGGCAGGGACACCTCCCACTGTCCCAGGCTGCTCCAAGCCCCATCCAGCCTGGCCTTGGGCACTGCCAGGGATCCAGGGGCAGCCACAGCTGCTCTGGGCACCCTGGGCCAGGGCCTGCCCACCCTCCCAGCCACCAATCCCTAATTCCCAATAGCCCAAAATCTGTCCCTGCCCTCTGGCAGTGGGAGCCATTCCCTGGGTGCTGTCCCTGCAGGCCTTGTCCCCAGTCCCTGTGCAGCTCTCCTGGAGCCCCTGGAGGCCCTGGCAGGGGCTCTGAGGTGTCCCTGGAGCCTTCTCTGGTGCAGCTGAACAGCCCCAGCTGTGCCAGGCTGGCTCCAGAGCAGAGGGGCTCCAGCCCTGGCAGCAGCTCCGTGGCCTCCTCTGCACTGGCTGCAGCAGCTCCAGCTCCTTGTGCAGTTGGAGCCAGGGCTGGGGCAGCTCTGCAGGTGGGCTCTCACCTGAGCCCAGGGGCACAGGGGCAGGATCCCCCTGCCCTGCTGCCCACGCTGGGATCAGCCCGGGCCGGGCTCTGCTCCTGCAGCCGTGCGAGCCCGGCAGCCCCAGCAGTGCCAGCCCTGCGCTCGGCTCTGCTTCCCCTCCACATCTCCTCACCGGCACAAGGAAACTCCCCAAAAAGGGGGGTTTGAAAAGGAAAAGGTATTTCAGAACGAGAACGTTAAACCTTCCTGCCTTCCTGCTGTTGAGCTGCCGTTTGAATTCAAAACAGGATGGAAAAAGGTGTGCAACGTACCTCGTCCCCTGGAACATGCAATGTATTTTTGCTGAATACAAGGGGACTTTGGCAAGGTGCTGTCACAGCCACTCTAATAAGAACCAAGAATAATGGGAATTTCAGAAATTTGTTCAAAATTTGCTGCTCACACTGTTCAGTCATTTTTAGTCCTCCCACATCCTGAGGACCTTATGTTGAAAAGCCATATATAATGCTCCTGTATTTCTCATCTCTTCCTGTGTAGATGTAACTGAAGTCTCTCCAGGCCAGGATTTGCCGAGTGTGGTGCAAATTACCAATTTCTGCAAATCTGGAGGCAAATCAACCATTTCTGCAAACCTGGAGGCAAATTACCCATTTCTGCAAATCCGGAGGCAAATTACCCATTTCTGCAAATCCGGAGGCGCTCTGGGGCAGAGGAGAGCTCCAGCCCCGAGGGCAGAGTCCCAGCAGAGGTTCGGGCCATGGCACTGCCGCCTCGGACAGGCCGCACAGCCGCCCCTCCCTCTGCAGGTGCGATTAGCAAGCCTTAATTAAGCAGTTAATGAGCACGGCCTCTCCCGCAGCCCTCCAGCTGGGGCTGCAGCGGCACCCTCGGGTCAAATTCCTGCCGCCCGCTCTGCCTCAAGCTGCCAATCGCTGTGTTCGCAGCAATAATGACAACAACAACAACAGCAACAACAACAACAACGATTGTTATTTTTAAATTATTTATTAATAATGAACTCAAATGAATAATAAAATTGCACTAAGCTGCCCCCTGTGCCCAGCTACAGATTTCAGGGAGACCTGGGCCAGTCCTGCCACCCGGCCAGAACACACATTTCTGGAACCAAACCACCCCGGGTAAATAATTAATAAATGTGCTGCTCCTCACAAGCAAACACAACTCAGTCAGAGACCACTCTTTTTATAGTCTGTTAAAAAAAAAAACAAAAACAAAAAAACAAGCCAAACAAAAATACAGCAAAAACAATGAAAACAAACAAACAAAAAACCACAACAAAAACCCAAAACAAAAAACAAGCCCAACAAAAATCCCAAAACCAAACCCCCCAAAAAACCCAAACAAAACAAAACAAACCACCCAAAAAACCCACCAAACAAACGACAACAAGAAGAGGTCATGTTTGTTGTTCTGCACGGGCACTGCAGGGTCCCGCCGGGGCCGTGGGGAGCAGCTGGCATCAAGGCTGGGGCACCCACAGCTGGATTTACCAGCTGGAATTAGCACCCACAGCTGGATTTACCAGCTGGATTTAGCACGCACAGCTGGAATTAGCATCCACAGCTGGATTTAGCACCCACAGCTGGATTTACCAGCTGGAATTAGCACCCACAGCTGGATTTACCAGCTGGAATTAGCACACACAGCTGGATTTAGCACCCACAGCTGGATTTAGCACCCACAGCTGGATTTACCAGCTGGGTTTAGCACCCACAGCTGGATTTACCAGCTGGGTTTAGCACACACAGCTGGATTTAGCACCCACAGCTGGATTTACCAGCTGGATTTAGCACCCACAGCTGGATTTAGCACCCACAGCTGGATTTACCAGCTGGATTTAGCACCCACAGCTGGATTTAGCACCCACAGCTGGATTTCCCTTCCCATCTGGATTTAGCACACGAACCAGGCTTGGGCTCTTCGTGCTGCCCTCAGGGCACACCCAGAGCACACCCAGAGCACACCCAGGGCACACCCAGAGCACACCCAGAGCACACCCAGGGCACACCCAGAGCACACCCAGAGCACACCCAGCAGCTCACTCAGGGCACACCCAGGGCACAGCCGCTGCCGTTCTGTGCTGCAGGGACCCCTCTCCACATGTCCCCAGCTCCTGCTGCCCTCCACAGAGCCATGTGCAGCTCCCTGCCCTGCCCGCGGGCTGTGCTGCCCCAGGAACATCCCTGCTCTCACAAACCTCTCCGCATCTCGCTTCCTCCCCTTCCTTCCTCTTCCCCACAGCATTAAAAGCTCCTTCTGCAGTTTTAACTGGTCCTTCTGCTGGTAACAGCTAAAAAAAGAGGAACTAAACTAGAGGAACTCTTCCAGGAAGGCAGAAGGATGTTTAAAATGAGCTATTCAGAGCCTAAACATCATTGTAGAAACTCTTCTTTTACACCCCCAGCAGCTGTTGGAAGTCCTTCATGGTGCAGAGCAGAGTCCTTGTCTGCTGTCAGGGGGAGCCCCGCGGCACATCTGCTGGAATGCAGAGGAGTTCTGCTCTCCGGTAACCCGCACACGATTGATGGAAAGGTAAACTCATCGAGAACACAGACAGCTGATGGTCCCAGCCTCTCCTGACCGGCACACGTGTTCCCGTTAATTTAATTCAGGTTTCATTAGCAGCCAGGATCACCAGGTATTTTGTATGCAGGCTTTGAGGAGAGAGGAGCAGGCTAAGCAAGGACACAGGGTCTGCTAGAAAAGAGGCAGCTGTAACTCATTCTCAAGTGCTAACATGCACTAAATGGAAAGTGCAGCAGTTCTGCATAACCCAGCTCTGGGTGTGCTCGATTCACTGACGTGCCCCAAACCACTCAGTGTTTAAATCCGCAGCAATGACCCGGCCTTGCGTGCAGACCAAGCAGCCTTCAGCTCCTCTTCCCAGGTCAGGGGAAAGGAGCATTCCCTCCCTCGGCTCTCCCTGTGGAATAAATGGCATTAGTAAATAAATTGCGCCAATGTTTAAACTGTGCAGCCAGCGCCCAGGCCCATTACGTGGAGAGGCCCTGGCCTGATGCTGCAGTGTGACACTCTCTTCCATGCTGCCCTTTACCCAAAATCACCCGCTCTGAGCCAGGATTCACACCCTGAATTGTTTTTCAGATTTTCAAAGGCCTGAAGCCGTGCCCTGAGCTGCCTGTCACAGCTGTGGACAATCAGGTGTAAAAGCAGGGTGTGGGTATTCCAGCGAGCAGCGCAGTGCGTCAGGACAAAAAAGGTGTTCTGTCCCTGTGTGAAATCCAGCACAGCTGGAGTGTGCTCGGCTCCTGACCACCCAAAACTGGGTCTGGCACCACGGCCTCTGCACGGGACACTGCTTCTGTCAAAGAGAAGAAAGCACAGCTTCAGGGGAGAGAAAACACATCCACAGAGTCTGCCTGTTTTACACGGCACTTCTGGGAGAACAACGCGGAGATCGGCCGCTTTCAGGTTCTTCACACCCGCCACTCCTCCCGGCATCATTGTCTGAAGAAATCAAAGAACCCTGTGGGAATCTATAAAATCAGAGGGCTTTGGGAAAGCTGCAAAGGGCAGGCCTCAGAGACAGCAGAGCTGTGATTGGAGCTAAGCAGTAGCCATGAGATTGGTTAGCAAAACAATTATGTCACAAGTAAAGAAAGTACGGACAAACGGAACAATGGGTTGTGTATTAACGCTTGTTTAGAGTAACTCTTTAAGTTGCAGAAAAGTGTATTTAGTGAGATATTAGGAAGTTTTAAGCTTAATAATGGAGCTTTGGGCATTGTGTTTTAAAGCTTACAAGCAGGTACTGTGTTTGAAATAAGCAAGCATTGTTTCAACTGGAAGCACCTGTGCTTACAGTGGTTGGATAGAACCACTGTCAATGTGCTTTTGCTTTGTGTGATTGGTCAAAAAACTTTTAAAGTAAGTTGTAGCATTTTTAGTTTGCCACTGTAAAATGTAAGCTAATAGCATATTTTCATCGTCATAACTATGTAATGAGACTGATGCTAGAAACTAAAACAGCTCAAGAGGCGTTTCTAGTAATTCAGTCTCGTTTGTAATTTGTACACAGCCCCCAACCAGCAACAAATCCCTCCACATCTGCAGCGCGTTTGAAGCCAAAACGTGGGTGTTGGTGTGATTCCATTCTGATTTACTGTCAGCACAGGCGAGACAGAGGCTGTGCAGGGCGAGGACAGTCCGTGGAGCTCACCTGGCTCCATGTGGCCAGACACCAGGGAATGACCAGGGAATGTCACCCTGCTCCTTCCCTGCCTTGGCTGCATTTCAGCCCAGCAGCACAGCACAGGCACTGCACTCACACCTGGCTTTGGGGGTTTCCAGCTGCCAGGGGAAGCTCAGGGCAGGCTCCTCAAGAGCACCGGTTCTGCTTCGTGTTGGAATTTGAAACGTAGGAAATTTTTAGGATTTGGGGTTTGTTAGAGTTTGGAATTTTTAGAATGAAGTTTAGAAATTTTTAGAATTTTTGGGTAAGTTAAAGTTTAGAATTAAATTTTGGAAAAGGTTTCTGAACTTTTAAACTTAACTCAACTTAGAACTTAACTTTAAGTTCTAAACACTTTAGAACTTAAAGTTAAGTTCTAAGTGTTTAGAACTTAACTTTAGAAACTCAACTTAGAAGTGAGAATGTGGATTTATGGTTTAAAGCATACACACATTAAGCTAAGTAAAGGAAACTTTAGAGTTTTAAAACTTAAGGTATACAAAAAAAAGTAGTTATAAAAGTAATTAAGAAATTTAAAATACAGTGCTGTAAGTTTGTGTGTTATAATTAACTAAAAAACCTTAACACTGTAGCATGAATCTATAAGATAAAATATTTAAAGATGAAGTTCTTGTTGACAGTGTTTTATTAGCTAATAAATCTTTACAAGGTTTTGTAACTAGAAGTCTTGTGACCTTCTGAGCTATGCTATGATGTGAGCTGAACTCACCTTTCTTACTTATGTAAAAGACAAAAAAAAAAAAAACCGCATCATCAAAAATAATTCAAAAGTCTTGTCTCAATTCAAAATTCCTCACAGCTTCAGATCAGCAAATTCGGCTAAAACTTGGGGAAGCCCAGCTGCTAGTGTGAGGTGGGGAGGACAGGAGATAGCAGCAGGCTGTGTGTGTCCCTTCAGGGAGGAATAAAGCCACTGCAGAAACAGGCTGAGCGCGTGCAGGCGGCGTTTCCCCACAGGGGCCTCTCTGCACACACAAATGTGCCTCCACCGGGATAACTCATCCTCTAAATGCATTTGGAGGGACAGTTTAATGAAGAGTATTTGCCACCTGCCTGGAGACTTCCAGAGTGTGCTTCTCAAAGGTTGCTGGGTGTGAAAACGCAGTGCTGATGCTCCAGAGCTTGGAGTGGATCAAACTGTAAATGCCCTTCTGACAGGAAGCCTAACCTCTATTTATTTATGAGAAAACTTCATCTGCACGTGTGCAATGAGAACAGCTCCTGCACCTGAGCCCAGCAACGCCCCCAGTCACACCCACTCTGTGGTCACAAAGTCCTCGCTTCTCACTGTCCAACTGGGATCTCTATTGTCACAAAGTCCTTGGTCTTCAATTTTTCATTGGAATATTGTCATGAAGTCCTGAGTTTTCACTTTTTCACTGAGATTCCTGCGGTCATTAAGTCCTTGTTTTTCACTGTTTCATTGGGATCTCTGTGGTCACAAAGTCCTTGGTTTTCACTGTTTCACTGGGATCTCATTATGAAGTCCTCGGTTCTCACTGTTTCATTGGGATCTCATGATGAAGTCCTTGTTTTTCAGTTTTTCATTGGGATCTCATGATGAAGTCCTTGTTTTTCACTGTTTCATTTGGACCTCTGTGTCACAAAGTCCTTGGTTTTCACTGTTTCATTGGGATCTCATGATAAAGTCCTTGTTTTTGATTGTTTCATTGGGATCCCATGATGAAGTCCTTGGTTTTCAGATTTTCATTGGGATCTCATGATGAAGTCCTTGGTTTTCAGATTTTCATTGGGATCTCATGATGAAGTCCTTGTTTTTCACTGTTTCATTGGGATCTCATTATGAAGTCCTCATTTTTCACTCTTTCATTGAGATCTCTGTGGTCACAAAGTCCTCGTTTTTCATTGTTTCATTGGAATCTCATGATGAAATCCTTGGTTTTCACTGTTTCATCAGGACCTCTGTGATCCCAAAGCCCTTGTTTTTCACTGTTTCATTGGGATCCCATGACGAAGTCCTCAGTTCTCACTGTTTCACTGGGACCTCCGTGGCCACGACGTCCTCCTCATTTTTGTTTTTCATCGGGACCTCGATGGTCATGAAGTCCTCGGCCAGCGTCACCTCCTGGCCCCCCATCACGGTCTGGGCCTCCCTCGCGAGGGCGCCGATGTCGCAGCGGCTGTCAGCGCCGGGCCGGTACCGCTGGCTGAAGTGGGTCAGCACCAGCCTCGCGGCGCGGCAGTCCAGGGCGAAGCGCGCGGCCTGCCCGGGGGTGCTGTGCCCNGGGCGGGGACAGCACGTCCCGGGGCTGCACCCACACGCCGCTGCTCAGCTCCACGGCACGGCCGCGCTTCAGCTCTCCGAACAAGGGACCAGGCGGCACTCCTGGCAGGGAAAGGCAGAACAGCCTCAGCGCTACGCCCATCACATTGTTATAGCTCTGCTAGCTTTAAAATACACCCCTCGAGGTGTGCTAGACAGAAGGCTGGCTCACCTGGGAAAAACACAACCTCAGCATAAAAACTGATTGATGTTTCAGATTTTTCGTACAAATTAAGAGCTTGTAACCTTAGCAGGAAGTGTGTTTGAACAAAATAATGTAATCCTAGAATAGCTTGAGTTGGAAGGCACCTCCAAGTTCATCCTGCTACGGGCAGGGACACCTTCCCCTGTCCCAGGGTGCTTCAACCTGGCCTTGGACACTTCCAGGGATGGGGCAGCCACAGGGAAAGTGCTCAGGGAAACTATATCAAAAAACCCCAATTATATTGCTCGTATTAAAGTCAAGAAAATAATGCAAATACACTGGCCACATGTTTTCCTGAAAGCCACGCTGAGCTGCTTAAACTTTGGCGCCTGAACTTGTCAGCTGTTGCCAGCATGAAAGCGGTCTGTGGCATTCCCTGGCACCAGTGTCACACACCGGTTCAGAGCGCAGCCTGGAGGCCAGGTGCCAGACAGAAAATGGAAAATTGAGTTAGGACAGGCTACGGAGAGAGACAGCTGTTTAGGTTTGCTAGAACACATAGGAAGGTGGTCATAAAAGAAGTAAAAAGAGGAAAAATAAGTCAAAGTAGCTACCGAGCTCTTGCAGTATGTGCACTTTGAGCTTCCCAGGCCGGGGCTTCTCTTGCAGCACGAAGCCGAAGGAGGGCACGCGGTGGAAGAGGCGGAACGCTCTCACAGACAGCTCCTCATCCTCCAGCAGCAAGTAGGAGTCTGTTTCTACATCCAGGCGCAGAACTGCCCCCGGAGGCGCCTGGGCAAGCGCCTCGCCTTGCTCCAGGGCAGAAAAGTCCCGGAATTCACCTGCGGGGCACTGGTCCTGCGTGGGAACCAGCTCGTGCACGGCGTAGGGCAGCAGGGGCTGGGAGTGGGACAGCTCCAGGCTCCTCCAGAGGAAGCTCCGCAGTCCCAGGGGGCCGTAAATATCAATGGGTACCACGCTGGCATCAGGGCTCCTCTGCAGGCTGAGCGTGCACAGCAGCCCGGGAAGTCCAAAAATGTGGTCGCCGTGAAGGTGAGTGATGAAAATCTTGGTAATTTTGGCTGTTGAACAGAACAGGAAAAGAAAAAGACAGGAAAATAAACAATGTAACAACTCAGAAATTACCACCGTTTGGCGAGATGTTTGAAACAAGATGTTTGAAACAAGCGAGGAGGTAAATTAAAACCAGCGCTAAAGAGACAAATCCCAACCCAAAAGGTGTTTCTTTCCCCGTTCCTTCCACACAAGGAAGATTTTGGCCTGACAGAGCAAGGAGGGGCTGCAGAGATGCAAGGTTTAGCTCCTTCTAAGCCAAGCATTCCACAAGCATGGAATGGGCCTGGCTGGTGTCATCTGCCACGCGAAATGCAAGGAAGTGCTGGGAAGCATTTGAGCTTCAATCTTACAGGAAAAACTGCAGACTAACAAGGAACACAATGAAGAATTTGTATTGCTCCTTCTAGCCCATGAAATTACCAAAATCAAAAATAACCCAAACCAAACCAGCATGAAGTTTTGATTTCAGAGTTTTTTAAGTGGCAAGAACTGCACCATTGTTGACTTATTTGCTTAAAACAAGAGAAAAAAATTGCTCTGTAAATGTCTGGGCTTCCTTTGGTGCCTGGGCTGTCTGGCCCCAGGTGGGTCCTGCCCTTGCTGGGTCAGAAGGGCCAGAACTCTTGTTGCAGACACGTGTCGTTTAACCAGGCTGCCTCTGTCTCTGCTGAACTCCCATTTCCACACAGCTACGCATCTCCTCCAGCACCTGCTGGGACTGAGCCACAGGAATGACAGAATCTCCTTTTGTTTGGAGATGATTTCAGTGAACAATTTCATAGAAGCTACTCCATCTACCTGACATTAAATTCCCTGATAGGTTTTGGAGGAGCAGGAGCTGGTATCTGTGTTTGTAACTGACAATTCATCTCCATTCTTTGGGGGAGAGAAGTCAGCTCTGGCCACTGAGGACTGTGGAAGCACAGCGCTGTGACAGTGAGGTGAGATTTATTCTGATTCATTTGCCAAAAGGTGAAAGTTACCCCCAATACACACAGCCTCGCTCGAAAAGAGACATTTACCCAAAGGAAGGCTCACCGCAGGTTTGTCTAGAGCTGCCTCCAGACAAACAACAACCAAACCATTCCTGTTTTAAGCCGCTCAACATTGCCAAGCGCGATGAATTAGTTAATTCCGATTGTCTGCGGGAGGCAGCTCTGTGCCCAGGGGCGGGAGATGGCCGTGGAGCAGCTCTGTGCCCAGGGGCAGCCAGAGATGGCTGTGGAGCCATCTCCCAAGGCAGCCCCACTGGCGCTCCCTTCCCTTCCCTTCCCTTCCCTTCCCTTCCCTTCCCTGCCCTGCCCTGCCCTGCCCTGCCGCACCCCGGGCTGTGCGGCGGGCACCTCCCGAAGCTGCCCTGCCCTCAGCCGAAGGGCACAGACCTGCTCGCAGGTGGCTCTTCATGAGCTGTGTCTGCGTCCCCTCGCCGCAGTCGAAGAGCCAGCACTGCCCTGCCCTGCGCAGCACCAGCGCCGAGGCCCCGCGGGACGGGCACGGGAAGCCCGCGCCCGTGCCCAGGAAGGTGACATCCAGCGACATCCCGGGAGGGCGGCACCGGGAACACTGAGCGGCTGCCTGCTGGGACACCGAGCACGGAGCAGAGGCAGGTGCCTGCTGGGACACAGAGCACGGAGCAGCTGCCTGTTGGAACACAGAGTAGCTGCCTGCTGGAACACAGAGCACGGAGCAGAGGCAGGTGCCTGCTGGGACACAGAGCACGGAGCAGTTACCTGTTCGAACACAGAACACAGAGCAGTTGTCTGTTGGCACCTGGAACACAGAGCAGGGTGCCTGCTGGAACACAGAACACAGAGCTGTTACCTGTTCAAACACAGAACACAGAGCAGTTACCTGTTCGAATACAGAACACAGAACACAGAGCAGCTACCTGTTTGAACACAGAACACAGAGCAGTTACCTGTTTGAACACAGAACACAGAGCAGTTACCTGCTGGAACACAGAACACAGAGCAGTTACCTGCTGGAACACAGGTGCCAGGCTCTGGGACAAGAACAGCTCCCAGGGCATGGCTGGAGCTGTGCCAGGGAGGTTTAGGTTGGATATCAGGGAAGGGCTCTCCCCCAGAGGGTGCTGGCACTGCCCAGGCTCCCCAGGGATGGACACAGCCCCGAGGCTGCCAGAGCTCCAGGAGCCTTTGGACAGCGCTGCCAGGGATGCCCAGGGTGGGATTGCTGGGGGTCTGTGCAGGGTGATCCTTGGGGGTCCCTTCCAACTTGGGATATTCTGTGATTTGATGTATTTGTGCAGGGAAACCAACAAACATTTTTGTTTGAAGTGAAGGCATCCTCCACAGCTCAGTGTGAGGATAAAAATCCCTTTCCCTTAAAACATAAAAGTAAAACCTGCCTAGAGCAGGATATGACTTTCAGACAAGACATTATTTAAAAGCAGAGATTTCCTTCTTATGTCCTGGAAGATTGCAAACACACAGCCCAAGCAAAGACCTGTGTGGATTCCCAGGGAAAACAGCCCCATCCAGTTGGAACAGCTCTAAGCTCTAACCCCACCCAATAAATGAATAAATAATTTATTTCCTCTGAGCTCTGTTTAAATGTTGAGTTTTCCTGGGTGAGCCTTCCCTCTAGGAGTGTTTCAGGATGAGTTTCACCGAGCAGTCTCTGCTGACATTTAAACACCATTCCTGGATTTTTTGGAGCGGGCAGCCCGGAGATGCAGAGGGGGAAGGGTCACTTCCCCAGAGCAAATTCAGGGAGGCAGGGGTGACCCGAGGGCACAGGCAGGGCACACGTGCTTCACCCCAAATACTGTGCCCAGCTGCGCATGTGTCTGGGTCTGCATGAGGAGCCGGGCAGGTCGACAGGGCCCACACGGACATCCTCACAGAGTGGGATTCCTCCAGCCCTAGTCCTCCCAGAATTTGCTCCTGCCTTCTTTTCAGC
>VZSU01000163.1:58671-82273 GCA_013398715.1 Nesospiza acunhae
GGACATGGGGCACTGATCACCCTGATCTGAGCAGGACATGGGGCACTGATCACCCTGCTGTGAGCAGGGACATGGGGCATTGATCACCCTGATCTGAGCAGGACAGGGGGCACTGATCACCCTGATCTGAGCAGGACAGGGGGCACTGATCACCCTGAGGGCACTGATCACCCTGATCTGAGCAGGACATGGGGCACTGATCACCCTGATCTGAGCAGGACATGGGGCACTGATCACCCTGATCTCAGCAGGACATGGGGCACTGATCACCCTGATCTCAGCAGGACATGGGGCACTGATCACCCTGATCTCAGCAGGACATGGGGCACTGATCACCCTGATCTGAGCAGGACATGGGGCACTGATCACCCTGATCTGAGCAGGACATGGGGCACTGATCACCCTGATCTCAGCAGGACATGGGGCACTGATCACCCTGATCTCAGCAGGACATGGGGCACTGATCACCCTGATCTCAGCAGGACATGGGGCACTGATCACCCTGATCTCAGCAGGACATGGGGCACTGATCACCCTGATCTCAGCAGGACATGGGGCACTGATCACCCTGATCTGAGCAGGACATGGGGCACATCCCACCTGCTTGGAGGGACTGACACACCAGCCCTGCTGTGTTAACCCTTTCCAGCACCCCTGCAGCGCTGCTGCGTTAACCCTTAGCAGCACCACAGCCACAGGGACCCTGCAGACTCATGGGCAATGGCCACTGCCAGAGCAGGCTGGAGCACAATAAAAGGTCACTTTCTTACTGGAGGGTGTGGGGCTAGAGGGAGGAATTGCTGTGTCAGACTGCTGCTGCTGCTGAGAGCAATCAGAGCAGTGAATAATGAAGTTTGCTTATCCTTCCTACGGAAAGGATTTCAATTTGTACTAAATAACAAAACATAACTGAGTGTGAACCACACCCTCTAGATAAATGACCCTCTTCTCAAGCAGTAAATCCACTGAAAGCAGAAAAATTTTGACTTTCTTTAGAGTAACATGTTTAGGAACGTGAGTTTAAAACCTTTAGGGCTCCCCAGGACTAATGTGTTTGAAAACAAATTACCAAAGAGGCTGGAGGCTCTGGAACTGTGTTTGGGTATCAGGGCATAACCACAACTCCCTTTCTGTGCAGGGAGCAAAGCAGATGGGTGCAGGAAGGGACAGGACCAAAAGACAAAGCAAATTAAAAGGCAGCAGAAGCCCTCAGAACACACAGGGGCATCGATAGCCTTTTACAGGTGCCATCTAGTGGGAAAAAAATGAGGAACGAAAGGGTTAGGATGGTGTCTTAGTTTCTTTGCTGCCTCTGGTGTAGCCTGAGCTGTCACCCAGGCAGGACCAGGCTGTCCCAGTGGCAGCTCTGATCCCTAACAACCTGACAAATTGCATTAGCTGCATGACACAGCCAGTGCAGCTGGACATTTCCAGAGAACCATGCAACAGTCAGGGCTCTGGAGTCCATTTCCTGGGTAATTACTGCATCTTGAAGGGAAAATACATTCTGAAGGGCAAGCTAGTGTCCAGCTGAGGACATTTCAGAGAACCAAAGAGCACCGTGAAAACAGACAGCTGGGCTGCAGGAAAGTTTAGAGACATAAACATTGCAGAATTTACGAGTAAGGACTGGAACAAAACCACACCAGTTCATTTGCTGACCAGCAGTGCTCAATTGTCCAAATAACCCACATGCACAAGTAACTGGGAATGTGGAGAATCATTAATAAAAGAACGCACGGATCCAATACAGGAAAAAACCCAAAGATCTCCTCTCCACTGGGCTCAAACTTTGCAAACAGCATTGTGCTCTTCCAGCTCCTGACCCCAGGGAGCCTGTGCCCCTGACAGGGACAGCCACGCTGAGGGCCAGCTCCTTGGGCTCAGCACTCAGCATGGCAAACTCTGCCTCCTGCCCTAAAACATCTCTTCATCTGCGGGTATTCCATAAGAAGTGCAAGCAAAAACCAGGCTGGTTCCTCTAACTGTGCTCCTGGCCTCCTTCAGCCAGAGATGGCAGCAGTTATTTACATTTATTTATGCCAACTGATGTCTTGCTTGCACAACTAACTCCTGTTTACCTTCTATCCAAGATACTGGCATTTATAAACTGAAACACTGCCCAGCTCACTGCTCTGGTTAATGCAAGGTATCTGAGAGATACTAAACCACCTTAGTTTACAAGTGTGTCCAGGACAGGGAACGGAGCTGGGGAAGGGGCCGGAGCCCCAGGAGAGGCTGAGGGAGCTGGGAAGGGGCTGAGCCTGGAGAAAAGGAGGCTCAGGGGGGACCTTGTGGCTCTGCACAGCTCCTGACAGGAGGGGACAGCCGGGGGGGTCGGGCTGTGCTCCCAGGGAACAGGGACAGGAGCAGAGGGAACGGCCTCAGGCTGGGCATGGGCAGCTCAGGGTGGACAGCAGGGAAAATTTCTTTACATAAAGGTCTGTCAATCCCTGTCACAGCTGCCCAGGGCAGTGACAGAGTCCCCATCCCTGTAGGGATTTAAAAGCCACGTGGATGTGGCACTTGGGAACATGGGACAGTGGTGGCCTTGGCCGAGCTGGGGAATGGTTGGACTTGATGGCCTTGGAGGGCTTTTCCAACCCAGATGATCCTACTGATAAGAGATAAGATCCAGACTTTGTCCACAGGCTGCTACTGCAGGGCTCCTCAGGGCTGCAGATCTCTGGAGCAGCAGCTCCCTGAGCCCCAGGAATGTGGGACAGATGGGGACAGTGGAAGGCCACCCTGGCAGGGTGACACTGCCACTGCTGGGGCTGTCACGCTGAGCCCCGTGGGCAGTGCAAGGGAGGAGTTCCATCTGCAGCAGCAGACATGCAAAGCTCTCCACCCACCCATTTTCACACACCAGTCACTTCACTTGGGACTGTATTAAAAGAAGAGAAATAGAAAAGAATGAACCCCCTCAAGAGCTGCAGCCCTGGAGCCTGCAGGCAGGGGCTCAGACCACCACAGAGGTGCCAGCAGCTGCAGGGCTGCACCAGCACCAGCACAGAGATGCCAGCAGCTGCAGGGCAGCACCAGCACAGAGATGCCAGCAGCTGCAGGGCAGCACCAGCACAGAGATGCCAGCAGCTGCAGGGCAGCACCAGCAGCTATTCTGAGTCCCAGGGCCCTGCTGTGTCTGCCCCACCTCCCTCCCCGTGGGCTCCCTGCAGAGGCCACCAGCCTGGCACAAAAACCTACACAGAGCTACAAAAGACTGGCCAAAAGACTGGCTTCATAATGGCAAAAGCCTTTATGGGATGTGCTATTGGGATAATGGTAGAGCTATTAAGGAAAAGCCATCCCAAACCCAGCGCCAGCCCCGCAGGGTGCAGTGGCCCCAGGGGAGGGTGCAGAACCAGGTGTGTTTGCTCCTGGCTGACTCATTACAACACCTGGTACTGCCAGGGTGCCAGACACAACCACTGTGGCAGGGACAGGGGCCACCCCTGCCCGGGGACACGAGGGGACAGGGGCCACCCTGCCCATGGAGCACAGGGTTCCAGGGGTCACTGCTGTGGCACCTGCAGGACTGCTGCAAGCCCAGTTCCTGCCCTGCTCCAAGGACCCTCAGCCATTACATTGCAACGCTTGCACTGAGTCCCCGCTGCAAGGCCAGCAGGCTTCATTAAAACACAAAATAATTAAAAAGAGCCATGAGAAACAAGAGTTAATTGATCACAGCCATGTAACAGTACTGCTGGTCATTCTCTTAAAAAAGCAATAACAAGACTCAGGCTACTTTAAGCTCTGCAAAACGTTGTCACCTACAAATCCAGACCTCTTTTCCCACCAGCCCCACTGATTGTTGCCAGAAGGCGAGGAAGAGCTGCATTCTCACAGCCCTCAGCCCAAGCAGTGAGAGAACAATCCGACACCTGGTGCTCAGGCAGTCCCAGCAGAGCAGCCCCAGCAGAGCAGCCCCAGCAGAGCAGCCCCAGCAGGGCAGCCCCAGCAGAGCAGCCCCAGCAGGGCAGCCCCAGCAGAGCAGCCCCAGCAGCCCCAGCAGTCCCAGCAGGGCAGCCCCATCAGGGCAGGGCAGCCCAGGCTCACCCACCTCTGTCAGCGTGTAGGCCTCCTCTGCCGTGCACTCGGCCTTGGCCGTGGGGTTGCTCAGGGCAAATATGATGGGCTGCTCGTTGATGGAAGCCATGGCTTTGATCACGTCCTGGGTGAAGAGACGCCCTGCCCCAGCCACTCCTGGGGGAGAGGGGAACACACAAACCACAATCAAGGCTGGCTGCCTTGGGGCAGGGACAGCCACCCCACCCCGAGCTCGTGGCAGCCCTACAGCCTCCCCCCAGGGCACAGCTCCTCTGGCAGCTGGAGGTGGAGCCAGGCACTGCTCCTGGCTGGCTGGCACTCACAATTCCCACAGCAACATCTCCTGAGTGTGCTCCAGAAGCCTATTTCACACTATTTTTTGGTATTGATGACTACAAGGAGCACGGTCCTGGATAAGCAAGAGGGAATTCCAGGTGCTCTGTGCATGATTCATCCCTGATGGGTGTTAGCTGTGCAATGCACACTTGACACTGGTGCTCCTGACCACACCCAAACCCAGCGGTACAAACACTCAGCCATGATGTATTTGTGCAGTGCCTACAAGCTCCAGGGTACTCAGCCAAAAAACCCTCTCCTTTTCTAAACACATCACGTGCCAAGGAAACTGCAGTCACAGCAGGAAATACCTGTAATCCTATCTGCTCCCTGCAGATGGCCACAGCTGTAATAAGTACCTACAGATGTCAGTGACCCCAGAGGTGCTGGTGACACGCAGCATGGAACTGCTGCTTCCAGCTGCGCTGCTGGCAGGGTCTGACCCCGGGGGGGACTGCAGAGGGTCAGAAAACACCCAAACAACTCGAGTTAGGGAGCTCCTGTAGGAAACGCAATGGTTGCGGCTGCTCTCCATCACTAAGGATGCAAGGCTCAGAAGGAGCACCACAGCCCAGTGTATTTTCAAGCAGAAAATTGACCTCACATTTCCATGTTTTTTACACCAGCAGAAATGCAGCTGGCTGTCACCAAGCTGCCCAGAACCCTGACAACAAATTAAAGGGAGTAAAAAGCCAGATTGCAGAAAAATAAGCTCACTCACCGATGATAGCTGAAGGCCGAAGTATATTCACTGCCTCTACAAATGTCTTTGGTATGTCCTCCGGAGCCTTGTGGGCAAATGGCTCCTGGTGGGGATCCACCTTCTGCTCCCGGCCCTGCGGGTAAAGCAGTGGTTCCTCCCGTGAGGGGAGGGCAGGGCAGGGCTCACCTGAGCTGGGGCTTCCCAGGCATGCTGCAGCCCTACCTGGACCAGCAGGCCGTGCTTGTCAAACATCCACACTCTCCTGGAGGCCTCCTCGTGGGAAACACCACTTTCCATCATGGCCATGACAATGAGGTTGGCGATTCCCAGGGCGGCCTGGCAGGTGAAAGGACTCGGCTTGGCGACAGGGCACAGAGGAGGTCTGCCATCAGACCCCACAGAACCCCTCAGGGAGCCTGCTCTGAGACACAGCAAGTGTTTCCCTGTGTGGAGCAGCCCCCTGGCACAGCAGTGGCCCCCCTGCAGGCAGCACAGCAGGGACAGCTCCCCCAGGGGCTGTGAGCCGTGCCAGTTCAGCAGCCACAGCAGGGCAGCCCAGCCTGGCAGCTGGGCTCAGCCCTCCTGCCCCCAAACCTGTGTGCCCCATGCTCCACAGCCTGGCTCCTGCCCCAGGCTGGGCTGGCAGAGGGCAGCAGGAGGCTGTGCTGGCCCCTGGCCCCTCCCTGGCAGGAGAAATGAGGCACAGCAGGTCAATTACTGCCACCAGCACCTTTCCCCAGATGGAGAACTTCTCAGATAATTAAGTCATTTTGTCAGCACCACAGGAGCAATTGCGCTGATGCACCGAGAAGCACAGGGCTGCTCCTGGCACTGCAGCACTGGTAACTGGTGCCTGCTGCAAACTGAATCAATCACCTTGCTGAGAAGAACTCCCTGTACTTCCCTCCGGTGCTACAAAAATCAACAAGACGGTCTCACTACACCGTGATGTTATGGTGAGTTTCCCTTCAAATACACACAGGTACCTGGTGCTTTCTTCAAGGCCATGCAGGGACATGAAGAATGTGAGTCCCTGCAAATGTTAAACATTTTCACACAGTCCTGTTTAGGCAGAGTCTTTTCTGCTAAGGCATTTCAGCTGGCCTTACATGAAAAGTTCTGCAATGAAGTTCAGAGAAGGAAAACCTCCACAATGAGAAAATACACATTTTAAATATCTCTTGCTGCTCTGGGCCCTTAAGAGGACTCACCTCTCCCGCTCCAAGGAACAGCACTTTCTGGTCTGTGAGTGGTTTCCCAGTGGCTTTCTGGGCTGCCAGCAGTCCTGCCAAGGCCACTGACGCTGTCCCTGTGAGAGCAGAGCAAATCTGAGGGCAGCTGAACACGTCTCCACAGCAGGCTGTGGCTTTGGGAAGAGCTCCTGCAGGGATGTTCAGGAGCACAAACAAAGGGTGTACCTTGGATGTCGTCGTTGAAGGTACAGTACTTCTCCCTGTACTTCCTCAGGAACCGGAAAGCATTGTGGTTTCCAAAGTCCTCAAACTGGATGAGTGTGTTCTGGCCATACCTAGAGGGGATGGCAAACAGCCCCATCACCCCCAGAAGCAGAGGAGAGCAGCAGAGCCTGCACCCCATCCCTTATCTGTGCAGCAGGCTGTCCTCAGGCAGAGCCCAGCAGCGCTGTCTCCGTTCTGTGCCTCGCCACAGATAACCACAGGCAGCGTGCTCTGGGTCACCGAGGAGCTCACTCCAGGGACAGACAGACAGCAGGGACAGACACAGCCTCCCCAGCCTCTGGCGCTCTCCTCACGCCCTGGGCGGCTGATGAAGGACAGCTGTGAGGGCTGCTCTGTGCCCTACCTGTCCGTGATGGCTTCCATGAACTCATCGATCAGGTCATCGTAGACCTGCGAGCGATCCCTCTTCTGGTAGAGCCCCATGTAGAAGGGGTCCTTCAGCAGGGTCTGCAGGGAACAAGCCAGGGAGAGAGCAGGGTGAGTCCCTCGGCCCGGGCACACCCAGCACAGCTCACACCCGAGGCGCTGCATGCACACAGCCCCAGCCTGCATCAGCGCTCTGTAATTTCAGCTGGTGCTCGGCGCTGGTGATGACTGCTCTTGAAACAGAACAAATCAATACTGCGAACAATAAACTGCTTCCATAAATCTAATTCCCATTCCCAGCTTCTTAAAAGTCAGGTCAAAACTGACTGCCCATTTTGCAGTGTTCCAGCATTCCAATTACTTCCAGATGCACCCTTTCATGGACAAATCCATGGGTGCTTTTAATACCTATAGAGTGAACTCCAAACTTTTTACCCTTTGCATGAAATATTTGGGTTTATCTTAAATAACAGTGGTCAAAAAAAAAAAAAAAAAGAAAGCCTAGAATCCTATAACTCCCTTTTCCAGGAACTCTTCCACTGCACCCTTTGCTCCAGGCAGGGTTGGGGTGTGTTTGCCTCTCCTGGGGTTCTCCTCACTTTTTGGGGGTGTTCCTTTTGACCACAGCTTGCCCACATTCCCCAGTTATAGTCTGGAATGCTTTTTAAAAACCCCCATGTTTATAGTGGTAACTCACTGTGTTATCAGTCCCAACGTCGATGCACACAGGCAGGCATTTGTCTGGGTGTATCCCTGCACAGGCTGTGTACAAACACAGCTTTCCCACTGGAATTCCCATCCCGTACACCCCCAGGTCTCCAAGACCCAATATTCTCTCTCCATCAGTGACGACAACAGCCTGATCAAAAAAAAAATGGAGAAAAAAAAAAGCAGGTCAAATCATACACAATCACTGAAATTCATAAAGATTAGCTCAATATCAGCTGTGTTTTTTTCCCAGGTGAAAACTGAGGTATGTTTGCACAGTCAAACGAAGAGCAGATCATGAGGAGTATTCTCCTCAACCCATGATCCTCACATTTAGGGTGAAACACTGATCTTCAAGATGTGCATTACCTTAATGAGCTGCATTCTGCGAGCATCTCTAAAGAGCCAGAATGCATTACTTAATACTTATGTTTCCATCAAATGCTAGTAAATCTCAAAAGACTCAGATGAGATGGAATAACAACAAAAAACTAAAATCACACCATGACAGTACCTTAACATCGTTCTCTGGCCAGTTGTTCACAATTGACCTTATGTGGCCTCTGTCTGAGATGGAAATAAATAATCCCCTGAAAGAAAAAAAAAAAAAACCACAAACCAGAAATATTTTGTGAGTGACAATTATAAATTTCACCTTGCTTTTGTAAAACTAAATGCCAAATAGGACAATTTGAAATTCAAAGTTTTATAGCTGCTAACATAAATTGCTCAAAGGAAAATATCTGTTCCTCCCCTGGGGCAGGGACCTGAGGAACCACCTGAAGCAGCCCTGCTGTGCAAGGTGACACAGTGATGGGCTGAGGAACCACCTGAAGCAGCCCTGCTGTGCAAGGTGACACAGTGATGGGCTGAGGAACCACCTGAAGCAGCCCTCCTGTGCAAGGTGACACAGTGATGGGCTGAGGAACCACCTGAAGCAGCCCTCCTGTGCAAGGTGACACAGTGATGGGCTGAGGAGCCACCTGAAGCAGCCCTGCTGTGCAGGGTGACACAGTGATGGGCTGAGGAACCACCTGAACCACCTCTGCTGTGCAGGGTGACACAGTGAGGGGCTGAGGAACCACCTGAAGCAGCCCTCCTGTGCAGGGACCTAAGGAACCCACCTGAAGCACCCCTGCGCAGCAGGGCTGAGGGTGATGTCCATAAATCCCTTTCAATCTACACTCCCTTCCAGGGGCCCTGTCCCAACACAGATCCTCAGAGCCACAGAAGGGACTCTGAGAGCTGAGGAAATCGCCCCTGGAATCACAGAGCTGTGCGGTGCCTAGGAAGAGCTGGAAATGGGGCTGAAGCCCTGCACTTGGGGATATTTACATGACCCATCTCCATGTCTCTTTCCAAACATTTTGTTTCTCAATATACACCATGTCATGAGATGTATCTTAACAAACTTTTACTGCCCTGACGCAGCACAAGCTGCACCAGGATGAAAATGACAGAAACCATTTGCAAACCTCGGGTGAGAATGCAGAGGAGAGGACAATAGAAGCAGCAGCAAGGCGTGTGTGTCCTTACTTTGGTCTCCTGAAGATGTGTCCGTACTGGGAGCAGGCCAGCCCCACGGTGGGGGTGTACACAATGGGCATGAGCCGCTCTATGTCGTCCTGCAGCACCCTGTAGAACAGCTTCTCGTTTCTCTCCTGGATGCCCATGATGTAGATGTACCTGCAATCAACCAGCACAAGGAAAAACACCCCTGGCTGTCTCCCACTCCTGCCGTTCCCTCGGGAAAGCCCCCTCTCCCTGAGTCAGGCTGCGAGCGCCAAAGGGAAGCTGGGAAGAGAGCAGCAGAGAGATGGAAATGCTGGATGGACACGCTGTGTGCGTGCTGGCAAGGCAATAGTGGCAAATGTCACTAAAGACAGCCCAGGGGTTTACTGCAGGGAGTCTCAGCATCCTTGTAAACAACATTTCACTGAAATAATTTTCCATCCAGAAGATGTGTCCTGTGAATCCCAGCACCAACACACACGTGAGCAAACTGAGCCCTACCAGAAGGCTCATTCCGAAGGACGTACGTGGGTGTGTAAATCAAATCTGAACTTCTGCAAATTTACCCACCAATCTGCTGTGTATCAACCCATACCCTGTCCTGCTGACCCAACAACATAAAGGTAATGAATTAGCAATCTGCCTCAGGCCACAGCAGCTGGGCACTTGGCCAATACACGACAGGACTGCTCTGGACCAGCTAGTGACATGCTGTGGATTTAAGAGCCATCCTTCAGTTCTGATGAGAACAAAAGAGCTTTGATGTGGTCCAAAAGCCATTCCAGCTCTCCTCCTGCCTGTGGGAGACTGTGTATTTTCACAGGCAGAGATAGACAAAGATTATGTGAAAACAGTACTGGGATGCTAAAAACGTGGCATCCGAAAAATAAAACACAGCAAAATCCTTTGCAGCTCACCAAACCGGTGTGTTAAGTAATAAAAGATATAAAAAAATACAGATTATGAGACTTAATATTCTGCTCTCATAGTTCCCTTTTAGCAGTAACTACTGTCTATGTTAAACACTGGTTTTGGTATCTCAAACGCTCAGTTTACCTCCATTATCACACATTTTTATAGAGCGGGCTAATGCCACCAGCTCTAACAACCTGCCACTCCACCTTACATATCACAGAAATACGTGGGGCAGGTTGCAGGCAGGTTTGCAGGTTTGTTACTGTTTTTCACGTGCTCTCTTCTGCTGTTTTATGAACATGGAATATTAATTAAAAAAAAAAAAAAAAGAAAAAGGAAAAGAAAAAGGAAAATAAAGAGAAAAATAAGCTTCCCAACCTCATTTGACTGTGGGATGAAAGCAGTTTTCTGTGCCGAAATGAAAACAACACCCAAGAACTGAAAAACCCAGCTGAGGCACCGGAAACTTTGGTTACCCCCAGGCAGCATTTTCCCATTTCCATCTTATTTCCAGCCCCAGTATTCCCGCTTGCTCACACCACGGGACACAGCGCTTACTTACTTCTCCAAGGGGTCAGTCATTTTTGCCAAATTCTTGTGGAAGCGTAAGGCTTGGATGTCCTGTGTCTCTATTTTGGGAGGCAGGAGCCCCTGCAGCCCCAGCATCTGTCGCTCGTGTAAGGTGAAGGCCATGCCCTGAAAACGAGAGGTGAGCAGCAACCATCAGTCCTTGTCCCAGGAATTCCCTCTTCCAGGAACTCTGACACTGCACCCCGGGCGCCAGGCAGGTCGGTGGGTGACTGCCCCTCCCGGGGTTCTCCTCACCTTTTGCGGGCCATTCCTTTCGACCCACACTGCCCAGACCTTGCCAGATTTGATTTTCCTCTGTGGAGCTGCAGAGCAGCAAAGAGGTGCTGCTGCAAAGGGGTTAAAAGTGAAATAACAGCTGCTTTTGCAATTGTTCCATTGTCACCCAGGCTGGTCCCTACACTCACACACAGTAACTGTAGCTCAGATTTTTATCTCAATTGCTCCATTTGCTGCTTTTTTCAGTAATACAGCCTGATGCCCAAGTTACTGAACTGCTTTAATGCTTCTATTAAGATCACAGTCCAACCCAAATACTTCATTTTCACTTAGGGATGGATCTAATCCATTTGTCTACTACCAAAAAGCCTCATTGGTAGCAAAGTAGAATAGTTCACCTGCAAAAACTTCCCCCTCTTCTCCATTTGGGAGAGTGGACAGAGTTTAAACTTACTGTTATTTAAATACTAATTTGAACCATTTCTCAACCTTCGGATTCTTATTGCCAAGCTTAAAAAAAAAAAAAAAAAAGGTTTCTAAGGTTTGCCTTATGCCTTGTAATTACACTCCAGATTCCTCCTGCCATCAGAAAGGTCAGAGAATCAGATGATCCTTGTGGAGGGGACCCACAAAGAGCAGCCGTGTTCAACTCCTCAACTGACAAGAAATAAAAATCAGTACTTTTCCACTGACAGTGAAGGCATCAATTCAGATTAGAATACAAATATTTTCACCTCTGCTTGCGTGAGAACAGACTCTTCACAGGTATCTGTACAACACCTAACCATTAACAAAAATTTCTAAAAAGAGTCCAGTTGTAATGTAATTCATCATACCTGAATGGCTTCTAAACAAAACTCCTTAGAGAAAAAAACCCCATTGTTAAAATAATTGCTATTTTTACATTATTTTTTCTCTTTCCTGTTTAGGTCATATATAATATTGGTTGTTTTGACTACATTGACTAAAGCAGTTCACGTGCTTTCCTGTACTGATTCTACACTATGCTCTACAGTAATAAAATACCTGAAGAGCTAGAAAGCAAG
This sequence comes from Nesospiza acunhae, assembly GCA_013398715.1. Classification (NCBI taxonomy): domain Eukaryota; kingdom Metazoa; phylum Chordata; class Aves; order Passeriformes; family Thraupidae; genus Nesospiza; species Nesospiza acunhae. The sequence continues at coordinate 70,593 of VZSU01000163.1, forward strand.
AAAAAACAACAACCCAAACCCAAAACCTTCACTGTTTTGCCCTCTTGCAGAAAATTTCAAGTATTTAACCCTAAAATGAATCTGTTTTTCTCTCTATTTATTTTCATGTCTGCCAACCTTTCACATAATAGATTTGACACTACATACTCATTTCAATTTAACCTTTCACTACTAGGACAGTAGAGCTTTTCTACAAGTACTCAGGAGTCATTTGCAAACCACTGTTTTCTTTCCCAGTCTAATTGCTAGTCTCCAGTATTCTTCCAATAGTAAATACAAATACATTTCAGATGACAGTTTATTCTTCAAGTTTTTAACTTTACTGCTGGTTTTTTTTTGGGAGTTGATTTCTAAATTTTTTTTTGGTTTTTTTGGTGGGGTTTAACAGTCCCACTTTAGCCACTTTAGTGGTATTTTTTTCCAAACGCTGATCTGAATAACCCAACAGTTCCACAAAGAACACAGCCATGCAAACAGAAAGAAACTGACACGAGAGAAGAACCCACAGGATCACCCTCTGGGTGCCACAGAGGTTTTTCCTGTGTTGCAAAGGATTAGTTCCACTTCTGCATACTTCACAAGAAATATTTATTTATTCTCTGCGAGCAGAAATGCAAGCTCCACACAAGCTCCTCTCAGCTATCTTCCCTTTTCCTCGACGTCCCCGGCTTGCTGCCATCAGCAGTTTAATACCTTTAAATGCAGTTGAATCACCCCAAAAGCAGCCCTTTCCCACACAAACTGCTGGCAGCGCCAGTGGCTCGGGCCCCAAGGCTGAGTAGGGCTGGCAAACATTTGTAGTATGTTGACTCTTACTCTAGACACCACAGAAACAAAGACGGTGCCAAAACATTTGCAGTGTTTAGAGGAGGAAGAAGAGGAAGGGAAGAAGAGGTTTAGTCTCTGGTCAGCAAGGCCACTGGAGTTTGCAGCCTGGGGAAGGCCAGGCTCCCCTCAGTGGAGGCTACACTGACATCTCACTGCAACCCCAGAGAAACACCTCACTGCCAAAACCTACATCCTCCCCTCCAGAGAGCCTCAAGTCCTGTAAAACAACAACTACCACATTTATAATCACTGCTTTTACCATGACACCAGAATGTGGCTTTTCCCACTTCCCTATAGAGTGGAAACTGTGTGCTTACAACACCTGGGCCCACAATAATGCCCAGGAGCCCAGAGCTCAGCTCCAAGCAGAACAGAGGCCCATCTTTATTCAGTTTATTCTCACTTTTTCCTGTCTGTAGGGAATCTAGCTGTTCAGTGTCTCTGGAGTTACAATAACATCAAACAGGATGGATTTTTAAGCGACACTAAATACTTTCAGCTGTTGATTTACATGACAATTACATCTCAGCGTATTCAAAGAGGCTTTAATTTCTGCCTAGGCCTAAATCAGGAATCAGAACTACATCAGCCTTCACAAAGAAATTCATCCCTTGCTCCAACTGGAACAGAACAAGTTTAGTCCAGAGCAGTGAGATAGAACCCCTGAGTCCTTCTAACACTTGCAGTATCGTTATCCATGACCATGAGCTTCTTTTGGATTTGGATGCGGATTTAGGATTGCCCTGCAGTATCTCCCAGGATGCAGCTGCAGTATCACACACCCAGCACCCTTCCAGCCAGCCCCAAAAGATCAGGGGCACAGCCAGACCCAGATCAGGGGCACAGCCAGACCCAGGGGATCAGGGGCACAGCCAGACCCAAAAGATCAGGGGCACAGCCAGACACAGGAGATCAGGGTACAGCAGCATCAGGGGATCAGGGGCACAGCCAGACCCGGGGGATCAGGGGCACAGCAGAATCAGTGGATCAGGGGCACAGCCAGACACAGGGGATGAGGGAGATCACTCACCCCACGCAGCTGGCACCGATTGCTCAAAGGCACACCAGAACCCACACCTAAGGCCCAAGCTCACCCCCACTTTCCCTGGGATTAAGAGCTTAAGGAGTCCCACAGCCTGGGTGTAAGCAGCAGGGATCACTGTTTGCAGGCCGGGGGTGCTCTCCCCAGGTGCTGTGCGCTGACTTTCACTGCCATCAGCCTCCTTAATCCTCTTCTCAGCTCAGGACAAGCTGGGGTCGTCTCCAGGGCAGCACAGACAAAGCAGGGAGCGCATCCAGGAGGGAGCCCAGCATACCTCAAAGCCCACAGATTAATTAATTAACACTCCACAACGGACAAATTCACTGCCACAAAACCAACCTTCTGCTGGGAGGGGGAATGAAATATGCTACTGGATTGAAACTTTGATGCTATTTTAGTTAAGACAAGCTCACGCTGAACCACCATGAACTTCAGTCCACAAACTCTGGCACTGGGACTTTGCAGCAACTGGGTTCCATCACACAAAGCCCCTGCTGCTATAAATACCAGCACACACAAATTCTAGCTGCGTGCCTTGCATGGAGCAGCCTGGATGCTGCAAGCCGGACTTTTATAGCACCACTGAGTAAGTAATTCTCAGAGGTTTTCAAGCAGAGAAGTAGTAGTAGTGGTGGTAAGTCTTCCCCGCCTGCAGTCTTGCAGCCACATAAATGAGAGTGTACTTTTAACCAACCATAAATGCTCTCAAATACAGCAAAAACCCCATCCAGGGCTCCTGACAGACATGCCACTGTTTGAAAAATTAATTACTCATGAGACTTAAAAAATGCTTTCCTTGTAATTGTTAGAACAGATTCAGCAGGGAGCACAGCCTTTGAAGCAGCATCATAAACATCTTGGAAACAAAGTAGATTTTATGTTGGATTGTGGGCTGCTTCCCTTGACTTTGCTCCCTTGGGCTAAACACAAAGTTCACTATTGCACAAGATGCCTCCACTGGAAATTAATAAAGTTCATTCATAAAGTTCACTATATAAGAATCAAAGGTGTCTTTGCTATCTCTAGCAGAGAATAAAAGTTTATGAGAACAGAAAACTTCTCCTGCTTTCTTTCCTCCTTCATTTTTAAGCTGGATTCTCTCCCTTTATCCTCCCAGAGCAGCAGCCTGTACCCCAGGGTGTGGCTGACACAGCAGGGCAACGCTCTGTGACACAGCATGGATGCCATGGGATCTCCAGGCCTTTGTAGGCTCCCTCTCTCGGCAGGCAAAGGTGCCCCCAGCTCCTGGACCCCTCTGCAAGGCGGAACACTGCACCACTCTGCCCGATAGGCCACGCTCAGCCAGCGCACAGCTGTCTGGGGCAGCTGGAAGCACCCCCTGCGCACGAGGGCAAAGCCAGGAGCAGAAGGGCTCCACTCCCTGCCCAGGAAGGGGCCCAGCCCCTCCTGGGTACATTGCCATGGACACCACGGCAGAGCTGCCCACTGAGTCCTGAGCGCCCCGACTGCAATGGCATCCCCGGGGACATCTCTCTGAACTGCTGCTTTTCCAGCTGAGCAGATGTGGAGAGCAGTTCTGGCTCTCCTCAAGGGCATTAACCCCACAATGGTGTAACACCCCCAGGCAGTGCCCTTCCTCCAGCCCAGCCCAGCACAACACCTGCTCCAAGGTAAATGAGGCTGGATACCCTCCCACCACCTTTGGCACCTGGTTACACATTAAACAGCTCCGTGTGCCCAGGTGTAATTCCTTCTGAAAGCACACAGATCTCAGGAAAGCTGATAAAACCTGCAGATGCGTGGCCATGCCAGCTCCATCCAAGAGCCCCTCCACGTCCAAACCATCTGGGCAGGACACAGACTTGCGGTGGGACTTTTGGGCTGGGGGTGTGTGCTCAGTTTCTGTCATTTTCCTGCCTTCTGGGGTCTTTCCTCCTGACTGATCACAAACTGACAGCAGTGTTTTGAGCACTGCACTTCTTAGCAACGATCACCATCTGCAGTCCCTCCCCACATCCTGTTTATCCTGGCTTCCCCAGGAAGGCACAGGGGCACTGCATATTCCATGCCCTGGCTGCTCAACCCAACTGGCTAAGCCTAAATCTAAAATGTATTAAAATAAATGAAACGTGTCAAAACCAGCATGGTGAGAAAGGGCAGTGCAAGGGAGCATCTGCTTTTACATCTTCAAGCTCATACAATCCTTTCTTTACACTCTCTTGGGCAATCCCTTTCATTTTGTCAAAATAGCTTGAACTTTGGCTGTGTTTTTTTCTGTTATTTTTTTATTCTGAATTGGAAATGTACTGTTAGGGTATTTCCTACAAGTCAGTGAGGTGATGTTTACAAGTTTGCTAAAAAAATTGTCTCTGTGCAAAGGTAAATTTATCACAGTTTCTGGAAGTATTCTGGAAGCCATGCATGAAAATAAATTGGGCTGAAAAAGCTGTGAATGAACACAGATGAAACTGTGAGCAAAATATAACATATGAGAAGATGACCACCTGCATGAAAGATAAGACACTGGTAAAATTCTTCAGGATCAGTCTGGGATTATTAACCTGCCACCAGTGAATGTTTCTTTAACATTTATCACGTATTTCCATGCACATATCTATTGCCATTCCAGGCAGATACATGCACACAAATATGTGCACATATAAATCCTAAAGGTACCTGCTGAATCCAAAATTGTGAGAGGCACTGTCAGCGCAGGAGGAGTTTTTGGACATCGGAAGGGATTTCCCCATGGAAAGGGAGGTCAGGAACTGGAGCTGCCCAGGGAGGTTTGGAGTGCCCGTCCCTTGCAGGTGTCCAGGGAGGGCCTGGACGTGGCACTGAGAGCTCTGGGCTGGGTGACAAGGTGGGGATCGGGTGACAGCTTGGACTCGATGGCTGGGAGGGCTTTTCCAACCCCAGGGATTCTGCGATAACCTAACAATCCTGAGGAAGAGTCACGGAAAATGGGGTAAAGGAACCCACAGTACAAAATACCATCACCCTTCTTCACCAAAATAACCAACTAAAATAACCAACTGAAGTACAGAAGTGTCGCCAACTACGCAGTGACAAATTTTCTGCAAGGCACAGAAAACAAACGCACAGATACCATTACAGGTCATGTATTTCCAGCGGCGACAAGAACACTCTGATGGCACTCCACGTGGCAGAGCAGACATCCCCAGTCAGGGGTCTTGTCCTCCTGCTCTGCGCTGGAAGAACACGCCCTGCCCCATCTGAAGCCCTGCACCATATCAGTAACGATTTAATTGCCAGCACTAAACCACGGAGATTGTCCTCGCAAGCTGAAAAGGCTGCCTGGGCACAGCAGGGACCGCCAGCAGAAGTGACCGTGCTGGAGCCAATTAACTGCACCGGCAGCTCCATCGGGGAGCAGCAGGCACACAGCGTGCAGGGCTCTGATGGAGAAGCATGCCACAGCAGCACCGGGCTGGCCCAGGGAGCCCACTGCCTCTTTGAGCCATCCTGACAACAAACACCTCCAGTCTGCCCCTCAAACACCAAAACCCAAACCAGCTGGTGCCACTGCGTGCCCACCTGCAACACACACACACAGGGTGGGCAAGAAAAGAAAAAACACACAGCTCAACACACAGCTCAGGGTGGGCAAGAAACAAAATGCAATTGTAAGAGAAAAAGCTACTCGAGAGGCAAAGAGCAACAGATAAGTTTGCACAAGGGTGAGGGCTGGTTGGTGCCCCTGATGCTGTCCTTCTGCAGCTCTTGTTTTAGGGACACGTGCCTTAGGGGAGACCAAATGCTCTGCAGGGCTGATAGAGGATGTAAAAATTAAATCTAATCAAGTAAAACATGATAATTCAACAAGCTGACAGCAAGAAACAACACCCTTTATCTGCTTCTGTACATAGATAATGCATATATATATCTATACACAAGTGAGGCACAAGGGGTAAAGTACTCGGCGTGTTTAATAAATAATTTATGGCTTTGCTGAATATCCAAAATGCATTTCCATACAGATACTGCATCCAGCAGTATCACTCAGTGAGCTTTCTGATCCATTGCAACAGGCATCAGCAGGAAGGACAGGCTGATACAGCAGAGACAAACTAATGCAGAATGGGGTTCTCTCTCACCAGTGTAATTTGTTGGAGGCATTAAAATATTCACAAAATCAATTGCCACTAACCAGAAGCTCCCTACTCCATTCTACTCCTCAAAAAAAAAATTGCATTGTGCTCAGTCCCGCTCAGAATTCCAGGGTTAAAAAAAATGGAAGGATATTGCCACTAGAAAAACAGTAAGAAATGACCTATTGTTCTTGTTTCAGAATACTATTGCATAATCAGCATTTGGAAAAGCTTACAGGGGTTGAAGTAATTTCCATGGCCATGTCAAAGTCTTTAGAACTCAGAAAGTCTCGAGACAGTCTGATCTTGACAAACCACACCAATCTACTCTTTTCTCTTTCACTGACACAGCAATCTCAACTTCAGTTTTGCAGTCAGCCAGTCTCTACCTTCCACAGCTCTCTCTCCCTCTCCAGGCAGCCTGGATGCAGGCAGGACTGAGGCATCGTGCACTCTGCTGCCCAGAAAGGGAAGGGTACAATAACCCAGCCCAACTGCCCAGGAAATGCCCTGAGTACAGACAGGGCAAATGTCAGAGACAGGCAGACTTGCCGCCTTTCTTGACCACTTCAGACACCTTGGACCAGACACCAAAAGCTCTCATCTGACTTCTTACCAGTTTTAATTTACACATTAACGGCTGCAAGATTCCTGAAGGCCGCTACAACTCCAGTGAAAAAAAAAAAATTAAAAAAAAAGAGGTAGAGGATGGGCTTGTGCAAACAGGAACAGTTTTGTGAAGGGAACAAAATGCTACTGTCTTGTAAGTCTGCCTCAAAGCATGGAATTAACATGATATCTGTACCTACCAGTCAGCTCCCACCAAGGTTTATTTTTAGATGCTCTTTCAGACTCTGAAGACGGTTATCTCTTAGGTGATGTGGCTCAGCCCCAGCTCTCGGTGTCCCAGGAAAGGGCCGGGGCTAGGACAGAGAGGCTAACACTTCCTATTGTTAGCGAATTCAGAGTTAACTCCTGCAAACACTCAGGTCAGACCCTCTCCGTGCTAAAGCTGTCCCTGGGCTTGGGAGTGCCAGCAGCCCCTCGTGTGCCCAGGGCAGCAGTGGCAGAGAGGACAGCAGCCGGGCTGGCCGGAGCAGCCGGGGCAGGAACTGCGGCCAGCCTCGCCGCCCCGCCCTGGCTGTGTCAGAGCACGGGGGGCACGGGACTATCAGCAGACACCGGCGAGACCGACAGACAGACAGACAGACAGACAGGACACAGACCCACCTTGTTGGTGCGCGGGTTGAGCATGAGGGGCTTGCCCTTCTCCTTGGTGTGCAGGCTGCGCCGCGCTATCGCGCAGGGCGCCGCGGCCGCGCACAGTCGGGACAGCATCCTCCTCCTCCTCCTCCTCCTCCTGCGGAGCACCTGGCAGGGCAAAGGCAGCACTCAGGACCCACAGAGCCGGCAGAGCCCCCCACACAGCCAAAGGCAGCACTCGGGCACCCACAGAGCCAGCAGAGCCCCCGACACAGCCAAAGGCAGCTCTCAGGACCCACAGAGCCAGCAGAGCCCCCGACACAGCCACAGCGGGCTCCTGCTGCCACAGGGAAGCACCTGCAGCGTGAGACCCCTTTTAACACCATGAACACCCAAAACTGCCAAGAAGGAAGGAAAGCAAAGAAGGGAGGGCTTGGAGCGCCGAGAGCACGGAGCGGAGGGAACACAGGGATCCTCGCGGCAGAGCAGAAATGCCAGCAGGGCCTTTAGCTGCCCCCGGTGACCCATGGAGCCGGCACCGGCGCAAATGCCAGCCAGGACAGCACAGCCCGGGCAAGTGCAGACACAAAATCCCCACTGAGATCCCCTGGAGCTCTCCAACAACGAAACCTCCTGGCCCGGACAACACGGGGGAGAAACTGTGTCTGTCAGCATATTGAAACCCCGCTACAACAAAATGTGGAATTAAAATGGCCAAAAACTCCACTGATCTGTGAATTCCAGACTTAGAGTTTCACAATTCCAAACTTCAAAAATAGTTTAAAGAAAGTTTCTTTTCAGAGAGACTGTGTCATTTAAAGTAAAGGATGTTCCCCTAAAGGAATTAAAAAGTGTTAGTACAACTCAAGTTCTAATCCTGACAGCTATTAGGAACTCTTGAACTCATTTCACTCCACTATGGATCACAAGCTCTTTGGAGAAGAAATTACCATTTATCACATGCTCATATACGGCAGGACCAGCAGGGAATGTGCAGCGGACTCCTCTCCCACAGATTATTTCACTGAGACAGAGCGGGGAGCAGGGCGGGACCTCAGCAGGACCACGGTCCGTGTGGTGACACAGGGAGGGGACACGCCAGCCAGGCCAGCGGGGGACCTGGACAGGGGACCTGTCACCCCCCAGCCCAGCTACACACTCACAGCCCTGACAGGCAGGGACAGTGAAGCAGGGCATGAGATACTTTTAAGGAATGAAATGATGCATGGCTTGCATTTTTAATTTCTTCCAGATGGGAGACAAAATTGAATTAAGGAACAAAACTTCATTATCTTAAATATCGCCTGAATACTTCAGAAGACCTGCTCTAATCAAATTTGCACATAATCAGCTTTTAAGATGGCAGACTGGTCTTACAAGTTACAATCTGGGGATTTTCTTGAATACCTTTCCAAGCATGAAAAAAAATACACAAGCATTTAACATTTTTCATCAAAGTTTCTCTTCTACCCACTACAAAGTGTAGAGGGAAGCTGCTCGGCATCCAGAAGCATCCTTTCCCCTCAACCTTCACTTGTTTGTTGAGGCCTGTGAATGACACAAGTTCCACTCAAACCCCCGTCTGTTGATTTGTTTTGGGCTAAAGACCATAAATTTGCTGCGTGGAGTGGGACAGGAGGCACGGGAGGAAGCCTTGCCAGCAGCACAAACAAATGTAGCCTCTGACGTGCTTGTTCCTCCCCAAACCTGCTGGCGGTGGAGCGAGCGCTCGGGAAATCAGGATCGGACTCGGGAAATTAACTCTGTGCTGCAAAACAGATTAATTCCGGGCTGCCCTTAGGATCACCAGGTTCAGTTTTGGCTGGTTTTGGTTCTGGCTGCTCACCTGCCACCCCTCCACGGCTGCAGGTCCATCTCCCCATGCAGGGGAGCCCAGAAAGGGTCTGTGGCTCCAGTGTCACAGCAAACCCCATTCCAGAGCCCCACCAGCCTGGTGCCACCGTGGCGTCAACCCGTCACCAGCAAAGACCTTAAACAAGGAATTAAAAAGTAGGACAAGCACCACACCCTACCAAACTCTAATTAAATGTAAATTACTTTGGTGCAACTAATGAGCATTCAAGAACCAAAATAAGATTGTGGCCCAGATTCACCTGAACTTGATCAATTAACTCTAATCAACGAGGCAGAGGGGAAAAGGCTTTTCAGAGGTGATACAAATCTTGCTTTCTTCCCTGACGTGTGAGAGAGGAGACTTGCTCCTCTCCGAGGTGTCACACCAGCACCTAAAATTATTCTCTTGATGGAGGTATCTCAGATTCATAAAAGGGGAGAATCAAGTTTCATTTTCCACTGAGCCCTCTGTTTACATCCAAGAGATATGATCCCAGTTAATTTATATCCATCACAAAACCTGACGGGCTGCTCAGCCCTGAGCTCTCCCTCCCTTGCTCTTCTCATTGTTCCCTGTTTGTTTCCCCCCCCATCCTGCACACCTCCCTCAACTCCTTTTGTCACAGACTTTTTAATGTGGTTTAGCAAGGGCTTGCCTCCCAAACCCACCTGAACATGACCTGCCCATCCCCACGAAGCAGGAAATCCTCTCCCATGCCCATCCATATTGCTCTGCAGGGCTGCCAGCAGCCCTGCCCGCATGGCCGTGGCCCTCTGGGACCCACCCCAGCTCTGCTGGCCACCAGCCGTGTCCCCTGCACCTGTGGGCGAGGACAAAGGGACACGGAGCCTCACGCTCTGTGGCTCACGCCTGCTGGGGAGCCACAGGAACAGGTCTGGGGGAAAGACCCACAAAAGGTCCCCAAGCCACCACCTGGTTACAAGGAGATGGAAGGGCTGGACTGTGCTGCTGTCGGGGGAGGCTTTAACATGGTTTGTGATGGCCTTGTAGCAGAGAGGCCAGGCCTGAGAAGGTGGTAGTTAAACCATAAAAACAGGAGAGATCATTTGTGAGTAGAGGCTGGCAGAGAATCCCAGAGTGGTTTGGATGGGAAGAGACCTCAAAGCCCATCCAGTGCCACCCCTGCCATGGGCAGGGACACCTCCCACTGTCCCAGGCTGCTCCAAGCCCCATCCAGCCTGGCCTTGGGCACTGCCAGGGATCCAGGGGCAGCCACAGCTGCTCTGGGCACCCTGGGCCAGGGCCTGCCCACCCTCCCAGCCAGCAATTCCTGCCCAATAGCCCACCTAACCCTGCCCTTCCTAGCGGAAAGCCATTCCTGTCACTCCTTGTCCAAAGGTGTGCTTAAATAGTTTGGAGAACTTATTTTATCCCAGAACAATCCTAGCCTTTCACTGAAATTTTCCCCATGGCAAGATAATTAGTAATTAATGTGAATGTATTAATGTTCTGAACAGCCCCAGCTGTGCCAGGCTGGCTCCAGAGCAGAGGGGCTCCAGCCCTGGCAGCAGCTCCGTGGGGGACGGATGAGAACTGGGGGAAAGAGCAGCACCTGCCATGGTGTGAAAAAACACAGAGAGCACTGAGGATGTGCAACGTCCTGTGAGAAGGAATTAGGAGGAAAGCAGCAGAACTGAATGAGGAAAAAATTCCTGCCCAAACCTGTGTCAGCATAACCAGGATCTCTGCTTTCCCTTCAGCGCCTGACAGTGGTGAGAACTACACAAGACTGTGGAGCACCTCCAGACTGAGTCCAGCACCCAGCACAGCTGGGAATTTTTGAGTTGCTGAGTCACAAATTAAGGGGATTAAATCCTTCAGCACAGCAGAGGACACCTCCCTGCTGTGCCTTATCAGGAGGCATCTGCCCAGGTCAAACTAATTACCAACAGCACAAGTGCCCTTATCTGGGAGCAAATGTTCTGCTGCTCCAATTATGGATTTGTTAAATGGCAAAACCTACTTTTAAGGGAAAGGTTCATCACGCTCTTAAAAAGGCAGAATTAGGCTGGCCAGAGAGTCGGGAAGCTGAGAGTCAATTAAAGCAAGGTCAGCTTCAATTAGTGCCCAGGCTGCCTGACCTGTGGGTCTCCCCTCAGAGCCAAGGAGCGTCTGTCCCTGCACAGCAGCTCCTGCTGCATGACTCTGCAGCCTGCCTTCAGTTTGAGGGCTGGGGAGACACAAGGGCATTTCCAGTGCCCCTCAAATCCTGTGCCAGTGATCTGTTCCAGCCCGTCGTTCCTGTACAGAAACTGACCTGTGTTGAGAAGCCTTTTTGTATTGCCAAGCTGAAATCATTAATTCAAGGCCATGCAGGCCCCACAGAACTTCCAGTCTTCAGGGCCTCAACCATTTCTAAGCCGACAGACATTGTCTCCCACGTCCCCACAGCCATCCCTCTGTGAGCCTGCACCACCTCAGGTCTGGAGGGGATGCACCATGCACTCTGCTCTCTTTTATTTTTATTTTTTTTTCCCAGTAATAAACAGCCCAGCCTGGCCCACCCAAGCATGACACAAACCAGGCACACAGTAGCTGGCTTCATCCCTTCAGTAATGATAAAGCAGTCTAAAATTATTACAATTAGGCGAGCACGGGCTGTGAGTGTGTCTCCCCAGGAGACTTCCACCTAAAGAAAGCAGCTCTCCCTGCACCCACC
>VZSU01000163.1:87978-107643 GCA_013398715.1 Nesospiza acunhae
ACCCCCCCGGCTGTCCCCTCCTGTCAGGAGCTGTGCAGAGCCACAAGGTCCCCCCTGAGCCTCCTTTTCTCCAGGCTCAGCCCCTTCCCAGCTCCCTCAGCCTCTCCTGGGGCTCCGGCCCCTTCCCCAGCTCCGTTCCCTGCCCTGGACACGCTCCAGCCCCTCAGTGTCTCTCTCTGCGAGTCTCAGAACCAGAGGAGCAGCCGCTCCTCCCTCCTCCACAGGGCTTTTATCACCCTATTTGGTGCTCTCTCTCGGAAGTTTCCTCTGGCACACCAACTCTGCCCAGAGAAGAGCTGCGAGCCTGTGGAGCTCCTGGGCGCTGTAAAGCCACCCAGCTCGGAGCTGCCAGCCTGCCTGGCTGGGCTGGAGCAGCCTCCACGAGGGTCACAGCCCGCCCATGCGGGGTGGGAATTCATTCGGAAATTTCTAATGCAGCAGATGGCTATTTCACGATCACTCCACAGTTCTTGTGCACACAGGCCATTGCATTTTACTGGGGTTCCCTTCCAGAGGGAGCCAGCGGTTTGTGCTAAATTAAAACTCCCAAAACCCATCACTGTTTGAAGGTAGTTCGCTTAAATCACACCAAGGTGGTTTCTTAAGTCACTTCCACCATCCTAAAACTGTATTCTATTTCTCTTTGTGGTCTTCCTAGACTTCTGGTCATCTTCTGCTTGTTTTTTGTCTCTTTGCTGAAGAGAATTTCCTTTTTTTCTTAATTTTTCTTGTGACAAACCACAGTGGTTTTAATCACTTAATGCCTGATAAAGTACACAGAATACTTTTGTTCCCCATCCTTGAGATAGTTTTGACTCTCCTTTCCATAACATTTTCAGTTTTTCAAGTATCTTATTTAAAGTATCATCACCAGCACTGGACCCTGTGTTCTTGTTTTTCCTGTCACTGATCCTTGATGCAAGTAATTAAGCTAAAATAATCTGTTCTAGTCGCCTAGATCTGTCCTTTCATTCCTTCCATGGTGCCGCACTGTCACTCCCATAAACTCGCTGATAATGTAGCTGTGTGTGTACAGCTAATACAGAACAAATAATTATTTGAGCAGTGATACTGGCTTTTATCTCAGTCCAGTCCCAGAAGGTTTTGCAGCATGGACTAGCAGAACAAGCCATCCCTCAGAAGGCTCCTGTGGTTTGATGAAAACTGGCCTCTTGGCCTTCTGCTCTTTATTTCTGTTAAAAAGCAATGTTGATTGTTCACTCTGACACGCCTGATACAGACAGATGACCCTGCTGACTCTTCACGTTTACATGAGGCTGAAGCAGGAAAGAGGCAGTAAAGATGATGGCTGCCCCCGGGCAAGGTTTGTGAAGAAAAATAATGTCTTTTATTACACCAATTCCACTAAAAGATATTACTGCTCTCCACCAGCCTTGCCCCTTTTACTTTTTTAGAGCAACAACAGGCAGAAGTATGTTTGCACTGTTTCCATTCTTCGCATTCAGTTTCTGACTGGTAATTTCATTTTGTTTTAAAGCATTTCTGCGTAAAATTTCTCATTTAGCCTTTTTGTGTGTGCAGAAGAGTGTCAGGCCTCGAGACCAGCTCACATGGGAACAGCCCACAGTGGTGCTGAGTGACAAATTCCTTTGTCAGTGACTCTCACTGTAAGTTAACAGGTTTGTCTTTTGCTGCTTTTAAAGTTATGTTTTACTTTCTCTTCCTGTGATCTGCAGCCTCTTTTTAGGCCAGTCTGACCTCAGGTCAGATTTAATCTGCTGAACTGCTGGCCAGCGAGGGGCATGGTGAGAAATCCTGAGATGGGCTGACCGGGTGACATTCGGGCTAGATTGAAGGAAGTAGCTCTGTATGGTGAGGATGGTGAACTTATTGAGGTAAATGATAACGAGGGTGATAAGGTCGGCCCGGATTGCCCAGAGAGGTGACAGATGTCCGGTCCCTGGAAGCATTCAGGAGCTCTGGAGGCACCACAGCGAGTGGCTCCGGCAGCGGGAGGCTGGGTCATTTTAGTGCTTTCATCCCCTAACAAACCTGCTTTTCGGCTGGGAACGGCGGTGAGCCCCTTCCCCGGCGGCTGCTGCTGGCTGTGCCTCTGCTCTGAGGGCAGCCGTGTTTATTTATCGGCGCTGTACCACCGCTGCAGACACACGGGGAGCTCTCGCTACGCCGCCCTCCTCGCCGGGAGCCTGGCCCCGTGAATCACCGCACGGCAGCCCCTGTGACCCATCTCCCCGGGCTCCGTGCGCTCCGTCTCGGCTGGCGGGGCGCAGGAGCGGCCTCCCTCCCGTGGCGGCCAGCGTACGCGGCTCTGCGGCGCCGACCCGCGTCCCGGAGATGGAGCGGAGCGCAGAGCCGAGCGGAGCCGATGGCTGGCCGGGGCTGCCCTCTTCTGATCGCTCCGGACACGCCGAGCCGCGACTGGCGGCCTTTGTCCGACCGCAGCGGGCTCGAAAAGCACCGAAACAGCGAATTTCACCGCGGCTTTGCAAGTCCTCAAGTCTCGCTGCCCTCAGTTCAGCTGGAAAGAGGAGTCCCTCAGACACGTCGGGAGGGAGTCTAACCCCACCGGCAGGGTCTGGTGACACTGCACTCGGGTTTACAATCTTGAAATCAGCGCTTTTTGGTCTCTCTCACCTTGCAGGCTGTGGATCTTGCTGCAGGATGAGGATGGAGCTTCCAGAGACTGCTCAGAGCCAGAATGAACTTGGGAGTGAGAGAATCGGTCCTGTCAGCCGACGCAGACTCGAGGGGTTGTTCCTGCCCTTACCTCATGGACACCTCACTCTCAGCCTGGGCTCCCAGGCACCCAGTCGCTGCTGAGAACACTCTGCTTTTGTCTCCACGCGGCAGCAACCGACAAAAATAACAGAGGAACCTGCCAGAAAAGATCCATTAACCTTCACAGGTCTCAAACTGCGCCGGCTGGAGACGCTACAAAATGCATTTTCTGTACTTGCTAGCGTGGCGTCGTGGAGTCAGACGTGACTTTTCTGTGTCTAGCGAAGGACGGCATCCCAACCACTGCAAAACAACTTAGTTTCCTACAAATTGAGGAGAGAGCTGATAGGCAGAGCGCCATCCTGGCAGTAAGGAGATTCTTTGAGTCATCATTCCCCTGCTGCTGCTGGCCATCCATGGGACTCTGCTGAAGCAGCGTTACAGCTGCTGGCCCACAGTGCTCCCTCTGTGACCTGCCTGAACTCCTCTGCATTTCATCCCACGTGTGCTCTCACAGGACATGTGCTGCCAGCCGAACCTTAAAATTCAGCTTCTTCTGTGGGAAAGGGCTGACACTAAAACACTGAAACATATAGGCTTTAGGAAAATACCTGATCGAGGGTATATCATGGTGAGTTTTTACATCTCACACAAAGAGTAAAGAACTGAAATCCCTTACATCAATTGTGCATTTTGTCACTTCACAGAAAGCACAAGTTTGGGACAGTGTCAGATGTCTCAGTTATGAGGCATGTGGGTAGGGAGATATGAGAGTTACAAAAGCTCTGTTATAAGGTGAGCTTTGGCACTTATTCAGAAGCCCTTCTGTAGTTTAAATTACAGAGAACCTAACTCAATCAAGAGTTCATCAACGATGTTTTGAAAGTCTCCAATTCTCGACAGCTTCACAAACAGGATTTTTCCCTTTTCTGAGAGTAAGGGAACTCGAGCCTCTTAGAAATCCAGCCCTACTTAGCTAACGTGTTTTGTTTCTTTTTTCTCTCCTGGTTGAAGCTTGTTTTCCTCACTGCAAGGATCAGGTGGGCTGAGGCTGAAGGGAATCAGCACCTAAATGTGCGTGAGGGTTGAAGGGGCAGGACAGAGCTGCAGGAGGACCCATGGCCCTGCTCTGCTCTGAGCTCTAAGGCAGGAAGCAAGCCACCAGACAGTGAATATTAGGAACAACTTACCCACCGTGCCTGCCCCTGACCCCTTCATGTTCCCCAACGTGTCCCCCGGGAGGATTTGCTGCCCCCTCTCCTTTGCAGGCCCTCAGCTGAGGCTGTGTGCCCGGCACGGCCGATCACCCCTGCTGTCCCCAGGGCACACCTGGCATCTCTGCTGCGATTAAACAGGGCTGGGCTCCCTCTGGGACACTGCCAGCAGAGCCTGCTGGGGGCTGTCACAACCCCCAGCCCTCCCCGAGCCCCGGTGTGGCCAGGCCCTGCTGCAATCCAAAACGCAGGAACTCTCCGAACTTTGGGCCTGTAAGCCAAAGCCTAGAATTAAACACAGGATTTGATCCGGGACCTCGGAAAAGGCTCCCAGACTGAGGGGCTGGAAACGAGAATGTGGATTTATAGTTTAAGGCAGAGACACGGTGAGCTAAGTGGAGGAAAGTTTAGAGTTTTAGAGTTTAAGATCTAGAAAAAATAAAAGTGGTTACAGAGGTGAACAAGGAGTTTAGAATGCAGTGCTGTAGGTAAGCTATAGAAAAAATAAAAGCGGTTACAGAGGTGAACAAGCAATTCAGAATGCAGTGCTATAGGTTTGTGTGTCATAACATGGTTGGCTAAGAAAGCTTATACTGTAACATGGGTCCATAAGACAAAATATTTAAAGATTAGGTCAAAAACATAAATATCCTTGTTGGCAGTGTTTTATTGGTCAATAAATCCTTTAAAGGTCTCGCAGCTGAGGGTCTTGTGGCCCTCTGAGCCGTGCAGTGAAGATGTGAGCTGAACTCAGCCTTCCTGCCCCTGTAGAAGATAAGAAGAATAAACCACATCATCAAAAACTCAGAGGTCCCGTCTCGAATTCCTTCCAAATTCCCCACAGGTGAATTCTCGCAGGGCTGGAGCAGGACAGCAGTCAGGGTGAGTTTCCAGTGTCACTGAGCTCGGGAGGGTCAGACCACTGCTGCTCCTCAGCCCCAGTGCAGCCCTGACAGCGTGCTCAGGGAACAGCAGCTGCCCCTGCTGCCTTTGGGATATTCCCTTCACACGGTGCTTACAGGGGCCAAACAGCCGGGCACTGTGCTTTTTCAGCTTCTGATAAACTGGTGGGGATGAGACCTGCCCGTCAGCCCTGCCCCAAATATCCGGGGAGAGCAGGGCGCCGAGAGCTACAGCGCCAGGTTAGTGCTCAGAAAAACTCCGACTTCTCCTTTCGAGCTCCTCCAAGAGATCTTCTGCTGCTCCCTGCAGGACCAAAAGCAGCCTGCAACACACATTTTTGAATATTGTTACAAATGATGAGTGGTTTTAAAGGCTGGTTTAGCAGGCCCACCTATCAGCCCAGTGCTACCTGGGGAGAGGAAGGTGGTTCATCCCCGTGGTGTTTGTGAGGGTCCCCAGGACAAGGGAGGACATGAGAATCTGACTCCATGTTCTCAGAAGGCTGATTTATTATTTTATGATATATATTATATTAAAGAATGCTATACTAAAACTATACTAAAGAGAAAGGATGCATCAGAAGGTTTAACAAGAATGATAATGAAAGCTCGTGACTGACTCCTCAGAGTCCAACACAGCTGATGGTGAATGGCCATTAAGTTAAAACAATTCACATGGAACCAATCAAAGAGGCACCTGTTGGTAAATGATCTCCAGACCACATTCCAAAGCAATCAGATAGTTATTGTTTACATTTCTTTTCTGAGGCTTCTCAGCTTCCTAGGAGAAGAAATCCTGGCAAAGGTATTTTTCAGAAAATATGACAGTGACGCATCCCTTCCGCCACCCTTGTCAGAGGGCACACTGAACGTGCTGTCCAAGCTGAGGACGGGAACTTTTGTGTTTCAGCCCTGCTGACGCAACCCAGGAGGCCTGGCCAGTGTGGGCTTGGGTCTCCAGAAACAGCAAAATTTCCTTTTCTGTTCTAACATCTGCTGCCAAAACGCCAGCCCAAGCGAGCACAGCGCACAGCCACTCGCATGCAGGCAGCGAAGCTGGCTCAGATGACTTTGCCGACCTTCCTGGGGATGGTGCGCTGAAATGCTTGGCCGCAGAAAACCCGCCAGACACAATTCAGCAGGTCTAAACACCTCCTGGCTTTCTTCACAGGAGCGGGGAGCCCTGCAAACCCACACCGACACCTGCTCCTCGCAGCTCACACGGATCCCAGCAGCTGTGACCCCATTATTTTTCCCGGCAGGGGGAAAACCTCGGTGTGAAACCATGGACCGCTGGTGCGCCTCCCTCCAAGTCTTCTGTGCGTCACAGGCACTGGAAATGGGGATCTGCTGGAGGACGTAAGGTGAGAGCAGGGCTCCGGCGCTGGGGTGGCGCCGGTTTGGGGTCGATCTGCGGGGGATAACCCAGGCTGTGGATGGGGAAATCTGCAACCCAAGTTTGATGAGTTTCCCTGCAGAGGGCGGCCTGTCCTTGCCTAAGACTGCTTCCGGCCCCAAGAGCTGCACGATTCTGAAATTAAAATCAAACAAAAATCAAACAAAATCAAACAGTTTTAGGCAGGAAACACAGCTATTCCCACCTGCCAGCAGAAGAGCTGCCTTGCAGAGTGCCAGCCCTGGTCCGAGAGCATCGCCCAAAAGGAGACCTTTGTCTGGCTGCAGTTCTGCGCCCCGACACTTCAGCTGGAGATCGGCTCCTGCTGGCGCTCCTTGAGCCCACCACTCTGCTCTGCCGTGGCTTCCCCTCTCAGGATTCCTGCCTTCCCTCGCTCTTTTCTCTGCCCTCAGAGAGCAGGTCCCGGCTGTTCCGCGGGGGTGCTGAGAAGGGAGCTCGGTGTGTCCAGAGCAGCCTCAGGCAGCGGTGAGCCGGAGCAGCCAGGACGCGTGGGCTCAGTGCCTGCCCTTCCCCGGACCGGCTGCTGCGGGAGGTGGGCTCCCTGCAGGCTGCCACTCGTTTTAACTCCAGTGCCCTGAGCCAGGCGGCCTCTAAAGGTACCTTCCCACCCAAACTGTTCCATGATTCCATGAAAGCTTCGCTGTTGGAAAAGGGAACCAGATCACACCTCACTCTTTTCATCAGTCAGCCTCAAAGCATTTTTTTTTCACCCCCTCCCTCCTATTTTGCATGTGAGATCGAGGACACGCACACAGAGCTCAGCAGACCTCAGGGAGGAGAGCAGGCTGCAGAGCAAGTCCCAGGGCAGCTCTGCCTGGCTCCAAATCACAGGTTTGGAGCACCAGGGCTGGCTGACAGAAGCTGGGTGTGAGCACAGTGATGCTCCTGTGAAAATCCAGCAGCACAGAGAGACCCTGTCACTCCTGGGGGAGCGGCTCAAAGTGGCAGACGAGAGGAGGGAGCAGCTTAGCCTTTACTAACAGCTCCTGTGTTCCAGGGGTGTAATCTGGAGTGACACAGGACCTGCTGTGGGAGCAGCCCCTTGCCCGGCGCAGAGGTGACAAACAGGTCTGCCCACGTCTGGCTCAGTTGGTGTGAAATGTCCCTCAGTGCCTCTGGAGACACGGGGTCACAGCCAAAGGAAGACACCAGGGCTCCTGCTGTTCAGCTCCTCTGCCGGTGCCTCCCTGGTTAAATATTTCAGCGTGCTGCTCAGCAGCCCACAGGCTGGCATTTCTGCCACCGTGGCCTTTGGTTCCCCGTTTGTTTATCCACCAGAGGCTGAGGGACGGCACAGCCTGTCTGAGGATGAAGGGGTGACACAGGGACTGCCACCCAGACACCACTGCCACATCCCTGTCCCCAGCAGGCCTGTCCTGCTGCCAGGGCCGTGGGGCAGCTCCCTCAGGCTCCGGGAGCACTGAGGGGGTGCTGGGGCACAGCTCTGGGACGAGATGGACATGGCTCGGAAATGGCATGGGCCATGCACAGGCAGCGGGAGCCCCTGGCCTGCTGCTAATTTTAGGCAGAAAAGCTGATTCCTCTGCATCCTTTTGTAGGAAGGCAGTGAGGTGTCTGGGCTGGGGGACACAGAGCAGGCTGAGTTAGTGGCAGGAGCACCCCAATGTGTGGCCTTGTTTTGCTGCAGTGACACACTTTTGAGCCCGTAATGAATAAACATCGCACACCATCTTCTCTGGAGAGAGAGGATTTTCTTGTTCCTTCCTTTCACAGAAGACACTTCCATGGGACACACAAGGAAAATCTGGAGGCCCCTCCAAGTCATGTTTAACTGTTCCCAGGAGGGTTCTTTCTGGTTTCTGGGCCTCCCTGAGGACTGTGTGCCTGCACGGACAGACAGCAGCAGTACAAGTGTCCCTCCCGCCTTGCCAGCCTTCCTCACACCCAGCTGTGCCCAAGGGCTGACTTTGGAGCCTGAGGAGATGCCCTCAGGTGAGGCTGTGCTGTGCCCCTGCAGGGGCTGCTCTGAGGACTGTTCCTTGGTAGGACCCTGTGCTGCCCTTCCACACACATCCCGTACATCCAGCTCCTACAAAAACGGGGGCTACTTGCTCAGGGTGGAATAACTCCACTATCAACCACCTCCAGCAAGCTGGAAAAGCTGATGTCATGTATGAGGAGAGCTGGGATCCTCTCTGCATTTCACCTGTGGTCTGCTGACCTCTGTCAGTTTTACCCCTATGCCAGCACAGAGAAGTTCTAAGGGAGAACTTAGGAGAACCCCTACTTCTGTGTGCTGGTGTAGGGGTCAAACTCCATCTCCTCGGGTGAAGGGGGGTGAGAAGGTGTGGCTGACCTTTGTCATGAGAAGGCAAGATGGAGCTGTGAGGTTGGAAACAAACCTTCCCAGTCTGGAGTGCCGATCCAGGGCTGGCCATGTGCTCAGCACAGGAAACATGTATGTGCACACGAAACACGTGTGCTTATGTGCAAGGACACAGAGGTGAGCCCTGCTGTGCCTGGCTCAGTCCAGGCCTGCACACGCGAAGTCTCCTCTCCCCTTTCCCCTCCTGAACCGCGGAGTGCTTCAGGGACGGAGGTACCTGGATGCCTGGTGGCTTCCCAGCGTCCAGCTGCTCCTGGGCACAGGGATTTGCAGAACACAGGAAGGACGCTTCGGGCTGGAAGCGTTTCCTTCCCTCCCTGCATGTTCCTGCTCCCTGGGGACTGTGGCTGCCTCTGGATGCTCTCGGGGCAGCCGCCGGGAGCTGGTGCGATGGGACAGTCCTCGCTGGATGCTCCTGCTGGCACCGCGGCGGTTCAGGGCCAGACAGCACACACGCATTGCAAAGGGAGCACCCCAGCTCTGAGTTACCGTCCTTGCCCCGCTTCAGCCCGCTCGCAGGGCAGGAGCCCTCCGGGAGCAGGGGCTGGGCTCACGGACCGGCTGCACGCAGCCCCGCTCACAGCAGCATCGCTGCTGCCCCCGACGCTGGAGCTCCCCTCGCCACAGCCTGGCCGGGTTCAGGCTGTTCCACTGGCCCCCTCTCTCCTCCTGAAATANCACGGAGCGTTGGCATAGGCAGGAATTAACTCTGTTTATCAGGGTTAATTCCTGCGCATGTCAACAGGAATTATTTTAATTAATAATATTAATTTAATTAATAAAATTAATTTTAATTTTCAGAGTAATTCCTGTGTATGTCAACAGGAATTTTTATGAAGCTTTAGAGAGAATATACCCAAGGCCATCTTTGATAGCACAGATGGCCTTGAGTATATTCTCAAAGATGGCTATCAAAGATGGCCTTGGGTATATTCTCTCCAAAGCTTCATAAAAA
The DNA here is from genome assembly GCA_013398715.1 of Nesospiza acunhae. Taxonomy (NCBI): domain Eukaryota; kingdom Metazoa; phylum Chordata; class Aves; order Passeriformes; family Thraupidae; genus Nesospiza; species Nesospiza acunhae. The sequence goes on from VZSU01000163.1 coordinate 97,514, forward strand.
TTCATATAAACATCCTAAACCACCTAATTTTCACTACAACATTAATGAAAGCAACCATTCATAGATCCTTTTGTTACACTTATTCTGCCACAACCCAAGACCAGGTAGGGTAAGACTGTGTGTGAAAAGGTTGTGTTTTTTAAGACAGAATCTTTTTATTTTAACAAATAAAAACCTACTCTGAATTTAGCCATATGGTTGTTATAAACCAGCTTCCCCAGTGCCTAGATGGCAGTTTAAAATACTGGGATGAGCACAGCTTCAGAAAGCGAAGATGCTGTTTGAGAGGACTCCATTCACCCGAATATTGTACAGAATCAAACTCTGCCTTTCAAAATGTCAAAGGCAACAATTCAGAAGCAAACACCATATGGTGTATTTGTTCTCTTCAATTCCTCTTAGAATCAGCTGAAAAAGAAAGAACATTGCAGAGCTGAAATGTCTGCATGCCACATGTACAGTGTTCTCACGGCAAGCTCTCAAAAACTGTGGCATGAAATTGCTCCAAGGGACAGAATTGATCATTTGCAGTCCAGTCCCCAAAAAGCCCACTTGTAAAATGCACTGACGCTATGTTGTGGTTTTGCTCTGGGATCTGGGAGGGACTTGCCCAGGACAAAGCTCCCAGGATGTCCCCAAAGCCCCTTTAGAAGGCAGCTGAAGTGGGTGTTCTTGTTACTGCCATTGTGAAGCTCTGAAGGCCTGGTTAGTGCAGCTCTGCGGCGGTGTAACAGCTGCTGAGTCCCGGCACGATTAAAAATAAACTGCAGCAAAAATAGTCACAGATTTGTGACTGAGGAAGAACAATCGCTGGGCAGCAGCAGAACCCTTGGAGGCATCCCTCTGACGTTTAAGGGAGCTCTTAAATCACCTTCCTGATGGGTTCCCAGGCTCCAGCCCGTGCCCAGTGTGTGGAAGGGCAGATCCTGGTGAGAGGCCACCAGGAGCAGCTCCTGCAGTTTCAGGGAGGGATTTTCTGCTCCCCCTGTTGCTCTTTAATTTAAACCTGTAGCAGCTGGGGCTCACATCTCTGAGGCCAGGGTGTGACCCTATCCAGGGCCACGTGGGCTCGTGGGCCACCACAGCGTCACCAGCAACAGCAGTGCTCTGTCTCTTTCAATGAATGCCCTCTGCCAATTTACTGAAATACCTGGTGGGTGATCTTGCACCCATCAAGAAATGATTCTTCAAACTGCATGAGTCACAGACGATGACCAAGCCTAAATTCCCTCCCTGTGACCCTGAGTGCTCAGACAGCCTGAACCTGCCAAAGCAAAGCTGGGTGAGAAGCAGCCCAACACCAAGAATGAAAATATTGCTGTGATGCTGGTCTTCATGGTCACTTTTAAGCACGGTCACTCCCTTTTCCAACCTGAGTGAATCCTATGATTTGCGGAATTCTGCAGATTTTTACTCCAGTACTGGAGTAAACACTTCAGAATAAACATAATAATAATTTATAAAATAATTACACTCTGCCATGCAAAGAAAGCTCAGGCCTTACATTTTATTTCTGCAAATGAGAGACAGATCTGGCTTGTGATCAGCTAAGCACACTCAGGTAACAAATTAAAGCCATCCCTCTTATCCCCTTTTCCCAGCATGTGATGCTGGGGTTTTAGAACAACATTAAATAAGAGCTCACAAAGCGAGATGGAAAATCCAGAGTGGCGGCAACACGCTCCGTTTGCTTGCTACCGAGTCTGTTTTACACCTTAATTGTGGGCCCACAAGACAATACTCAAAAGCAAAACTGTTTCTTTCATGGCCACAATAAATAGTCCTGCAGGCCTGTGACAGTCCATGGCAATGGCTTCTGGTTTCAGGGGACGCGGCCACCGCTGCCTGGCCGGCAGAGCGCGGTTTCTGCGGGCCGAGCTCTTGCGTTCAGCCCCACGGCAGCACGGGCTGCTCCACCTCCAGAGGAGTTTCCAGGGTCACCGAGCTGCTCTCCTGCTGCGGCCTGGCTCTGCTGGCCCCGGGTGCTGACCCCGGCCGGCTGCCCCGCTGCAGCTCCGTGCCTCTCGCACCGGGATGGGCTCCGGCCAGAGCCCCGGCACACAGCCAGGCCCTGCCGCCTGCTGCTCCCCTGGCACTGCTCCCAGGCCCAGCAGGCCAGCTCCAAACTCTGCTGGCTGCTGCCAGGGGGGCGCCACAGGGCTCCGCGGGACCGGGGGCAGTGGGACACGGGGAACGGGACTGGGGGCAGTGGGACATGGGCAGTGGGATATGGGGAACGGGACTGTGGGCAGTGGGACTGTGGGCAGTGGGATTGTGGGCAGTGGGACACGGGGAACGGGACCGTGGGCAGTGGGACATGGGGAACGGGACTGTGGGCAGTGGGACATGGGGAATGGGACCGGGGGCAGTGGGACTGTGGGCAGTGGGATACAGGCAGTGGGATATGGGGAGTGGTGTAGGATAGATAAAGGCAGTGCAGAATGTAATCCTATCCCCCAATGAGTTGCAGCCGGGGCCAATTACTAAAGATTAGGAACACCTGTAACTAACAAGAACAAGCGCCATAAAAGTGAGATTAGTTGAAGGAGTCAGATGGCTGCTGCAAGGACCAGGAAGTGTCAGTGCACAGAGGAGCTGCTCTCGAGGAATATTAAGAAGGTATGAAACGCTGAAGCTATGGGGTCCTTGAAGCATAATGATAATAGAACTGATGTTGGGACTTATAAGACAACGTAGCGGGACCATGGGAGGTGGGATATGGGGAGCAAGGCCATGGGGAGTGGGACCCTGGGGAGCAGGACCGTGGGCAGTGGGATACGGGCAGCGGGACCATGGGGACTAGGACCATGGGCAGTGGGACTGTGGGCAGTGGGATACAGGCAGTGGGATATGGGGAGTGGGACCTTGGGGAGCAGGACTGGTGGCAATGGGACTGTGGGCAGTGGGACATGGGCAGCAGGACCATGGGCAGCCAGGCTTGGGCAGCAGGACCATGGGCAGCCAGCTGTGGGCAGTGGGAAATGGGGAATGGGACCATGGGCAGTGGGGCTGTGGGCAGTGGCACCATGGGGAGCAGGACCATGGTCAGCCAGCCATGGTCAGCCAGCCATGGGCCACCGGGCTGGTTGGATCTGCTCCTGGCATTGGAGTGTCCTCCACCAGCAGTGAAAGTGCTGAGCTTTAGTTGAGGTATATCAATCATCTGCAACACACCAGAAACCAAACCTCTGTCTCTGTCCTGTTTCCCCTTTCTAAACCACTCTGGGGGACATCCAAACGCTCAAAGCAAAGCCCAGAGACGAATGGCTTTGCCTTTCTGAGCCCTTCTCCATCAGCTTCGCCTTTCAAATGCCTTCCCCACCCCTTCACCCGGGCTGGCAGCCCATCCCATCCTGGCAGCTGGCTGCCTTCACACCAGTGCTGCTGACTGGCTGGAGCAGTGGCGTTTCCATCGCCCAGTGTGAGATCTTCACACTAGGAACACGTTTTTGGGCTTGCCAAGGCCTGCTGCAGCTAAACCTGCACCTGGGCCCAGCACGGACAGAACCCAGGGCTAATAGAGTAAACACTGCTGTTAGTTATCTGAGCCTCACACCAGTTTCTTCACATCTCAGAGCATTTAGCGGATTGCTAGTTAAAAGGGTAGAAAAAATGAATATGGCAGTAGTTAAATATGGGCCTTGCAGTACTAAATACAGCAGTTTCTGTTGTACAAATGTGAGCAGTGTTGCTGTGCCGGGCAGCACAGCAGCAGGATGCTGAGGAAAGCAGAGGCTGTCTTGTGTGGCACTATTTACACATCTCCATTTAAAAAGCTGCCGAGTTGGGTTAAATATAAGTATAGAACATTTCTTCCATATACAAACTCTTGTTAGCTGATTAATTATTAAGGTGCTCAGAAGTGTGGATGAAAACAGAAGGTACAGTAGATCAGTTGTGTCTTCATCTATGTACACACAGTTGCCTGCTGGCACCAGGCTCTCCCACAGAAGCTGGGAGCCACGTGGCCCGTCACGAATCTCGTGCCGCAGGAACTGCTGTTTTCTTCACGAGATCTTTGTCAGGAGGAAAGCCAGTGGTACTGTGATTGCTTTTCCAGCAGCAGAGCGGCTGGGAGCCCTGGCTGGGTCCGCGTGGCTGGTGGCGCTGGGCAGTGTCCCTCCGCGGGGCACGCCGCTCCCAGCCCTCCCTGCTGGAGTTCTGCTGGTCCCGTGGCAGCTCTCCGAGGCAGGACTCGCAGCAGCAGCACCAGGGTGCACTCCGTGGGCCCTCCCGAGTGCTCGGAAAGCTCAGATCCCCGTGCATCCCCCGCTGCACCCCGTGCAGCCAAAGGGGAGATTTTGGTGTGAGAAACCACAAACCAGCAAAATGCACTTAGCAAAAATTTTGTCTTTTCCTCAGAAAAAAAAAAAAAAACAACAAAACAAATCCCCAACAGCCCATCCTTTGTAGGTCAAATTTCTTCCCCATTAACATCCTCAGAGAGTTTTATTTTTTTGTCTGATGGCCAAACTCTAGTTCCATTCTGTGCTGACTGATGGCTGGCATCACTTTATTCCATACCTGTACTCACACAGGCGCCTCAGAGGGGCTCAAAGTTCGGCGTTTTGGGAACTGTCCAACCAGGAGGGTGTCTGACCACACTGAAAATGTTAATTTTTGTCCTTGTCATTTCAAGTTGCTATAGAAAAAGAGAGGAAAAGAAGTCTATTTGACTACTGTTTGCAAACCTACCATGTACTGTCGTTTTCCCCCTCGTACATTTAAGTTTCAAACAGGTCCCAGAGATCACAAGGCAAGATTGTTAAGGCAGTGTAAGGAACTCAGTATTTCGTTCGCACCTCTCGATCCCCTTAGAAGCACTTCTAAGGCATCAAGGGGGGTGTGTGGTTTGTGCTTGCCTTTCCTGGAAAAGGCGTTTGGTACAGTGTGGCAAGGGGACGCCCAGGGGAGGGAGGCGCAGTTGGGGCCCTCACCACCGCTCCTTCTGGAACACCTCTGCCTGCACCATGTCCCCGGGGTGCTCCGAGATGCAGGCCCCGTTGATCTCGTTGAGCTTGTTGTCCGGGAGGTCCTCGGGCTTTGTGCAAAGTTTCAGCGCCCTGGAGATGAAGACGTCCAGGTCGAAGTCAGGGTCGGTCTCGCCGCTGACCGCGGCGGGTTCCTTGTGGAGGCGGTGAGGAGAGGAGGGCAGGCTCCGCTCCTGCATCTCCGGCAGAGAGCCGGGGCACTCCAGCCCCACCTGCGTGCTCTTCACCCACTGGGCAATCTCCAGGAACAGGTTGGAGGGCTCCTCCTCCAGCGACAGCTCAGCTGCGGGCGCTATGGTTGCACTTTTCCAGTGGGATAAATCCAGGATGAGCTTGGGCTCTGAGTAGTGGTGGGGCTTGCTGTCCCTCCACAGCAACTTGTCCAAGTAGGAGGGCGATCCCACTTTGTAATCGCAGGATTTCCCGCAGTCGGCATCAAACACTCGGTCCATGGAGGAGTGGGAGAGCTCCAGGAAGCGCTCCGAGCTGCTCTGCGAGTATTTCCGCGGGTCCACCTGCGCCTCCTCCGCCGCGGGCTCCGAGCCCGCCCGGGGGTCCCGCTGCACCTCGTCCATGTCGTGGTGCTTGTCGTGCCTCCAGTCCAGGTCGGAGGAGAGGCTGATGTGGTACCTGCCAAAGACACGTTGCTGTGAGACACGGGCAGCACGGCCTTGCTGCCAGCAGCACTGCCCAGGCCACCCGAGTGCTGCTGCGGCTTGCTTGGCCTTCTGCTTGCTGAGTTAACCTCTTACTGACAGCACAGAGCCTTCTTCTGCCTTAAAATGTCAGGGGGCCAATAATTTTTATTTATCAAGAGCCTGAGATGCAGGAATGAGAGCCCAACAACCAAACTAAGTGGTCCCTTCCTTTAGATGTCGATCACCTCCCCTCCACTCGGGACTAAAACTTGATTAACAGCAATAATTACCAATCTGCCCCTCAGCCCACAGACAGGGACCTCGGCTAAGCCCGTCCTGTTTGGGGACAGAACAGTAAAAGACATGAGCTGAAAACTGACGGAACCAGAGGACACGGTCTCAAGCTGTGCCAAGGGGAATTTAGGTTGGATATTAGGAAAAAGATTTTCACAGAGAGAGTTAATAAAGTTCTGGAATGGCTGCCCAGAGAGGTGGTGCAGTCACCATCCCTGGGTGTGTTTAACAAAGCCTGGATGTGGCACTGGGTGCCAGGGTCTAGTTGAGGTGTTGGCGCTGGGTTGGACTCGATGATCTTGAAGGTCTCTTCCAGCCTGGTCATTCTGGGAATTCTGTGAATTCTGTGAACAACCCCACTGAGGTTGGGCGTCACCAGTTTGTTGTGATGTCAAGGACCCAGAGGATTCCTAGAGGGTCGCCTTGCTCAGTGACAGCTTCTCCAGCCAGCTGAAGTCCTTGCCAGCACCCACCTGACAGCACCCACAGCTCTCCCAGTGAGCCCTGATTCTCTGGCTCCTAACTGAGCGGCCTGTGGAAGGCATTATCCCAGCTACTGGGGCCCTGCCACAGCAATCAGCGGCTCTTCAGGTGTCCCACAGCACACTGCCAAAGTCACCCGCTGTCCCCAGGACAGCTGGCTCGTGCTGCAGAGCCCACAGCCTGCTATGGATGTCCCCAGCTGGGGGGCAGCACAGCCTGAGCCCCTTGGGTCACACCGAGGAGACGGGGACAGGGTGCCTCCGGCAGCTGAGCTGCTGCTCTGGGGCAGGGGTGCTGGGGCTGCGGGTGGAAGAGCTGAAATGAGGGATGTGGGACTCCAGGGGCTCTCCAAATGCACTTTATTCCATCCAAGACGTTCCAGCAGCCCAGGGTGGTGGGTGACAGAGCTGTGCCTACAGCTGTCAGCTCCAGCTGCAGGCCTGGAGACCCCTTGGTTTTGGTTACAGTGCATTATAGATTTTCTTTAGGTTGCAATGCATTATAGACTTTTGTTTAGGTTACAATGCATTCTAGACTTTGCTGAGCATCTTAATACAGTAGAACCAATCTACACTTTAACTATTATCTATAGCCTATCATAACTACTATAATCACCATATTCATGTTACTGTTCTCCAATCACTAAAAGTTAGTGCATTACAGTTTAAGCTAGAAGATGCTTTTCAGTTTTCATGCTGTGGAAAATTCTGAGACTCTTTTTCTACTTGCAGCTTTGCTGCCTTGTTTGGCTGTGCTATCTTTCTGCTTGGTAAAAACATCTTCTTGTTTGGGGTGGCTGTGACGGTGTTCACAGGGTTTCTTGGATGAGGGAGGAGACTAGGATCTGACTCCATGTTTCAGAAGGCTTGATTTATTATGTTATGATATATATTACATTAAAACTATACTAAAAGAGTAGAAGAAAAGGTTTCATCAGAAGACTAGCTAAGAATAGAATAGAAAAAGAAAGAATGATAAAGGTTTGCGTGTCAGTTCTCTGAGCCAGCTGTGCTGTGATTGGCTATTAATTACAAACAAGCACATGAGACTACTCACAGATCTACTTGTTGCATTCTACAGCAGCAGATAATAATTGTTTACATTTTGTTCTTGAGGCTTCTCAGCTTTTCAAGAGGAAAAATCTTAAAAAAAAGATTTTTCATAAAAAGATGTCTGCGACAGGTGGGTTTATCCTTTGCTCTAAGCCATAAAAACCCCTTCTAACTAACACACCCTTTGCCTCCTTGGTTAGCCAGTGAGACTGGCGCAGCAATTCTTCTATATCAAAACTGGCTTCCATCTCTATTCCTTTATCAGACTCTACATTTAAAAATCTTTCTGCTGAGCATACATATCTGTGAGACTTTCTTGTCAAACTTTCATCCTTCCCAACATGTGGGCATGCACTGAGGGTAGGTGTCCTGCCTCCAGCCTTCCTCCCCGCCCGACTGAGCCCCCAGACCCCCGTTTGATGACCTTGCCATGGTTGTCTGCCACATCTGCTCACTCAGGCAGAGACAGCGCAGGCAAGGGCAGGGAGGGGTGCCTTTAGGTAATTTTTTCAGAGCTGGTGGGTCTGGAAGGCAAGGAGATTTAACTGCTCTGCAGAGGGGAACAATGCTGCAGGCATCCTCAGCCAGTTCATCCCCCACAGCCTGAAGGAGCTGTACAGAAAACTGAACCTGGTTCACTCTTATCTGCTTATTTTGTCCTGCCTGCCCCAGTGCTGGGACTGGCCAGCGACTGGGGTAAATCACTTAGAACATGAGAGACCTCAGCGCAAGGCTTGGGGCTGTTCTAAACTTCCAGTGCAGCTTCCAGCAAACCATTTAGATGTCAGCTCAACTCAGGATTTTTTACAAGGCCCCCAGATCTGTGGCCTGCGGGTGATGCACCTTGAAAAGTGTGAATATAGCACTCCAAATCAGGCCCTGTCCCCAAAAGGTGCAAGAATTACATTATTTTGTACCTGTACTACAGGGACAGAGGGCAGAGGGAGGGGCTGCAGAGCCCCTTAGACCCACATGAAGACAACCTGGGCTGTGAGTAAAACCAAGAGCACAAAGGTACTCAGCGATGTACTGGGATGTGCAGGCTCAGCTTCTGGTCCCTGTGGAATCCAGGAGGAGCCTCTGGGCAGCTTCAGTGAGGCGCCAGCTTGGGTTGGTATTACAGCATGGCACAAAGAGGGAAAAACAGGCATCTTTCAGGGGTCTGAACAGGCGTGGTGGAACCAGCCACATCAGAGGCGTTGCCTCTGTAAGGAAAGCCTTATAGATATGATTGCTTGGCAGAAGATTTTGAGAATATGGAAACTATAAGCGAGATTGAAATGAAAGCAAGCTTTGCGATCCCTCAGTTACTGAACAGCTGGAAAACAATGGTGTGGCTGGCTGAAGGTGATCCCCTTTTGATGGAACAACACCCTCTGCTTGCAGACAGGCCCAAGGGTCAGAGCAGACCTTGTCAGGCTTGGCAGAAGGGGCCCAAAGAGGAGTTTTTAGGGTTTGTAATGTAGCACAGTATGGTAATGTAATGATTCTTATAGGCTGTATGTAAATGCTATAGGATTTGTATCTCATACTAGATTGGCTAGTGAAAACTAGAAAATTCAACACAGAGGAAGATTTATTGTATTGTAACGGGAACCTTGCTCTGTTATCTTCTCATCCTCTCTCTCTCTCTCATCCTCTTTATCACTCTTTTTACTTCTCTGGGGCCTGCTCTGAGCTGTGGCTAGCAGGTCCCAGCAGGCCTCTGCCTCCAGGCCCTTTGCAATAAAACCACAAGTTCCAAAAGGCCCCTGCACTTGGCCCTTTGCAATAAACCCCAAATCCCAGCAGGCCCCTGCCCCCAGGCCCTTTGCAATAAACCCCAAATCCCAAAAGGCTCCGGCACCCAGGCCCTTTGCAATAAACCCCAAATTCCACGACCCGGCTGCAGAGATCTCTGCTCTCCGTCCATCCCGACCGTGCTACCCCCCCGACGTTCCTACAAGAGGCTCGCCAGCCCAGCTGAGCCCTGCAGGCAGGACCCTGCAGGCTCTGCAGCCCAGCCCAGCCCGGGTACCTGTCCCAGTTGGACATCTGGCTCTGGTTGGCCTCCATCAGCAGGATGTCATCGATCTCGTCCTCGATGCGGAACGGGTGCTGCGACACCGGCTCGTCCTCGGGGCAGGAGTAGGGGCTCATGTAGGGGTGCTGCAGGCCCATCTCGGCCGTCAGCCGGTCCATGGGGTTAAATGTCAGAATTTTCTCCAGAAAATCAATGGCTGTGAGGCAGAGACACACAAGCTCACCATTCCTCAAAAGCAGAAACAGCTTCCTTGCCATGATGAGCCTCATGGAGGCTCCCTAGCAAATCCCCCTGGAGCATGGGATGAGTTGAAGGCCCAAAGCAGATGCTTCTGTCCTTGCTGGGGTCCCCTGCCCCTCAGGGAGCTGTGAGCTTGCAGGGGAGCAACGCTGCAGCCCCCAGGTGTCACCTCCTGTCACCTCCTGCAGCACGGCTGGGGGACAACGGGGAGAGCACCCCCACAGCTGCACAGGACAGCACAGGGGTCACACGCACAGAGTTACAGCCCCAGATCTCAGCACAGAGCTGGCATCCCAGCCCAGCACACAGCTGGAATCTCAGCCCGGCACACAGCTGACATCCCAGCCCAGCACAGAGCTGGAATCTCAGACCTGCACAGAGCTGGAATCTCAGCCCAGCACAGAGCTGA
>VZSU01000163.1:108804-113804 GCA_013398715.1 Nesospiza acunhae
GCAGCAGGAAGGCCAGCCACACGTGCTGCCCCAGAGCTCACACATTAACCAATTTCTGACTGTCTCCTGTGAGATTACCTCATGGCTCAGACTAATTAAGCAGGAAGGAGTCAATTGCTCCGTAAGGTCACAGCAACCCATTATGGGTTATACATTGTGATGCACCACGGGTCAGAGAGGCAGGGAAATGACAGTGAATAATGTAAGGGGCAGGGGTGACCTTTCCTCCTGCAGCCATGGCAGGGAATAAATCTGCTGCTGCTTGCTGGAGGCTGACACAGCCCCGGCTACCCTGGGCCCATGGGTATTGTGTCACCAAGAGCACACACGGCACCTCTCACATGAAGAGTCACTCCAGAGCATGAGCTGAGCCTGCTGCCGACCTCTTCCCAAACGCAGGCCTGGCTTAGCCCTCAGAAGGAGCTCAGGGGAGCCCTGGTCAGTTCCTGTCTGTAAGACCTATCTCAGGAGCGGGGTGTTTGTGAGGAAGAGCCTGTCCTGCAGTGCTGCACAGCTGTGCTCAGGCCAGGGGCATAGCAAGGGAGCAGACTTGGAAAGAGCCTCTGGGCTGAGCCCTTGCTCACAGCTCAGGGAGACACACGGGCAGCCAGGGATGCACCTCCAAAGGGCCCTGGAAGTGTGCTTCACCCTCAGGAGCCACCTGTGAGCGAGCCACAGCATCACGAGGGCTCAGCCCGGAGCTCCATCATGTGAGCTACAGCCCGGACCCCCAGGGATGTGCATCCCTTCCCCAGCACTCAGGCCCTTGGCCTTGCAGGACAGCTCCTGTGGCACTCCCAGAAGCAGCTCTGAGGACATGGCTGCTGTAGTGTGTCTTTTTATTTGGCATCTTTACTGTTTCATTTGTGGTTTTGTAATCCCTCTGTATTTTACTCCCTCTGTCTTTAGAGTGGCACAGACTTGCTTTTTGGTTATTCAGTTTAGTCAAGAGTGGTTTCTCTGTCTGTTATCTAGTTACTCCCTGCCAAGTTTCAAACCCCCTCCCATATCCAGTTGTTAACCCCTCCTGTCCCTAGCTGTTCCCCTCCCTTGAAATCCTTCATTGGTTTATACGTTGTATTCCCTGCCTTGTGTTCCACCCGCAGCTCTCCCGAATAGCTAGAGGCTGTATCCTCCTCTGAGACTTCCCCCAGTTTATAAGCTGTTGTTTTCCCTCAATTCGGGGCCTGGGACCCTGGAACTGGGGAGTTTTACCATCAAATAAAGTTACCCCAGTGCCACCCCAGGCCTGTGCTGCAGCCTTTGTTTCTGTGCCGGTTTCTGGGAACCTCCTCTGGTATCTGGGATTCTGTGGAGCTCAAAAGGGGGGTCTGTCATGTCCCTGTATCATCTAGCCAGGACTAACACACACCGTGACAGTTTTGGGACACAGAGCAGCCGGGGAAGCCCCAAGGGCCACCAGGGTACCTTCACTGTCCACCTCGGGCAGCAGCTTGCGCAGCGGCTTCCGCACCTCCCACGTGTTGTTGATGAACATGGGCATCACCTTCAGCAGCTCCTCCTTGTCCTCCTGGTGGATCACGGGGATGGTCTCCAGGATCAGCTGCATCTGCTCCAGCTCGTGGCCCCCTGAGTGGGAGGAAGAGAGCCGTGAGACCAGACACTGAAGTTAAACTGGGGCGGGCGTGGGGTATTGCCAGCTCCAGGGGTCCCCAGGCTCCACCTTTAAAGGAATGGAGGTGTCCAGCCCCAAGAGGAAAGGTGTTTTCTGACCATCTCCCAGCAGCTGCTGGGCACCAAGTCATGGCTCTGGTGGTGACAATCCCCATGGCTGCCCTGTGCCATTTTGTGTTTTCAGTCCTTTTCCGTCAGGACATATTTATCCGTACAGCCCCGAGCCCCGCTCAGGGCTGGCTGCCCACCACTGAGAGGAGAGCAGCAGCAGAGCCAAGCAGAGCACCCTATAAGTGAGCACCGTTCCCACTCTCCAGACTCTGCTGGATGTCACCAAGAGGTGACATCCGTGGGGATTTCCAGCCTCTCACGTGGGCAGAGGAGCCTGGCGGGAACGTGGAGCTGCTCCGCTGGATTTCTGCCTGCCTGGAATAGTTAGGAAATGGAGATGGTTTGGAATGGTTAGAAATGCCCTGTCCTCAGAGGCAGGACCAGCACGGAGCAGCCTGGGGCAGCCAAAACCACGGGGATTGTCAGGCTACCAAGCCCCTGCTGGCCCAGCCATGGATTTCAGGCTGCTTCAATGAGCAGCGCCCATCCCATCCATGACAAGGAGAGTCAGCCCCATGGTCGGGCAGCACTGCTGATCAGCCAGCAGGGAGGGAGGAGAGGCCCCTCACAGGACATGGGACCGCTTGCCCTGAGGCAGCCCTGTTCCTGTGGAGGTCCCTGGCGTTTGCAGGGGCTCCCCTCCACAGGCCAGAGCTCCTGAGGGTCAGCACGAGTTTTCCAGACTCACACCACGGAGCTTGCTGGAACCCAGGGCACTGGGAGTGTTTCTCTGCCTGTTCTGAGGGTCCTGACCCCCAGGAAAGCACTGCTTTTGGAGAAGGCTTCCAAGGCTTTGGGATGGATTGGGGTCAACAAGTGTGTGAAACAGACAATAGAGAATAGTGTAGTTTGTCACACGTGAGAAATTTAGAGTTTTGGGGTTTTAGTATAGACGGAGATAGGAGGCAAGATGGAGGATCTTGGGCATTGTCTGGGCTGCTTCTTGTCCTTGTTCTTGTTCTTGTTCTTGTTCTTGTTCTTGTTCTTGTTCTTGTCCTTCTTCCTCCTCCTCCTCTTCTTCTCCTTCTTCTTCTTCTTCTTCTTCTTCTTCTTCTTCTTCTTCTTCTCCTCCTCCTCCTCCTTCTCCTCCTCCTCCTTCTCCTTCTCCTTCTCCTTCTCCTTCTCCTTCTCCTTCTCCTTCTCCTTCATCTACTCAATTTCTGCAGTGTTGGTGGCACAGGGTGATTGGGTGAGGGAAGCCTCAGTGCAGAGGTTACGTGGACAGACAAAGGATTAGTAATGGTAGAAAGGTAGAAAGAAAGTACATTTTAAGAGTTAATTGGATTAAACAGCTTTAGAAGACCTTGAAACTGCGCATCTTGTGACCATTTTTTGCTGTACTTTCTTTCGCGCCAAGTCTGGTGCAGACAGCGTGTCGGACTTCTGATAAGTTAACAACTAATAGCAACCTGAAGATCAAAAAAATCTCTCAATCCTGGCACAGAACTGTTGAAAGGAGGTTTTCCCCCATCAGGGGAGCCCTGGGGGCCCAACGAGAGCAGCACACACAGAGCTGAGCCCAGCACAGCTCCCTTGGGGACAGTCAGCGATGCTGGCAAATTCCTCCCACCCTGGCCTGGCCACTCCAGCAAGGAGTGGTGGCCACGGCCACTCCCAGGCCACATGGCACAGCTCAGTGGCACGGCAGTGACCCCAGGCAGCCCCAAAAGTGATGCTGAGAGAGCCCAGCTGGCCACCACCACCACCACACAGCCACTCAATCAATGAGGCAGAGCAACGGGAAAAGCACAGGAGACAAAGGGAGGGACGCCCTTGCCGTGTCAGTCCTGGGCAGATTAATCCACTTTCCTACACAAGAACTAATTTTAGGTCACTCAGAGATTCGCAGCGTGACTCCAGGGGAAACTAAAGATATCTACCAGGAAATGAGCACCTTGTTAGCCAGGCTAATTCCCCAGCTGTGATCCAAATTACAGGGTGATAAAAGTCACAAAGCCTTTGTGGCTTTTCCCTCAGTGCAGCCCCAGCCGCTGCTCACCGAAGATACCTGGCAGCCAAGAGACACCGTGTTTAGTCACACAAAGAAGCTGATAATACAGTGTTTTGATAATACAGGAAGCCTTGATTTATGGCTCCCAAGAAACCCTATTCTCTTCCATTATCCTCTATTTATGGAATTCCCAGGGACTTTTTTCTGAAGGTATTAACTCCTGAAAAGGAGAACACGAACCAGTGGCAGAATAAACGCAGCAGGCTGTTGTTACCCAGGGGGAGAACCAGGAGATCTGCACCACGAGGAGCTCTGCACCACGTCTGGGAGAAGAGAGCCTTCTCCAGGCCTGCAGCCAAGCCCCGGGGAGCACCCAAGCCCTGGGAGTAAGCCCTGATCCCACGGGAAAAGCCCCTGTGCCGCCTCTGGCTCTTGGCCACAGCACAGCCCCACAGGTGAACGCCACGGAGATCTGCAAGGACAGATCTCTTTTCCTTTTTTCTCCTCTTTTCTCCTTTTCCCCACTTACTCCTGCTTCCAGGGCTGCTGCTTTTGGTGGAAAGGACACTGGAGGGAGCTGCAGCTGCTCAGCCAGGAGCACTCTTCCCTGTTTTCTGTGCTGCTGCTGCTGCTGCTGCTGCTGGGGGGCTCTGCCAAGGCCCGCAAGCCAGGTTCCAGCTGCTGGGGCTGGGCTGCCCTCCGTGAGCTGCGGGACAGCCGGGTTTGCTGCGGCCCCCAGGGCTCTGCCAAACCCAGAGCACCCAGGGAAGGGGCCCTGGGAGGGGCTGGGGTCGCTTTTTGCTGCACATCCAAAAAATCCATGTGGGAGAATGGAAGCAGTGAGTGAGTGACATGTACTCCAAGTCACCAACCACCTTCATTTCCCTGCCTTGCTTAAGCACCCCAGATAGACTGCCGAGTTAATTATATTGATTTATGCTAAGCACTCAATTTAAACTGTACTCTCTAGAAACCATTTACCCAGGGCAAGGCGCTGCTGCAGGATGGAGCTTCCTCTGAACCACACTGCTCTCATTTCTCTCATTTCTCATTTCTGCCCACCCAGGGCTCTGTGCAGGGCTCACCCTGCAGGGAGTGTGAAAGGCGCATATTGCATGGCTCTACACAGATATTTGCCATATGTATTTTGATGTACTGATTAGTAGTGCTGTATCAACATTTTAATAATATGATAAATGTAGTCTTGTAGTTAAAAGGTAACTTATGCAGTTAAAATAAGAACTATGGGATATTTTTTTTTAAGAAAGGAATGAGGCACTCGCACCAGATAGCAGCCCCAGGA
>VZSU01000163.1:118804-123601 GCA_013398715.1 Nesospiza acunhae
CCCATGGGAAAGGTGTGAAAGCCCTTCTGGGAACACCTAGCTGAGGCAGGGATGGGAAACCCTGCTCTTCTGGCATGAGCCTGAGCCTTGCCCAACAAATCACCTGTGTCCCTTGTCACAGGCTGCTGGGGCACTGGCATGGCGAGGGCAGCTCCTCACCCCATCCCACCGCGCTGGCACTGAGGATGATGGGGGGCAGCTCCTCATCCCAGTGCCACTGAGGATGATGAGGGGCAGCTCCTCATCCCATCCCACCGTGCTGACACTGAGGATGATGAGGGGCAGCTCCTCAGCCCAGTGCCACTGAGGATGATGAGGGGCAGCTCCTCAGCCCAGTGCCACTGAGGATGATGAGGGGCAGCTCCTCAGCCCAGTGCCACTGAGGATGATGAGGGGCAGCTCCTCAGCCCAGTGCCACTGAGGATGATGAGGGGCAGCTCCTCAGCCCATCCCACCGCGCTGCCAGTGAGGACAATGAGGGGCAGCTCCTCACCCCATCTCACCGTGCAGGCACTGAGGATGATGAGGGGCAGCTCCTCATCCCATCCCACTGTGCTGGCACTGAGGATGATGATGGGCAGCTCCTCAGCCCACTGCCACTGTGCTCACACTGAGGATGATGAGGGGCAGCTCCTCAGCCCCGTGCCACTGTGCTCACACTGAGGATGATGAGGGGCAGCTCCTCACCCCATCCCACTGTGCTGGCACTGAGGATGATGACGGGCAGCTCCTCACCCCATCCCACTGTGCTGCCAGTGAGGATGATGAGGGGCAGCTCCTCAGCCCAGTGCCACTGTGCTGCCAGTGAGGATAGTGTTCAAGATGCTTTACCCCGTTCCACAGGAGAAGCTCTCAGCAGCATCGTGGGACGAAGGCCATCACCTCTCTGAAGCATGGCCCTCCTGCTCCTGAGCCCACCAGCAGATTTGTCACCAGAGCCAGGCGCTCACAGCTCTGCTGTGTCCCAGCAGCCTGGGAATAACCCTGGCACCTCCAGGGTGCCCTCACTGCCACACTGGGGCTGGGCATGGATGGTTATTGCACAGGGATAACGTTGGAATATTCATAAGCAGCCCTTTCTATATTAAATATAACACATTACCAGAAGGAGGTAGATTGAAATGCAGCAGGAGCAGCAAAATAAAATTAAATTATAAAGCCGAATTGCATTTAAATGCCACAAAGCATTTGGAGAATGTAAAAATGCAATGACAGCATGAACACAGTTCACATAAAAGCTTATTTGAGAGCTCCAGCCCTGCTAATTTGGTTCCACAGACTGTTTTCAGCTGCATGTGCCTGGAGTTGTGCTGTGCAGCATTTCCTGGGATGCTGTAGGACGTATCTCTCCGCCTAAACACGGGAGCAGTGCACCACCACAAACACCACGAGGCTGATCACACTCCTCTTCCCCCAGTGCAGGGTTTTGTGCCAGCTCCCAAATGTGCGAGTCACCAAGCTTTTAATCATAAAGGGCTTGCTTTTAAAAGAACGTTTTAATTTTGGCCTTCTCATGATAAGTTGCAACAGAGACTGATTAGCTAGGAAGTTTCCTTTAATGCTGTTATATTTTTGCTAATGCTGCTCAATCAGAACCAGCACAAAAGGCCCCAGGCATTATCCCATCAAACCAACACTTCTCAGCTACTGCAATTATTCCCAACAACAGAGACGCTGGTGTTTATTGGAGAATCCCAGGAAAATAAACTCTGAGGGTAGCGATCCAGGGCAGTTCTTAGCTGGAGCCATCTCTTCCCTCTCCTGGGGAAGGAGTGCCACCCTCCTTGTGGTTTTAACACTGCTCATGTGTTTCTCCTCTCTGACAGCAAGGAGGATCCGAGTTCTCGGGGGTGTCTGCACCATGCAGGCTGCATGAGCAATATCCTGCAAATATCTCAGAGTCACAACAAGCCAAACATATTCCTCCCCTCACATCTTGGAGAAAATTCCCTGCAAAAACTCAACAAATGGACACATCTGCAACTTTCCTGCTGCCATGTGAGGCTCCTGGTGGTGGTCAATCCTCACCGTGCTCCCCTCTCCTGCTGCCCCTCACCCCGGCTCTGACTGCCATTTCCCTGTTTCCATCTGCTGGAAAACCTTGGATCGCCCCCAGCACGCCCAGGAGGGACCCACGGAGAGGAGGAACCTGCAGCTGCTCTGCATCCCCCGCTCGTGGTCCTTGGAGCTGGACCCCACCACTGAGGTCCCCAGCACTGAGGTCCCCCCCAGCACTGAGATCCCCACCTTGTGGACCCCAGCATTGAGGTCCCCGTCTCACAGACTCCACCACTGAGGTCCCCACCTCGTGGACCCCATCACTGATGTCCCCACCTCGTGGACCACAGCACTGAGATTGCCATCTCATGGACCCTACCACTGAGATCCCATCCTCGTTGACCCCAGCACTGAGATCCCCACCTTGTGGACCCCAGCATTGAGGTCCCCACCTCATGGACCCCAGCACTGATGCCCTCACTTGATGGACCCCACTATGGAGGTCCCCACCTCGTGTACCCCAGCACTGAGGTCCCCACGTGATGGACCCCAGCACTGAGGTTCCCATCTCATGGATCTCACCACTGCCTCCCAGGGCATTCCACACCGGGCTCTGCGTTATCCCTCCCCTTCCTCGGGGTGGGGAATGCAGGGAGGAGCAACTGGAGGTTTGGGAATCGAGACTTTTCCGACCTGGCTCGAGGTCCTGCCATGGGCAGCACAGCCTGGAGCAGCTGATACAGCCCCAGCACCTTCCCCTGGCTAAAACCTGGGCGCGATCCCTCGGTATTTCAGGGAATGCCTGAGCTCCTGCCCTGCTGCCTGGAGGAAGGGACTGCAGCGCCGTGGATGAAGAGGCTCCAGGGCTTTGGGATCCAGGACCATGAGGTCACTGCCACGGGACCTGGGCTGGGCAGGGACTCAGCCCCGGCCTGAGGGGCCAGGCTGGGGAGCCCAGGCACTGCTGGCCATCACTGAGCAAGGCAGGGCTCCAGCACAAGGATTCCAGTGTCTATGCAGATTCAACCAGACAGAAAGACCGAGAGCCAAAGCATATTAATTAGTTCTAATTAAGATGGAACGTACATCTTTGTGACAATATTCTGTGGATTCAGCACGGCCCTTTCTGCGCTGAAGAATCTCTTTAAGAAACAACATAATGGAGTTAATTGAAAAATAGAAGTTTCAAGTCTAAGCCCTTCCATGCTATTTTTTTTTTGCCTTGTGATTTTCAAGTATCTTTTTCCTGCTTCTCCTGTTTTCCTCCCGTGTGTGTGGCAACAGCTCAGGCAATCTATAAATGTGATAAATTCACTACAGGTAGGATAAGCATCAAGATGTATCAAACAGCACAGCAAGGGAACTGGAAAGCAAAGAGAAATGGATGTTTTCTCAAATTCTTTACAGAGCACAGATTTTGCGTTTTGCTTGTAAACACCAGAAGGAGAAACAATTCTGGGCAGGGGCAGCTGCATCCCGGTGTGGCCCTGGTGACAGCACACTGAACCTGCCCTCCAGGGGCACAGGGGGAGCCTGGCACACCAGAGCAGCACCCGGGGAGCACAGAACTGCGGGCGCTCCTCAACCACCTCCACCTGACCCTGGGGCTCCACAACTCCCTCCATCCAACCCCGGGGCTCCACAACCACCTCCACCCAACCCTGGGGCTCCTCAACCACCTCCACCCAACCCTGGGGCTCCTCAACCACCTCCATCCAACCCCGGGGCTCCACAACCACCTCCATCCAACCCTGGGGCTCCTCCCGGAGCCAGAGGGATCCAGGGGCTGTGGGAGTTCAGGGTCCAGCCGCAAACTGAGCAGCCCCCACGCCACAGCCCAGGGCTTCTCCAGGTGTTTTCCACACCAGAATCCACCTTCCTGCAGCCAAAAATCCGCAGAGGTGCAGACCAGGTGCTCTCAAGCTGGAGATCCATCAGGATCCAAGCACAGCCGGAGCATCCGTGCCTCCAGCCACAAACATGGTCGGGATTTCTGCTGCTGCACTCGTGGGAGCTGGATCAGCTCCCGGTGCAGATGGGGGGCTCAAAATAGCAACAAGCCCAAGCTTTTGGAATAATCCTGGAGCAGCAGCAAGATTCTGCCTCCTCACAGCGGGGTTTTTAACCTCATTTCATAAAATGCAGGTCGGGCAGCTCTAGGAGGGGCCGTGGGAGACGCCAGGTTTGCGGGAATGTTGCTGCACAGGAGGATGGCAGACGGGCTGCTGCAAGGTGACAGCTCTGGTTTTGGGAGGGCAGAGGGCGCTCATCCAGGAGCACGGGGCTCATCGGAGGCCAGGGCAGGACAAACGAGCCGGGGTCACAGCAGGGAGGTCAGCAGGGTGGCTGCCATGGGCTGGACACGGAGGGTGGTCCTGGCCACAGGAGCACTCAGGCCCACAGCCTCAGCTCCTGTGAACTCCTCCCCACCACCCCAGCTGGGAATTCTGTCCTTTCACTGGATGGACTGGAAGCCATTATGCTTGTGCTGAACGGCAAGAACGGAAGTAAAGTAGGACTTCAAAGCTTTGAGGGTGGTCTGTGAAGTATTTCCCACAGCAAGTCCCCCTAACAGGGCTGGCACACCTCTGTGGGGTGGGGTTTCTGCCAATTAACGGTGTAATGAGTGCTGCCAGCAGGCAAAGGGAGAGCAGGTCCTTTGGGACGTCCCCGGGTGCTTTGGAGCACTCAGAAGGGACAACCTCTCTTGCACAGCACAGGGAGGGTGAGGATCGTTTTGGTTCATGGCCATGTCACCCAGGGATGACATTCAGCGGGTCTCTGTGTCCCTGTCAGCAG
>VZSU01000163.1:123624-134496 GCA_013398715.1 Nesospiza acunhae
GATCCAACTCCCCACGTGGGATGCACAGCTGGGATGAGCCTGCCCTACAAAACATGGATTATTTTACAGCCCTGACCTCCACTGGTGTTCGTGCCAACATTTAATGCGTGACTCCGCGGTGTCCCTGCTCTGCCACAAGGTGAGGGAGCTCAGGGCGGGAGAGCAGAGCAAGAGCACCTCCCTTGTGCAGCTCTGGCCTGCCAGACCGGGCACAGAGGGATCTGAGCTCTCCTGGGGAGCCCAGGGCGATTATCCGGGCAGGAATGGTGGGGATGGATGGAAGGATGGATGGATGGATAGATGGATGGAGGGATGGATGGATGGATGAGGGATGGATGATGGATGGATGGATGGATGATGGATGGATGGTGGATGGATGGATGGATGGATGAGGGAAGGATGGATGGATGGATGGATGGATGGATGGATGGATGGATGGATGGATGGATGGATGGATGGATGGATGGATGGATGGATGGATGGATGGATGGATGGATGGATGGATGGATGGATGGATGGATGGATGGATGGATGGATGGATGGATGGATGGATGGATGATGGATGGATGGATGGATGGATGATGGGTGGGAGACGGGCAGCAGGCCCAGAGCCTCTGCAGACATACAGGCAGGGACAGGACCCTGGGGACAAGCAGGGCGCCACAGCTGCAGACAGAGGGAGCATCACAGAGGATTCCAGTGAGGAAGGTGGTATGGATGCATTCCTCAAGGGGAAGAAGAGTTGGGAGCAGGAAATGCCCAGCTCTGCCTGTCCTGCACAAGGATAAGGACCTTGTGGAGGCTGGGAATGCTCCTTTCTTCACCTCCCAACCCCCCTTTGCTCACCATTTGGGCACTGAGGTGCAGGGCCAAGTGCTCAAACCACAAGCAGCAGCAGCAGGAGAAAGGCAATAATGTGGAGACATTCCAGAGGGAGAAACTCCCAGGGGTAAAGAGCAGCATGGTGGAAAAGAGAGGAGCCTGCACAGCTGGGTGGTGAGAGCTTTGGGGAAGGGATAGCATGGGAGACAGACATGGATGAACAGGATCAGCTCCTGAGGGTTCTCTCTGGCTACACCTGCTACTCTGTGCCCTAAAGAGATGTCTGCAGGTACCTGAGCCCAGAAACTCACCTGTCTGAGACAGGGCTAAACTTGTCAGGCCTGAGCAGCCTGGGAAGGTGCAGACCGAGATCTGGATGCAGGCTTGGCAGCTGGAAATCTCTTTTGTTCACTCTGGAGAAGTTTCAGACAAAGACATGTCCCCATGCTGCTCTTACTATATGGAGAAAGGTATGAGCAGCAAAAACAGACAAACGGTGGGAGAGACAGTGCCAAAGCTGCTCTGCTTCACTGCTGGGGAGGCCAGCTCCTCACTGTGCCTCAGAGCACCCCCCAGGGCTGGGGAGCTCTTCCCTTCCACCACGTTATCCCAGCTCAGCACCCCCAGGGAAGGGGAGCTTTCCCAACCATCTATTCCCAATTCAGCACCCCCTAGGGCTGGGGAGCTCTCCCCTTCCCACCACGTTATCCCAGCTCAGCATTCCCCAGGGCTGGGGAGCTCTCCCACCACGTTATCCCAATTCAGCACCCCCAGGGCTGGGGAGCTGTCCCCTTCCACCATGTTTTCCCAACTCAACGTTTGGCTGAGCAAAGTCACATAAACAAGACATCTTGCCGGGCAAGGGCTCTTTGTCAGGTGGTATGTCTATTCCAAGCTGAGTTTAAAATTCCGCTCACAATCCAGCGTGGCTCATATTTGCCATTTTAACACTCAGCAGGATGGTTTGGGGTTTGAGAAGCATCAGGTCAGAAGAGATGTGACCTTTGAGACAAATAACACCACAACCTGCAATTGTTTGTGTTAGCAGAGCCCTGCCATTAGTGAAAGCATATTCCAGACACACAAAACATGCTAAGAGGAAAAAAATCCACATGCTCAAGATGACAAAGAACTCTCAGGAAAGGCTCTCAGGAAACCATGAGGACAGAGCTGCAGCTGGTTTGGACGGAGTTTTGGATCTGCGGGGTCTTTGGGGTAGTTAATTTCCCAAAGGGTGCAGGATTGCCCTGAGGCTGGGCTGTGAGGGTCCTGCTCCGCTCAGGCTGATGCCTTGGAACGGCTGCCTGGAACAGAGGCTAGACAAGACTGAGAGAATAAAGTGGGTGTTTATTAAAGGCCCTCAATGGCTACACCTTGGGCAGCCAAAGCCTCCCAGAGGCCTCACCCAAGGTGGATGATGGTGACGAGTTTTTCACAAAATTACAAGTTTTGTCTATTTCCATATCAGGGGTTAATCCTCCACTTACAGCTTCAGGTAATGAAGTCACACACGCCCAGTTTGCTCCCCTTCCCCAGTTCACTTTTGTTTGTACTTTTCAGGCCCTGAGCCAGTAGGGTATCCTTGGATCTCAGGCCCAGAGGGATTGTTCTGCCTCCCCAAAATGTGAAGCCAGCACCTAGCACTGTATGGAGTTTAGAGCAATGCACTAAAGCAGTACAGGATTTGAAAAATATAAAAGATAGAGTCCTAGGGCATCAGGGGGGCCCCGGGGTGGAGCCTCCAGAGCCTCAGACTCGGGATGCTCCACTGCTCTGCCTCCTGCTGCTGCCTCCTGCCAGAGCACGGAGCTCATCAGCCTGAGGGAGCCTTGCGGGAGAGTGGGGCTGGAAAGAGAAACAGTGAGAGGAATTGATTTCTCTGAGCCATCTCTGAAGTGCTGGACATCAAAGGCAGGGCTGACCCACGCCCCATCCTGCTGCAGCCCTGCCTCTGTGCGCCCTGGCACCAGCCCTGGCAAGCCCAACCCTGCCACTGCCAGGGATGCCCAAGAGCTGACATTATTGCTGCTTCCTGAGCAGCATCCAGCTTTCTCGGCACTCTCAGATGGGCTTCTTTGCACTGATCCTGCAGCTCCCGCCCCTGGGGAACTGGAGATACAGTGGCATCTGGCCGAGTTAAACACCAACATGGAGCTGCAGCCCTTGACAGCTCCTTCCACTGAACTGGCTGCTACTGAGGCAACAGGGAATTGCTTAGAAATAACAATAATTCTGCAGCAGACACAAACAGATGGCTCCTACCCTGATCCCACAGTCCTTTACAGCACGATGTTCCTTAAATCAGAGACTTTCTGTGTTCATGTAGCCTGCCTCGTTTACAGGGGTTTCTCTGGGAGTTACCTGACTTTAAACAAACAAATCACACGTTTGAAGAGCTGGGAGCCTCTTCCTGAGCTGGGCCATAAATAATGAGTGAGGAAGGGAGCACAGAAAGGGCCGGCAGAGTGACAGGGACCCGGTGCTGCTTCCTGCAGCCTCATTCCTTCTCCCCAGGTTCTGTTTCTCCCCACAACCCAGACTGATATCTGGAATAAATCAGCCCAGGATCACAAGATTGTCCTTTTGCCATCCTCTGCTGCCTCCCCTCCACACCTCCCCTTCCAGAGCGACGGGAAGGAGCCCACTGGAAAATGCAAAGTGCATTTAAACCTGTTAAATCTGCTGTACAACAACAGATCCATGGGGCCCACGGACACACCCAGCTGTAGTAAACAGATTCTATCTCATCCCACCACACCAAACAGTGGCCTTCACCGGAAGCCAACTGCAGACCACACCGTGGCTTTGTGTTCTCCCAGGAACACGTGGAGCCACGGGCCGATGGAGCCTCCTCCACATTCCTGCACTGCTCAGGAGCTCCACCCTGGAAGGCTGGACTGCACTTCACATCTGCAGCTCTGCTCAGGATCCATTGGCACCAGGACTGTGTGTCACAGAGCCTTCTCACCCATTATCCCTCCCTCCCTCCCTCGCACACTGTCAGCACCGCGGGCTGCCCCGGCCGCTCACTCACGTTACTGTTCCTCCGTGACACACAGAGTGCCAAACAGCAGAGAACTCCGTGTGTCATTTGGATCTGGACCTCAGATAAAGGATTTGGCTGAGCCTCAAAGACCCACTCCCCTCCCTCTATGTTAAATGAATGCAATTCAAACAAAATTGGGTTTTTAAGGAGCTGGTTGGCACTGAAGCGAGGACAGAGCCCAGCAGAGGGTGGGTGGACATGCCAGGTCCCCTCTCCATGGGCTCCATGGGCTCCCAGCACCTTGTGCTTTTTAGCAGCAGCAGAGCAAGAAACACAGAGCTTAGTCATTTGGGTAAAGCAAGCAAACACACGCCTCCCCACAGTCCACTGCTGAGACAGAGCAAAGTACCCGAGTGTGTGTTTGATACACACAGTATAAAGCAATGCGAGGCAGCTGAGGGGCATTCAAACCCTTCCTGCGCCCTCTTTGCAGAGCCCCAGGGACTCTGGCAGAGCTCAGCGCATGGGCCGTGCCCAGAGAACATGGAAGGCCAGGCTGGACCGGGCTCTGAGCAACCCCTTCCAGTGGAAGGTGTCCCTGCTTATTGCTAAAGGGTTGGACTGAACGAGTTTTAAATGTCCCTTCCCACCCAAACCGTGACTCCCTGGACACGTGTCATGGCTTGGGGCAGAGCGGCCACCAGCAGTGGTCACCCAGCAGGGCTCACAGCTGCCCTAGGAGGCTCCAGGACCAGTTCCCCTGGAGGATCCACCACAGCCCAGCCACCTCATCCCACAAGGGCTGCCCCCCTGCACCGGCCAGCCCCGCGGTGCCCACCTTGTGCGAGTAGTGCTGATCCACGATCCTGGCCAGGCCGAAGTCACCGATCTTCAGCACCAGGTCCTCGGTGCTGATGAAGATGTTGGCCGGCTTGAGGTCGCGGTGCAGCACGTTGGCCGAGTGGATGTACTTGAGCCCGCGCAGCAGCTGGTACATGAAGAGCTTGGCGTGCTCCTCGGCCAGCTTGCCCTGCTCCAGCAGCCGCGCCAGGTCCGTCTCCATGTACTCCTGCACGATGTACACCACGTTGAACTTGAAGAAGTCGCCGCGCAGGCGGGCGCCCTTGGGGCCCAGCACCTCGTAGACCTTGACGATGTTGTCGTGCTCGAGGCGGCGGATGATCTTGATCTCGCGGAAGGCGTGCTTCACGCTGCGCGCGTCGCCCAGCGTCAGCTTCTTGACGGCCACCTTGCGGCAGCTGCGGCTGTCCAGCGCCGACAGCACCAGCCCGTTGGCCCCGAAGCCCAGCGGGCGGAAGTTGACGAAGCGGCAGCCCAGGTCGTAGCCGTACATGCTGGCCAGGCAGTCGCACTTCTCGGCCATCGCGCTCTTCCCGCTCCTCCCGCTCCTCCGCCCCCGTCACTGGAAAAGCCGGGAATGCCCCAGGGCCTCCGGGTCAGAAACACGGCTGGAGATCAGGCGCCTCATGGTTACTCACGGGAGACTGGGCAGGGGGCTCGCTCTGAGCCCGGCGTTTCAGCATGACACAGGGTGGAAATAAATCTGAGGACACACAGAGAAATAAAATGTTTTAAACGGGGTGAGAAGTCAACGGACTTTCCAAGGGGATGAGAAATCAATGGACTTTCCAAGGGGGCTCCCTCTGAGCCTGATGCTTCAACACGACACAGGGTGGAAATAAACCTGAGGGCACACGCAGTTGGAGAAATAAAATGTTTTAAACTGGGTGAGAAATCAACGGACTTTCCAAGGGGGTGAGAAATCAATGGACTTTCCAAGGGGGCTCGCTGTGAGCCCAGCACTTCAGCACGACACAGGGTGGAAATAAACCTGAGGAGACACACAGATGGAGAAATAGAATTGTGGATGCCATGGGACAGAGAGAGAGAAACGGCAAGCATTTCTCACAGCGGCTTGTGAGAAAGGTGTGATAACCTGTTGACTATAAACAATTTGCAGGTGCTGTTTTTCTACTTTCTTTTTCTGTTCCTCTCAATGATAGTGTGCAAGAAAGATGTTTCTGTTAGCCAATGGAACAGAATCTATCCACTCTATAAACCATGCGGTACCACTCTATAAAAACCATGCGGTTCTTTTGAATAACGCTTTTCTTTGCCTTTGCTATGATCCTGCCTCTCGCCTGTTCCTGCCCCGACACTGGCGCACAAGTGACATAAAATGTTTTAAACTGGGTGAGAAATCAATGGACTTTCCAAGGGGGGCTCCCTCTGAGCCCAGCGCTTCAGCACGACACAGGGTGAAAATAAACCTGAGGACACAGACACACAGACAGAGAAATAAAATGTTTTAAACTAGGTGAGAAATCAATGGACTTTCCAAGAGGGCTCGCTCTGAGCTTCAACACGACACAATGTGGAAATAAACCTGAGGGCACACACAGATGGAGAAATAAAATGTTTTAAACTGGGTGAGAAGTCAATGGACTTTCCAAGGGGGTGAGAAATCAACGGACTTTCCAAGGGGGTTCGCTCTGAGCCTGGCGCTTCAACACGACACATGGTGAAAATAAACCTGAGGACACGCACAGAGACACAGAGAAATAAAATGTTTCAAACTGGGTGAGAAGTCAATGGACTTTCCAAGCAGCATAGAGAAACACAGCAGGGAGATGTCTATCAAAGCAGAAGGGTTCTTCTTCTTGGGATTAAAAAATTATCACTGCTACATTTTTCAGCCCGTGCCTTGCTTCCCTTCTGCGGCATCCTGAGACAATGCTGAAGGGCAGGGCTGGTGGCACTGCCCCATGTCCCCTGTCCCCTGCTGTCCCAGCACCAGGACAGGCTGTGGGGCAGAGCCTGAGCACCCCACAGCCCTGCCCTGCCCACACCTGCCTGTCGAGGAGAGGAGAGGAGAGGAGAGGAGAGGAGAGGAGAGATCAATTTGATGCCAGTGCTGCCTGTGCCTTGCCCACGTAACAGCTCGCTGAAGGCTGACCGTGAGCAAAACCGTGACCTTTCAGAGGATCATCAGTTATCCCCTCCCAAGGCATGCAGCACCACCAGCATTTTTCAGCTGCTTAATAAACCCTGTTCCATTTGTAAGATGCAGAGAGCTGCTAACTCTTCTTTTCCCCTTTGCTGCCTTTTTTTTTCTTTTTTAAAATTTTCTTGAAAACATTACAGAACAATTTGCAGTTGTGCACAGCGTGTCGGGTCAGCGACTGCCCAGGTAAACCACAAAGCAAAACCAGCACAGAAATGAAGGTGCAAACCCTCCCTGCCAGGCAGCTGAGAGAGCCACGGAGCTTTCCAGGGTGTAACAACCAGATCTGCTCAGGCAAACAAGGAGATTTTTGCAGAAAGCCTTCAGAAATGTCCGTGAGGATGTGGCAACCCGCGAACTCAGGTCCCACAGCAAATGCTGGCAGCAGCCCCAGGATGCCATCCTGGGCTCTGTGAAATTACAGCTGAATTATATTAAGGATATAAAGTTTGTTTTCTCCCCCACTAAGGTGTTAAGAAGCTCTGACTGGTGTGTGTGGACCCAAGAGCAGCTGGGTGAGCAGTGGCAGCAGGCTGAGCCATCTCTGGAGCCCAGATCCCAGATCCCAGAGCTCTCTGGAGCCCAGATCCCAGAGCTCTCTGGAGCCCAGGCTCAAATCCCATATCCCAGAGCTCTCTGGAGCCCAGGCCCAGATCCCAGATCTCTCTGGAGCCCAGATGCCAGATCCCAGAGCTCTCTGGAGCCCAGATCCCAGAGCTCTCTGGAGCCCAGGCCCCAGAGCTCTCTGGAGCCCAGGCTCAAATCCCATATCCCAGAGCTCTCTGGAGCCCAGGCCCAGATCCCAGATCTCTCTGGAGCCCAGATCCCAGATCCCAGAGCTCTCTGGAGCCCAGGCCCAGATCCCAGAGCTCTCTGGAGCCCAGATCCCAGATCCCAGATCTCTCTGGAGCCCAGATGCCAGATCCCAGATCCCAGAGCTCTCTGGAGGCCAGGCCCAGACCCCAGAGCTCTCTGGAGCCCAGATCCCAGATCCCAGACCCCAGAGCTCTCTGGAGCCCAGATCCCAGATCCCAGACCCCAGAGCTCTCTGGAGCCCAGATCCCAGATCCCAGACCCCAGAGCTCTCTGGAGCCCAGATCCCAGATCCCAGACCCCAGAGCTCTCTGGAGCCCAGATCCCAGATCCCAGAGCTCTCTGCCCTTGGGCTGTGCCAACAGCTGCCCCGAGCAGCCTCAGAGGAGTCTCTCAGGAGCTGCAGAGGCTCAGGAAGGAGCTGCTGGCAGCACAGAGGGGCAGACCCTTGCCTCTGTGGGCAAATGCCAACACTGCTGGGCCCCAGCCAGAGGATCCCAGTGCTGGGGATCTCCCTGAAAAATTGTCCTTGTCTGGCAGCAGGTGGCCGTGCAGAGGTGGCCATGGCCAAGGGACCATTTCTCACAGCTGCTCCAGCTGGGGAAAGACCCTCCAGCTCAGGACTCTCAGAGCACTTCAGTTTCCCACTGTGGTTTTCACCTCATTTGGGAGCAGTACAGAATTAAGGGTCTGAAGCAGGAGGGAACAGCTGGGCTGATCCTCCCAGATGATCAGCACAGGGTTCTCAGCCCACCACCAGTCTCCCTGAGGCTGTTTGTGAGTCTAGAGGAGCAAGGACAGCTCTCCTGCCTGAGCCTGGCCCCCATCCTGCTCCCAAACACCCCTGACCCCTTGCTGCACCCTATTGTCACCCTCGTGCCACCCCCTGAGGGTCTGTCTGGGCCAGGGGGACCTGCGGGACCACTCAGCTGCACAGGAGCACAGGGGGTCCAAGGATACCTGCTGGGCCCAGCAATGCCCAGAGGAGGAACATTGAAATAAAATAAAATAAAATAAAATAAAATAAAATATCAAAAGAAAACAAGTAAAAATAAAATAATAATTAAAATGAAATAATAGTATAAAGTAATAATTAAAACAAAATAAAAAATAAAGTAAATTAAAATAAAATAAATTAAAATAAAACAAGATAATAATTAAAATGAAATAATAAAATAAAAAATAAAACAAAATAAATAAAAATAAAATTAAAATTAAAATTAAATCATAGTACAAAATAATAATTAAAATAAAATAAAGTAAAATAAAATAACTGTGGATCTGCTTCTGTTGTGTTCTTCATGCCAGAATGGTGTCTCTGTTAGGGCCCCTGATCACCAGAGCTGCTCCACTGATCTGGCAGAGGGTTCACAGGTCCTGTGCCCTGTGCTCCCCAGGCAGGGCTGCTGGGACCCTCCGGCTCCTGGCAGAATCCACCAGGAATAACAAAATACCAGGGAAAAGCCTGAATGAGAAACTAGCAGGGGAAAGATTGAAGGCTGAGCAATACCCACTGCTGAGGGTGGATAAGAAAGGCTCAGCAGGGCAGCAGCGCTGAGGGGAGGGAGCCAGCTCCCAGCTGAAGCAAAGCCACACGAGAAGGAGGATGTGGGCAGGGCAGGGATACCCTCCGAGAGCATCTGCCAGCAGCTACCAAGCCACTTGGCAAGCGCTGCCTGCTCCTCCTGTCGGGAAACAAAAATAATTACAGCCTCTGTGCAAACCAGCAATTATCCAATGCTGGCTTTGGCACGCAAGGACTGAGTAGGGAGAGCTGCTGGTGCTGTCAGGGAGCAGGGCAGGTACCAGAGGAGCAAACCAGGGGGCAGAACCAGGTGGGGAGTAAGGGGAGGAAGGGAACAGGGATGTGGATAAATCCTGGGGCTCTGCAAGGAAGGAGCAGGAAGGTGCCCCAGCATGGTGACCCAGCTGTGAGGCCATGGAAAGGGAGAAGGTGCTGCCATGGAGAGGGAGAAGGTGCTGCCAAGGAGAGGGAGAAGGTGCAGCCATGGAGAGGGAGAAGGTGCAGCCATGGAAAGGGAAAAGGTGCTGCCATGGAAAAGGAGCAGGTGCTGCCATGGAAAGGGAAAAGGTGCTGCCATGGAAAGGGAAAAGATGCTGCCATGGAAAGGGAAAAGGTGCTGCCATGGAAAGGGAGAAGGTGCTGCCATGGAAAGGGAGAAGGTGCTGCCATGGAAAGGGAGAAGGTGCTGCTGAAGCCACGGGAGCTGCTGGAGGCTCTGAGGACCACAGCAAGGTTCAAGGGCAGCCTGGGACCCGCTGAGCAACCGGGGGCTGCAGCAGCACTGGGGCTTTTACTCTGTGGGCAACCACCTGCATTGCAGACCTGGGTCTCTGCAGAGCTCTCTGGGGGAGAGTCTGATGAGAAAAAAACAAATAAAGGTAACCAAAGTCTCCTGCTGGCAAGGGGAACTCTGTGCAATAGGGCTGGGATTGGTGCAGTTTAACATGGTGCCATGGTGGCTGTGAGACCCATCTTGGAACCTCACGGTGGTACAGCCCCCAGCCCCAAAACCCAGCCCCAGCACCCAGACCCCTGCCCCAGCCCCAAAATCCAGCCCCAGCATCCAGCACCCAGACCCCAGCCCCAGCATCTAGCCCCCAGCCCCAAAACTCAGCCCCAGCCCCCTGCTCAGCTCTCTGCCACTCTGGGCTCGTGGGCAGAGAGACTGGAATATCCCAGGGGACCCTTCCCACCCAACCCTCCTGCTCAGCTCTCTGCCACCCCCGGCTCATGGGAAGTGGGGCTGGGTGGTCCCGGGGACCCTTCCCACCCAACCCTGCTGTGGCTCTGTCAGCAGAACCCCCGGGGTGCTGTGCCCAGGTAGGGCTGGGCAGGATCCAGGGCGAGCTCCCATGCCGAGCTCCTTGGCTCACTGCAGACGCAGTGGAAAGAAACCAAGTTCTGCCTCGTCAGCCTAATTATTAATAATTAGTAGAGCTCTCAAAGTGCTGGAAGGGAAAATGCAACATATGAGGAGGGGGAAAGGGAAGAAAGAGACCTGGTTTTCCTTACAAGCAGAGAGAGGGCCTTTGTGGTGCTCCGGGCTGTGCCTCACCCGCCCAGGATCCCATGGGATGGGAGAGAGGCAGCCCAAGGGAAGGGATCCTGCCCCTGTGCCCCTGGGCTCAGGTGAGAGCCCACCTGCAGAGCTGCCCCAGCCCTGGCTCCAACTGCACAAGGAGCTGGAGCTGCTGCAGCCAG
>VZSU01000163.1:156984-178332 GCA_013398715.1 Nesospiza acunhae
CCTCGCCATCCGCGGGAGGAGCCGCTCGGGGGTCCCCTCCTCCCGCGCCGTGCCTGGGAAAAGCCGCCCCCGCATCGGGTCCCCCCCAACACCTTCCGGGGAGGGACCGCCCGGGCTCCGGCCATCCCTCGCCATGCACACGAAAAGCCGCCGGAGGGGTGCGAACCCCTCTCGCCATGCCCGGAGGAACTACCCAGGGGTCCGCTCCCCCGCGCCATCCCCGGGCAGAGCCGCACGGAGAGGTCCGGTCCCACTCACCGTGGCCGGGGGAAGCCCCTGAAGGCGATCCAGCCCCTCCGCTCCTCCCTAACCATCCCCGGGAGGACCCCCGTGAGCCCGAGCATCCCTCGCCATGCCCAGGAGAGCCCGGTGATCCCGGCCCATCCCCGACAGGAGCCGCCCGGGGCATCCGCTCCCCGCTCCCTGGAGGAGCCTCCGGTGCGGATCTGGTTGCTCCTTTCTGCCCCAGCCCCTGGCAGGAGCCGAGGGAGGGGGATCCCTCCTGGCCCCCGCCTCGGGGCATCCCTCGCAGCGGAGGGTGCTGAGCAGCCGGACCCTCCTAGCTGGGCGTTCTGCCCTTTCCCCTGCCCGTGCCCAACGTGCTTATCAGTTTTAACCTGAGGGTTTGCGGGTCTGCCCCGAGCCATCGTGCCCGTGGGACCGTTCCGGGGCCGCTCTGGCCCCTGGGGCTTGGCAGCGTCCCCTCGTGTCCCTGCGCTCCGGGCGTGTTCCCAGCGGAGGAGGTGTGATGGATCACACGTGAGGCAGCTGAGCTCTTCCTACCCGCAGGTGCCTTCACCCACTGAGCGGCCTCAAAGGGAAAAAAAAAATCACCGTACGCTGTATTTACAGTGTGAAAGAGCAATTAAAGGAAGCTGCTTCAACAGTCTAAGTGGAGGAAGCGTGATAGCTCAATAGTTATTGATCCCCTCCAGACAGGCACGCTGCTTTGTTGGAGCTGAAGGAACCCTGCCTGATGCAAGGGAAGTGGCGAGAAAAAATAAAAAATGGTCCTGTAAATTAAAACTCCCAGGGAATTA
The DNA here is from genome assembly GCA_013398715.1 of Nesospiza acunhae. Classification (NCBI taxonomy): domain Eukaryota; kingdom Metazoa; phylum Chordata; class Aves; order Passeriformes; family Thraupidae; genus Nesospiza; species Nesospiza acunhae. The sequence continues at coordinate 158,025 of VZSU01000163.1, forward strand.
CATGGGAGGAAACAAAGGTGTATAAGCAATTTCTGGTGGCATAGTAATCTGTAACTCTACTGTTTTGCTGTCTAGGATTAAAACTGATGTTCCCATCTGGTTTCCCTGTGAGCAGGAAGGAATTTAATAGAAGCTTGTGCCTGTGGAAGGGGTGGAAACAGAGAGCAGAAAGAGGAATAGGAGCATGAGCAGGGAAACTGCCCCCATGTGCTGTCTGTGCAAAGTGTGGAGGTTATTTGGCCCCAGGTGACAAACACAGAGCCAGGGACACTTAAGGGCATTCTGGGGCCCTCCTGGCAAAGCCCAGTGCCAAAATACAGGGGTGTTTAGGTGATCTCAGATGGGGCTGTTGTGTGGCATCCTGCTCCAGGATGTCACTGCAGCAAACACACAGTGACATGCCCCAGCACCGTGATCCTGGTCTGGCCCGCAGCACAGGGTTCCCAGCCCTGGCGTGGCCAGCAAAGGGCAGAGTGGGAGCAGGGGATGATAACTGTTCACCCCAGGCTCAGGCTGAGGCCAGAGCTCACAAACCCTGTGCTGTGGGAGCGCTCCCGGCACCTGCCCTGCTGGGGGTGAGGCAGGATCTGAGGGCTCTCCCTCCACAGGTCCAGCCCTTCGGCTTGTGGCACAGGCATGGGCTGGTGTCTGAGCACCTGGGCCAGTGAGCTCTGGAATCACAGGATCACAGAATCACAGAATCACAGAATAATGAGGTTGGAAGAGACCTCTAAGATCGTCGAGTCCAACCTATGCCCCAACACCTCAACCACACCGTAGCACCAAGTGCCATGTCCAATCTTTTTTAAAACACATCCAGAGATGGTGATCCTACCACCTCCCTGGGAAGAGCATTCCAGAACTTTATTATTCTTCTAGTGAAATTTTTTTTCCTAATATCCTACCAATCTATACCTTCCCTGATGTAGAGGCCGCCAAGATGATCAGAGGGCTGGAGCACTCCTCCCATGAGGAAGGGCTGAGACAACTGGGATTGCTCAGCCTGGAGAGGAGAAGATTTGGGGTGACCTAATTGTGGCCCTCCAGGATTTGGGGTGACCTAATTGTGGCCCTCCAGGACCTGAAGGGACTGACAAGAAGGATGGAGAGAGAACATTTACGAGGGATGGAATGACAGGACAAGGGGAATGGGTCCAAACTGAAAGAGGCCAGGGTTGGATGGGATATTGGGAAGGGATTCCTGGGAAGGAATTCCCTAGCGAGCAGGCCCTGGCCCAGGGTGCCCAGAACAGCTGTGGCTGCCTCTGGATCCCGGGAGTGCCCAAGGCCAGGTTGGATGGATCACCCTGGGACAGTGGGAGGTGTCCCTGCCCATGGCAGGGGCTGGAGGAAGATGCTCTTCAAGGTGCATTCTGTGACTCCATGATTCGCTCTCACAATTAGTAACAGCACAGAAACCCATTCATATTTTCTTCTCATGGGGTAGGCACTGGTTTGGTTGGTAGGAGCTTGCTTTGGGTGAAGAGCTGGGGTATTTGGGTGTTTGTCACCAGCGCTGCAGGAAACCAGGGCAGCACCTCGCGGGACCTTGGCAGCCGTCCCCGGCGCGGGGAGCAACAAATGCTGGCAGTGCCCCGGGTTCTCACACGGCCCCGGCAACAGCACAGAGGCTTGGCAGGGTCAGCGCCCAGCGCCCAGCACAAAGGGGCTCTGTGCGGAGCGGAGATCAACCCCTCATGCCCGCGGAGCATCCTCCCGCCGGGAGCCCCTCCGGAGCGGAGATTAACCCCTCATCCCCGGGAGCATCCTCCCTCAGGCTCCGGCACCCCCGAGCCCCTCCGGAGCGGAGATTAACCCCTCATCCCCGGGAGCATCCTGTGCGGGGCCGTGATTAACCCCTCATTCCCGCGGAGCGGAGATTAACCCCTCATTCCCGCGCAGCGGTGATTAACCCCTCATCCCCGCGGAGCGGTGATTAACCCCTCATCCCCGGGAGCATCCTCCCTCAGGCTCCGACACCCCCGAGCCCCTCCGGAGGCAGGAACCACCGCTCCCGGCCCGCACTGGGTGCCAGGGCGCGTTTCCAGGCGGGATGGAGACCGACAGCACCATAAACAACTTAATTAAACACCTCGGAACCTGACGAGATAATCGCGGCCCCTGACTGGATAATGTGCGCGGCATCCTCAAGCACGAGGGATGGTGTGCATCTCTTTTGGAGCAGGGGAAGGAAAGCTCTCAGAAAGCCGCCGGAGTGTTTACATCAATTTCCCGGTGATTGGTGAGGAGGGCTCTGGCACGCTCGATCAAAGCCGGCGGTGCCTGGGGTGGCTGTCGGTAGCGGGAGCCGTGACCGTCTCTTTTTCTCACCCTGGCGCTGTGGTTTTTAGTCCAGGCTCTCTCTCTCCGCGGTGTGAGACAGCACAAGCACAGGTAAGGCAAACGCAGCAAGGCGTGGCTTTGGTCCTGCCTTGCCAGGCGTGGGCTGTCGGATGCTCCCTCCAGGGAGAGGATGCTTCTCTCCGTCTCCAGCACTTACTGCCGTGGGCAGAGGGAGCATTTTCGTCACCCAGCCACAGCCCGTGCAGCCCGAGATCCACCCTGTCACAGGCAGAGGGGCCACAAGGCACAGGGGGATGCCCAGGCTGCCCTGGGGGCCGTGTCCAGGGCTGGATTTCACCGTGCTTGTATGAAAAAGGTTGTCACACTCACTGCAAAATGCTTGTCTTGCACAATATCCCTCTGTCTCCCATCACAGGATGCATTCAGCCTCTCTCAGGGGTTAAATCGCTGGCTGCTAAAACAAAAGGGACTGGAGTGTCTCGTCAGGAGCAAGTTTCAGACATCCCCTGCCAGACCCAGGCATGCTGACACCGGTGAAGTGACACCAGTCAGGCTGGCACTGTCGCTGCCCGCTGGGCACAGCACACTCAGCACATCCTCCTCGGCAGCCGTGGCACCACCTTTTCCAGACACTTCCCTGGTGCTCCACCAGCCCCTGGAGCACCGTGCAGAGCTGGTCCTGCCTGCAGCAGCACACCCTGGGGTGAATCTTTAGCACCTTCACAGGCCCGGGCACAACAGGCAGAGAGCAAAGACTCTTTTTTCCAGAACAAATCCTATAAAATGAAGAGCTGGTGTAAAACCAGCCACATTTCCAGAGGTGCTAAAGCCTGTCTGCTGGGCGGCATCTCGGAGCCCTTGGGGGAAAAACCATATTATAAATCAACGCTGAGTGGGTTGCCTTCTCTCTGCGTGGATGGAGAACTCTTAGGAATTGCTCTCCTTGGATCAGTTTCCTCACAGCCTTCTCCAGTGGAGTGCCGACCATCTCCAAGCACGGCAGGGTAGGGGGAAGGGGATTTGTGAGCCAGGATTTGTGTGTGAGGCAGCTAAAAAGGCAAACAGTGTTTCTGGCCTCGGCAGCCTCCTCTGCCAGCTGCAGGCTGCCTACCCCACATCCACACACTGCTCACTAAATTTTAGCTTTCCTCAGCACTTCGAGCTCGCAGCCCAATTTTTGTTCTGTCAGCTGTATTATTAATCAGCAGGCTGCAAATTATGTTGCTGTAACCCACGTACTTTTTATATTTTAAATTGAAAATGAAATAAATTGGTGCATAGTAAACAAACCCCAGCTCTTGGGAGCAGCAGGCGGCTGAGCTGGGGAGCTGTGGGGGAGCTGTGGGGCATCTGGGGCCAGGACAGATGGGAGCCCAGGGAGAGCCACCCCATCCAGGCTGGAAAGGCATGGAGGGGCTGGAGCGTGTCCAGGGCAGGGAACGGAGCTGGGGAAGGGGCTGGAGCCCCAGGAGGGGCTGAGGGAGCTGGGAAGGGGCTGAGCCTGGAGAAAAGGAGGCTCAGGGGGGACCTTGTGGCTCTGCACAGCTCCTGACAGGAGGGGACAGCCGGGGGGGTCGGGCTGTGCTCCCAGGGAACAGGGACAGGAGCAGAGGGAACGGCCTCAGGCTGGGCCAGGGGAGGTTTAGATCAAATATCGGGAAAAATCCTTTCATGGAAAGGGCTGTCCAGCCCTGGCCCAGCTGCCCAGGGCAGAGGTGGAATCCCCATCCCTGGAGGGGTTTAAAAGCCATGTGGATGTGGCACTTGGGACTGGGGTCAATGGTAGTGGTGGCCTTGGCTGAGCTGAGGATGGTTGGACTCCATGGCCTTGGAGGGCTTTTCCAACCTAAAGGATTCTGTGATCCTTTGATTTCAGCCCAGCTGCCACACAGAGAGCTGGGTGCAGCGCTTGCCTGAGTCACCGCCTCAGCCTCACTCTGCTCTGAGTGAGCAGCTCTCCAAACAGGGAGAAAAGTTCAACATGAAACATTTAAAAAGCTCTTTTGGCTTCCTAACCTTTCGTACAGGAGCACTGAAGGAGAGGCTGATTGATGGTGGGGCCAGAGCGAGCCTCCCATGCCCATGTTTCATATTCAGGCCCTCATAAAGGTCAGTTTGTCTTTCCAGAACACAGAACAAAAATGCCATTTAATAATGCATGCACCTTTTTTGCCCTGCCTGTTGCTCAGAGGTGCCGTGCTTAGCAGGGCTCTGGCACAGCCTTGGTGTGTTTTGCACGTTGGTGTAAAGCTCCACTGGAGTGGTCCAGGTGCCCTAACCCTGGGTTAGTCACACCTCTGAAACTGCTCTGCCTTCCCACTGCTGCCACCAGGAAAAGATTAATTCCCCAGGGAAATGCGTGACAGCGACGTGTGATCAACTGCCCCACAGTAGTATTAATGTAGAAGAATAAAGTGGAAATTAAAAACAGCAGGACAGAAAAGTGCTGTGAGTGTCAATCTGGGGAAATAAAACTGCTGTGACTCGCCGTGTGCTCTGCTCAATCCTTCTCACGCTCTCTCATTTCTCCCCTGGGTGTTATAAATCAGATTGATACTCAAATATCAGTGTTGAGGAAGCAGCTGTGCAGGTGGGGAGCTGTGCAAGGAGTGCAGCGGCCCCACCCTGCATCCATGCTGGTGCAGCTCTAGGTCAGTTAATGGAACAGAAGGAAAAGGAAACCTTCTGGGAAGCTGATGCTAAACTGGTGACACTCTGGGAAATCAGAAGCTTGGCTCTCGGCTGGTTCTGCTGCCCGCGAGGTGGAAGGAGCAGGCTGGGGAGGGGTCTGGTGTCGCACTGGGGCTGAGGACATCACCACGAACACGAGCCTTTGGGGCAGGCCGTCCCTCCCTCTGCCTCCTCGCCTTTAGGGCAGCTCTGGGGCTGAGTCTGAGCCTCTCAGAAGGGATCAGCTGCTGCGGCAGGCCTGGCTCACGGCGCAGGTGGAGCAAAGCTGGCAGTGTGTCAGGGCCCCCTGCCCTGCCCACAGCTCTGGACACCAGCACACGAGCCAAGGCACTGCCAGGGGTGTCCTCTGGGGACGGGGCTCCTAACAGAGTCTGCCTCTTGGAAACGGGAATGCTTTGAAGGAGGAGATGTCAGAGCACAGGACCTGCCAGGCAGAGGTGAAGAACAGCCCTCAGCCCTGCCAGGGCTCCGTGAGGGATGCAGAAGTGCCCTGAGCAGCAGGAGGGGTGGGAGATGCCTGGGAGCAGCCCTGGATCCAGGGCTGGGTGGTGTGGCGGAGCACAGCACAGAGCAGCTGGTGGGAGAATGATGGAGTGGAGAGCAGAGGTGATGTCCAGACAGGGAGCTCCTGGGGATGGGTCTGTGTGGAGAAAGTGATATCGCAGCACAACCCATCTACTTCCCTTTTATTGCAAGTTCTTGTTCATGCTCTGTGTCCGCACCGTCTGTCCCTGCTGCCCTCCCTCCTGTCCCACAGCTGCACACAGGCCTCCCGGCATCCTGAAATAACAGTTTATTCACTCCTCCCTCCATTTTCTCGCATCACATTTGATTTAATGCTGGTGTTGGGGCACCCACCCACCCCCGGGCCAGGGTGGTGAGCATTGCCACTCACCAGCTGCGAGGGATCCCAGCCTGCTCCTTCCACCTCACAGGCAGCAGAACCAGCCAAGAGCCAAGCTTCTGATTTCCCAGAGTGTCACCAGTTTAGCATCAGCTTCCTGGAAGGTTCCCTTTTCCTTCTGTTCCTTTAAACTGACCTAAAACTGCCAAGGCAAAGAAAAAAGGTGAAGCCTCTCTCACGTCGCAGGCAGGATTTACCTCTGTAAATCCTTGTGATTGTCACAACTTCCTGGCACCCGGGGAGCTCTTCTCTGCCCACCCACATCCCCAGCACTTCTCACCTCCTGCTGCTGTGTTTTAGGTGCTCTGTGAGCACCCAGAGCACGCTGGAGAGGAGGCAGGACGCAGGACACGCCTGAGGTGACAGCTCCCATCTCCAGGTGCTGCATCCAGGGATGGACAGCCCAGACTTTGCCACCGCCGCTGTCCCAGCCCAGACAATGCCAGGAGCGTTTTGTGCTGGGCAGGAGGAGCTCCCTCACAGCACAGCACCCCCTGCCTCGCCCAGCATCCTTCCTGCTGGCCACACAACCCATTTATCCTGGCACTTTGCTCATTAATAAAGGCGCTAATTGGAAGAGCAGCCTCTGCCTGCTCATAGCCCCACAGCTCCTGGACACCGAAGCCATCATGGGCAGGGAGAGCCCAGGCACAGCAGGGAGGCCCCACACGGATTGTGGGTGCAGATTTACAGCTCTGGGAGAGCCCAGGCACAGCAGGGAGGGCCCACATGGATTGTGGGTGCAGATTTCCAGCTCTGGGAGAGCCCAGGCACAGCAGGAAGGTCCCACATGGATTGTGGGTGTAGATTTCCAGCTCTGGGTGCCTGGATCTGCTGCATTCCTGACCATGCCCGCAGCAGAAATCCAGCCACAAGAAGGAAATGGATGGCATTATTTCAAAAATGGTGGTTTTCCTTCTAAGCAGAGGCCTTCCTTTTGCCATGGCTGTCCCCAGCGTGTCAGATGCAGATGACGGCCAGGTCAAACAGCACCACATCAAATTTTCTATTCCCCACCCTTTGGAGTAAATCCCTTCCAGTACCTGGATCCCAGCTGAGCTTTAACAGAGGAGCTATCCCAGGAACAACTCACCTTCCCACCTGGTTATCCCTGTGCGTTGCCAGCTCCCAGCATTTGCATTCCTGGCTGTTTGCAGGACTGAGCCTGCAGAAAACAAGCAGCCAGGTTATCCATTGCATGGACTTTCACCAGGCACTGCTCCAAATGATCTGGGAGAAGCATGGGAAGCAGAAGAGAAATAAAAATGGGACTTAGTCATGGCCTTCCTACTTATTCACAGATTATTTTAGCCGTTAATTAGAGCAGAGCGTGCTTCAGCAGGGGAGATGCCTCCCTGAGGTGCCAGTTAAGCAGGATGGCTTTGCAGCAGCCCCAGGGGCGCCTGAGGGGCTGGGGCAGGGGGCTGAGGGATGGCCCTGCTGCAGGAGCTGTCTGAGCCCTGTGAGCAGGGCTCTCCAGTGGCCTGCGTGCCAGGGGATGCTCTCCCCTGCAGGGACAGCCCGCATGAGGCCTCCTCCAGCGCTCTGTGCTCCAGATCCAGCACCCTGGGAGTGTTCCAGCCTCAAAAACCACCATGCCAAGAGCACACCAAGATAACTGTTTTTTTTTAATTTTGAACTCCCCCAAGACTGGCCATTTTCCTGCACTGCTGTTCTCATTAGTGAATAGTGGTTCAGAAATACTGGTTCAGAAGCTTAAGGACCTGTTTTGCAGGCGATGGAAGCTGCCCAGCCTCCCAGCCTCTCTGATCCCAAGACACGCTGAAACTGAGCAGTGTCCGTCTGCATTACCCTTTCCATAGGGGGGAATTCACAGCTGAGCCCCAAACACTCCACATCTGGGAATGCAAAGGGCTCCAGGAGCTGGCACTGACCTCCCTGCAGAAAAACTTCCCAGCCGGCACTGCCAGCAGCATCTGAGAGTCTCATGGGGAGAGCACTCGAGATAATGCCCAAGGCAGCTTTTAATTAACACTGCTGTGCCTTTTCTAGAGGTCCCTAGCTGAGAGTTCACAAGGCCAAGGCAGGCAGCGAGGCAGAGCTGCTCTCCCCCACCCCAAGCTGAGCACATGGAAACACCCTACGTGCAGCCCTATCCCTTTATCCAAGCCACACTGCTGTGTGCTTGCCCTGGGAGACCGACAACAATTTCCATGCCAAGTGTGTCATTTACTAATAAAACTTTGGGAGTTCTTGTGGGCCTTCTGATTCTGAACTCCTTCCAACCATGAGCATTTACCAGCCTTGGGTGTTCCCTTCCAGCAGCTCCAGGATGGGATGCAGGCAGCGAGGCTGTGGGTTGCTGGCACATGTGGCCAAATTTGGCTGCTGCTGAGATGGTAATGATGGCAGAGCTGGGAGCCTGCCCTTCCCCACCAGCTGGGGCTCACCAGCCACATGGGCCTGGGCAAGGCTGCCAAGGTCATCCCTGGGGGGCTTGAGCCCCAAAATCAGGCACAGCACAAGGGGCAGGGCTGGGCTGAGGGTCCCCAGCTGTCCCAGTCACCTCCTCACAGGTCCCTGGAGCTGGATTGTGCTGGAGCAGTTGCCCAAAAGGCACAGGAGGCAACTCCTCACACCTCCTGCATGTCTTGTCCTGGTGGGGGCAGCTGCTAACTCCTCCTGGATGTCTTCTCCTGGTGGCTCCAGGCGCTGCTTTTGTGCCTGGAACAAGCCAGCAAGCCTCGTGTGTCCCCACTGGTCCTTGCAGGAGTGCTCGTGCTGTGTGGGACACGTGTGCTGCTCCTCCCAGCCTCTCCTTTCCCGGTGTCTGCAGCAAAGTGTCACTGTCCTGGGGCACAGCTGATGTTGGAATGTGCCCCCCAGCCTGTGGCTCCTGCTTTTCCTCTCCGTGCCCCCAAGAACAGGCAAGCACTGTCCAGTTTCACCGCAAAAAGCACGTGGTGTCCCTGGGAAAGGGTCTGGATCAGCCAGAGCTGCTCTTGTGAGGGCTGAGGGCAGCATCAGTCCCGGCTCACACGGACACACAGAGCCCCGCACGCTTTGGCAGTGCTGGCTTCACCTCTCTGCTCCTTCCCAGGTGCTTCCAGCTGAAGAACAAACCAGAATTACCAGCTGGGCCGCTGGGGCCGGGCAGAGCCCTTGGTGTGGAGGAGGCTCCGGCTGCCAGAGCCAGCCCCTGGACAGCCAGGGGAGCCTGGCAGGCTGCTGTGGAAGAGGCAGGACAGCCTGCAGAAGACCCTGAGCACCTCAGAGTGGCTGTCACCAAAGGCCAGGGACAGCACCAGTGACAAGGCCTGAGGAGCACGAAAGCACTCCAGGATTTTTTGTGTGCAACAGATTAATCCATAACTTGATGTTTTCAGCCAGGGAAATCCTGCCTCATCTGAGGAACTCTATTTGTATATTCTCTGTGTGTTTGTGGGCTGCTGCTCCCACCAGCTGAGGCTAAAGCTTGGCCTCAGCAGAGGAGAATAAGAGGTTGGAAAAGATCCCACGAAAAGCACGAGCCAGCTGAGGAACTTTGTGTCTGGGTGCTGCCATTAATCAAGCTAATTCACATAAGTGAGCCATTCAAGTGATATTAGGCCCAGCAAGAGCAGACAGAGAAAATTAATTAAGGCTTTGGGAGAATAAAGGAGACTCCTGAAAACTCAGATCAGATTTCTGATGGTTTCTGTGGGCTCGTGTTGGAAGCCAGAAAACCAGAGGGACCCAGGGCCTGGAAGCCCAGGATGCACTTGGGGGTCAGAGCACAGAGGATTTGGTGGCCACACCAAGCAGGAGGGACCCACCACTGGCTGGACCTGAATGCAGACTGGTACATTTTTTAAAAAGTGGTTCAGCTGGAGATTTCTAAGCACTCTTTTGTGGTTGCTGGGGTCACAGGTAGGAATAAATTAGAATTCACCATCTTTGCAAGAACCGCCCCCTCAGCCACCACTGCCCAGGTCCCCTCCCAGGCATCATCCCCCAGAAGTGGGCACAGAGAGGAGCCAGAGCTTCAGACTGCTTTTGGAGTGAAAAGACGTTTGATAGACCATTTGTATCACCCCACATCAGGGTTAGGTGGTAGGGAATCAAACCAGGGCAAAGCAAAGGATAAAAAGTGAAGATAAAGGGCGGCTGCTCAGACCACTTTATCATTCCTTTGTTACCTCCCTCTGTGCTCTTCGTGCCCTGCAGTGGCACTTTGTAGAGGTGGAAAAAACAGGAATTGTCTTCCCCAGCTACCAGGGTAAGAACTCCCTGCCTGGGCTCCCCATCCATCATGGGAGGCAGCCTGGCCTCTTCCCATGCTGCAGAAAAGGCAGGACCTCAGCTCTGACTGGGTGAACACATCCCTGCTGAAGGCAGATGAAAGGAAACACCAAATCCAGCATCAGAACAGCTTGTGGCAGTTCTGAGCTGAGCCTTCCAAAGCCTGTGCCTTAAGCTTTGACCTGCTCCAAAAGCTGAGCCTTCCAAAGCCTGTGCCTTAAGCTTGACCTGCTCCAAAACTGGCTCTACAAAGCTCGGCAGGTTTGTGTCCCAGCCCCAGCTCTGTGCTGCGTGCTTCCAGCTTCCAAAAGAAAGGCTGGTTTGCTGTTTCCTGGTGCTCCCGATAACGTTCTGCAGAGCCTCTCTCCCCTGCTCTGTTTCCAGGAGATCTTCCCAAGGCTTGTAAAAAATCCAAACATGGGCCTGCAAAGCAACGTCCCAAGGGTGCAGATCTGAAGCTCAGGTGAGGACCCAAATTAAAAGTTGCAAACCATTAGTAAGGGAACGATGCTGGTGGGAAATTCACCCCTTCCAGCCTGGCGTCCGTGGCCATGAGTGGGGTTTGCAATGCTTGGCCCCGCAAATGGTGGCACCAAATTCCACCAGATTCCCAAAGTGGGAAGGCAGGTTCCTGCCAATTCCTGGCAGCAGCATCCCTGGCTGGGGAGACACCAGGACAAGGAGGGAGAGCTGGTCTGGCTTAGAGAAGAGGGAGAGGTGCAGGGCCTGAGCTCGCACTAAGCAGCCTCCAGGGCCAGGCACAAGCGTGAGAGGTTTTTCTCAGCCATGGCTGGATTTAAGTTGAATGTTGGGAGAGGTTTTTCCCTGTTAAGGCAGAAACATCAGGGCTTCCTGAGCTGAAGGGCCAAAGGTGCAGTCAAGTGGTTTTAACGTGGAGCTTGTCAAGTTCATGAGCAAAAATCATCACTCCTCAGTCAGGGCTTTGCAAGGCTGGAGCTCGGGGGAATGAGGGTAAGTGGCAGCCAGGGACAAAAGACTCTGTGTGCAGCCTCAACCACCTGCTCACAGTGTGGCCTTGGGAAGTACTTAAATGCCTTAACAACTCATCTTCCTTTTGCACAAGAGGGATTCTCCCAGGGCTGCTGAGAGGATAGCTAGGATAGTTAAGAGTGTAGGGTTTAGTGAGGGCGAGGTTATGTAGAGTAGCATGATTGGAGGGAGTTCTAAGATGGTGGATAAGAGGAGGCCAGTGGTGAGAGAAGAGCCTTGGAGTACTTCTGGGAATCAGAAGTGGAATGGTACTAGTCCCAGTTTTATTGCGATTGCTGAAGTGAGGATCAGGCAGGATGTTGGGTGATGTCCCACGGCCTGGTATGTCATGTGTCGGTTATGCTGGAGAATAAGACAAGGGCAGAAGCAGCTGCTTGGGTCAGGAAGTACTCAGTGGCAGCTTCAATGGCTCGTGAACAACTCATCTTCCTTTTGCACAACGCCTAGGAACCACGGGAGACATTGAGGCATAGTCACAAGGGAACCCCTCCTGCTTCCCACTGCAGCACAAAGCATCAGCGACCCCGACTGAGCCAAGCAATTTGTGACAGTTTGGGGGTGGGACCTGCAGAGCATTTGGCACAGGTGCTGCACAGAGAGCTCGGCTCACACCCGCACAGGCAGAAGCCCCAGGAGCGCATCCCAGCAGGTGCCGGAGCTGCCGGAGCACCTCCATCCTCCAGGAGGGAAGGGCGAGCGGCCGCAGGGCAGGCAGGGCCCAGCAGCACAGACACCCCTTCAACACCCCTCAGTTTCATCCACAAACAAGGGTCCTGCCCTGTCGGGATCTCTGGCTGGTCAGAGTGATCCTGAGAAAAGTTAGAAAGTCTCTTTTCCCAGCCTGGCTCTTGAAGAAGGAGTTAGAGCTCTTCATTTCTCCATCTCAAATTGTCTATTGTATCTTATTCATAAAAATTTTCTCCTGCCCTGCCGAGGTCTGTCCAGCAGGACAGTTTCAGGCACTCTCCCTGCCCCTGGGGTGGTGTTATGTGTTCATACTAAAAACTGCATATACAATGTTTACAATTACTTTTCGATACCCATCACCTGTGTTAGACAGTGAGCTTCTACTCTAAACCAGTCTGTAAGTGCCAACGTCACAGCAGAAGATGGAGGCCAAGAAGAAGAAGCAGAAAGGTAGGACACGCCCAGTTTGCTCCATCTTGCCTCCTGAACCCCCATACCAAAACCCCTAAAATCTACTTTTTTTTACCTTGTTATAACTTCACTAATATTCTACCTAAACTGTTGTGGCCTGCTGATCTTCATCGAAGGTCGGTAACTTGCTCCACGGGTCATAATCAAACCCACAGGCATTTTGGGCTCTGTGCTGGGGCCTCTGAGACCCCTGGCAGGGGTTTCGGCTGCTCAGGACAGCCAGAGGGATGTCCTGGGTCCTGACGTGTCCCCCCTCTCTTTGCAGGGCTCGCTCCTGGCACCTGAGGCTGTTTGAATGTTGATTGGTGTGCGCTGGCACCCACCGTGCTCCTGCCCGCGGTGCTGCCATGGCCCTGCGGGCTCTGGTGCTGCCATGGCCCCTGTGGGCTCTGGTGCTGCCATGGTCCTGCAGGCTCTGGTGCTGCCATGGCCCCTCCGGGCTCTGGTGCTGCCATGGCCCTGCGGGCTCTGGTGCTGCCATGGCCCTGCGGGCTCTGGTGCTGCCATGGCCCTGCGGGCTCTGGTGCTGCCATGGCCCTGCGGGCTCTGGTGCTGCCATGGCCCTGCGGGCTCTGGTGCTGCCATGGCCCTGCGGGCTCTGGTGCTGCCATGGCCCTGCGGGCTCTGGTGCTGCCATGGCCCTGCGGGCTCTGGTGCTGCCATGGCCCTGCGGGCTCTGGTGCTGCCATGGCCCTGCGGGCTCTGGTGCTGCCATGGCCCTGCGGGCTCTGGTGCTGCCATGGCCCTGCGGGCTCTGGTGCTGCCATGGCCCTGCGGGCTCTGGTGCTGCCATGGCCCTGCGGGCTCTGGTGCTGCCATGGCCCTGCGGGCTCTGGTGCTGCCATGGCCCTGCGGGCTCTGGTGCTGCCATGGCCCTGCGGGCTCTGGTGCTGCCATGGCCCTGCGGGCTCTGGTGCTGCCATGGCCCTGCGGGCTCTGGTGCTGCCATGGCCCTGCGGGCTCTGGTGCTGCCATGGCCCTGCGGGCTCTGGTGCTGCCATGGCCCTGCGGGCTCTGGTGCTGCCATGGCCCTGCGGGCTCTGGTGCTGCCATGGCCCTGCGGGCTCTGGTGCTGCCATGGCCCTGCGGGCTCTGGTGCTGCCATGGCCCTGCGGGCTCTGGTGCTGCCATGGCCCTGCGGGCTCTGGTGCTGCCATGGCCCTGCGGGCTCTGGTGCTGCCATGGCCCTGCGGGCTCTGGTGCTGCCATGGCCCTGCGGGCTCTGGTGCTGCCATGGCCCCTGTGGGCTCTGGTGCTGCCATGCCCCTCCGGGCTCTGCCCCGCACAGCGCGGGATAAAACTGGATGTGACTGTGCTCCCCGGGTTTGCAGTGCTGCCTGGAACCGCCGCTCTCCGGCCCGATTGCCCGCTTCAATATCAGCAGGGTGTTATAAATGATCAAATCGTGAGCCAAACTTACAGGAAAATTTAGCAAAGATTTGTTAATTTGTGTGCAAGACTGAGGTTCGGTCGTCGAAACCACCACAGCCAAAGAGTCAGCGTCGAGCCCGGGATCGGCGCCGGGCGAGCCCAGATCTGACGGAGTGTCAGAGTGCCCCCAGTTCATGCTCGTGGCTTCGTGCAGCGAGTTTTTATACAGTTTATTCTGCCCGAGGCAGAGATGACCGAATTTTCTTTGTGTCTCTTCACATGCATCGCTGTTGATTTCCATGTGCAGAGGTGGACAAAGGCCCCGTCCAGGTGTCTCGATGGTGTCAGTCGATTCGGAGAAGCCATGTATTCACATGTATCGGTCTGGCGCTGTTGGTTATCTCAACAGATGTAATCGGCAGGGCGATAGTCACTTTCAGGTGGGCCCGACAACTCGGGGAAGCCAACGATTATCATCCTGGAAGCTTCTATTCTTCCGTTAAAGCGTCGATGTTTATCTTAACGTGCATCCGGGAGCTAGATGTGTATGAGTAAGACAGCTGCTCCTGCTAAGGATAATCAAAAGACCATCATAATCAAAATGGTTTGAATTTTACAGTATTTTATGCATTAATAGCATGAATTATCTCTATCATATACTACAAGGGGAAAGCTGTCAGTACTCAGGACATCCCTCTGGGCGTCAAGAGTTGCTGGGACCCCTGCCAGGGGGCTCAGAGACCCTGGCACACAGCCCAGAACACCTGTGGGTTTGATTATGACCCGCGGAGCAAATTACCAGCTTTTTATGAAGACCTGAAAGCCACAGAAGTTTAAGTAGTGTAATAATAAAATTATCACTAGGAGAAAAAGTAGGTTTTGGGGTTTTTGGAATGGGGGTTTTGGGGACAGGACGGAGGGACTTGGGCGTGTCCAGCCTTTCTTCTTCTTCTTCTCTGCCTCCATCTTCTGCTGTGATGTTGGCACTTTTGGATTGGTTTGGAGTGGAAGCTCACTGTTTGGCATAGGTGGTGGGTATTGGAAAGTAATTGTAAACATGTTATACATAGTTTGTAGTATAAAGAGATGGCACAGCCCCGGGAGCAGTCAGTGTGCCCGGAACCGTCCTGCTGGACGCACCTCGGCAGGGCAGGAGAAAAATTTTTATAGATAAGATACAATAAACAACTCTGAGACCGAGAACTGAAGAGCTCCGACTCGTTCTTCGAATGTGCGGGCCGAAACAGAGACTGTTCACGTGTCTCAGGGCTGCAATAAACTGCGACCTTCCGAGAGAAAGCTGCGCTGAATCCCCAGCCGTTCCCCAATTTCCCGGCTGCTGGGAGAGCCCTGGTGCTGGGCTGGGATGGATCTGTGACAGGATCCGCCGGGAAGTCACCGCAGGGCCAGCACCTGCCCAGCTGCTCACATGAGCATTTCCATCTCCCGTGCTCGACGCGCAGCCTGTGGGCAGCTCCCGGGGCTTCTTCCCAGCAGGGAGAAATTCCCGAGCCTTTCTCTCCTCAAGCAACCGAGTGACAACCAGAAGGAAGTGCTGCTGCGAAGAATAAACACAAAACACAAAGTATTTCCAGCTTGTAACAGTCAGCATATTATTTAATTAAAAACCTCTATTAAGATCAGTGTGATTTCCCAGAGGGAAAACATATCTAAATTATTTCAGCAGCTGACGCTTGCTGCTGTTACTGTGAGGCAGGGAGGCAGCTCTGCCCCAGACACCCTCTGCACCAAGGAGTGATGAGAGGAGGAATATTATTAATGCCATTTCTTTGTGCAGTCATGTTACAGGGCCACCTTTGTGTTTATGAGTCTTCCCAAGCAGCAGCACGGGCTGAGAATTCACAACCCATTTATTCAGACATGCTTAAACAAGTAACCTCAACCCAAGGGGTTTTTTTTTGGGGTTTAGAATGATATTGCAGGAACACGTTACTGGGCATTGCTAAAGAGTTAGAAAAATATAATTTTGATTTAAGCTCATCTAAATGCAGATAACTGCAGCATCTAGAAGAGCAGTTTTCCTTACAAGCTTTCCTGAAGCTCTGACCAGGCAGGGCACACCATCCCAAATTATTCCAATTAAATAAACCTGCTTTATCCACCATAAAAGATGCAGATCTTGAGCAAAGTATTATACAGAAATGAGAAACTCCTGTGGCAGCAGGAGGGGATCGAGGGGTCCCATTAATGCATTAATTTCATTTATTTCCTTCCTCTTTAGCAAGGGTGCAGAGAGGACTCGTTAGACCTTCGATCCGGGCTGCCAAGACAACCGGCACAGCCACGCTCTCCCCAGATGGAAGCAGACAAGAGACTAGCAACAAACCTGCTCTTAATTAAACATTTGTCTTGCAATTACATACTTCTGTGTAATTATCACCATCAAGGCAAACACCAACTGGATTACAGCAAGAAAAGACAGACAGTAAAGGTTAATGGGCCTTTTTCTCCCTTTGCAGTTATTCCCCAGGTCTGGCAGAGGGGAGGGCAGGACGTCCGGGATGCCGCTGCTGCTGCAAGGGAGGGACAAGCCCGTTCCAGGAGCAATTAGCCTGAGCTAGCAGACTCTGAAATTACATGTCTGAGAGGATGGATGATGAATTCTTGGAGGTCTTGCTGCAGGCTTGGTGTAACTGAGAGCGTGGCCAGCTGCAGTGCTCCTGCACCATTCCCCTGCACTCACACATTCCCGTGTTTCACCACCCTCCAGGACACACCACTCAGGGTTCTGCATCTCTCCCTACACCAAGTGAGCCCAATTCCTTGCTTTTCACTTTCATCCTTCCTAGACATCACTTCCGTCTCACTGCTCCTCTTGAATTTCTATTACCAGGCAGCCAGGACATCCCAGAGAGAGTCCAAGCCCAGTCCTCGCTGTAATTGGGATGTTGACTGACTGCTTTCCATTTCTAACAGTTTGGTAGACCAGATCCTGCTTGTATTTACTGGCTCACTTTGCCATAGCCACACCAATGGATTCCCGCTTTAATTGTGGTCTGCTGTGGGCATCAGGTCCCCTCTGACCTACCACTGCTGGCCAGCCCATTCCCAGCCTCTGGCGTCACTCATTCCCAGCCTGCAAAGCTTCTCTTTCCCACGGGTGTCTCCACCTGCCATCACCCCGGGATGTGGCACCAGGAGAAGGGGAGGCAGCATTAGATCAGGTAGGCAAGCAGGGATGTCTGGATACTGGATTTTAACAAATTTCACCAACACAGCACCTTGAACACCTGGATAATTCATCACACCTGCTTGTAACTGAGAACAAGAGGGATGCCCAGATAAATCCCAGGAGTAGCTAGACTGGGGTTTCGCACTCTGATGCTCCCACAGGGAGTCCTGTAGCAACTCTCAGCCTTCCTGACATCCCTGCATACTTGTGACACAGCTGAAAGCACCACAGAAAACCAGACTACTAAAACAACTAGGATAATGTGGATTATTAAACCAAACATATGAATGGTCTGAATAAATCTCAGACTTGCACAACAACCAAGTCTCGCTTAGTCGGGGCCGTTGCTGTGAAATGAACCCCCCAGACGGACGGCGCAGGTCTCTTCCCTGCTCACAAAGAAGGATTGTGCTGCTGTAAGAACGAAGGTTTGCACACAGCTGCAGCCTTGGTGTGCTCCCAAAGGTTAACCCCACGTGCTGAGCCACAGCTGAATTATTTTTGGGCAGGGGGGCAGTTTGCGCTGAGGAAGGAGTGCACAGGTAGCGACTAGCAGGCCAGCAAAGCCTGCTGGCAGCGCAGCTCACATCCAACAGGCTGCTCCTCCAGCTCCTGCTCAGGCCACAGGGAAATTTAATTATTTAGGGTTCTCAGCTGCTGCATAAATATCAGACATAAGGCATTAGCTCATAACTGGAATGCTGCTGCTCAGCACAGGGCAGGAGGAACTGCATCAGCAGGGATGAGCGAGCTGAGGCTGGCCGGCACAAAAAAGGAGGTGGGAGCAGGAGCTGGGCTTCTCCTGGGAGTGAATTCCCCCTGAAATCTGGGAAAAAGGGAAATAAAAAGGGGGAAGAAAGGGCAAACCTTGGAACTGGATCAATCCATAAAACTTGCATGAAACAGCCTTAAATTAATGCCAGGAGAGTCCAAGCAGCTTTGGTTCAGGAATTGATGAAAAGGCCTGGACTCCTCATTGCTTACAGCCTCACATTAATTGAATAAGACATACTACTCAACTGAAACAGACAAAAAAATTGTGCTGCTATTCAGCACTATGATATTCCACTGATTTTTCTGCATTCTTTAAATTCATGATGAATAGAGGAAGTGGGAAAACCAATTTTCCTCCTGCAATTCTCCATCCATGGAAACTGAGACTACCACCTGATACACCGAAATACAAATACACATAATTGGTTTTGATCCCAACTTTCAAAAATATTGAGTTTTATTCAGCTTTGAAAGCAACACATGCAGGAATAAACTTTTTCCATGTTTCTGTCTGTACATAAAATGTTAAAGTACCTCTGCCTGCACATAAACCCCACTGTGTTTAAAGCTGTTTTGTTTAAACAAGTTTTCCTGCATTTTAACTTCATCCCAATTCCCAGGAAATTCTGTGTGACACAAAAGTTAGATTAAAAAAAAAAAAAAAAGAAAAGAAAAGAAACTACTTAATAAGGGAGCGCCATTTTAATGTGGAAAATTATTAGCCTAATTATGAGATATTAAGCTTGGCAAGTGCTTAACTGTATATTATCCTGGTTGTGACACACATAGATCCCAAATTCAACATGCAGAGCAAGGCAAACAGATTTTTGATGGCAATCACTGTGGTTTGTATGGATTATTCAGTCCCACGAGGCACAGCATGCACCATCCTGGACAATTGGTTTTGTACTTTTTAATTTATTATATATATTTTTTTTTCCAAATTAAGAGAAAAATTTGATGAAACCTTGTATGTGGGAGAAACCTTTTCCAGCTCAGAGACTGCTCTGGGATATTCCTCAGTATCAAAGAGCTTCTTTACCCAGTTCCCTCATGCAGCTCTTGCCAGCTCTGCTCAGTATCAGCTCCCTGCAAGCAGAGTTCCATGAATGACATGAAATGCTCCTTTTCTCTTCCTCCTCACGGGCTCAGTGAAGGGGAACATGTGCTCTCACAGATGGAAATCACTGCCTCCCGAAACGACGCGCAGCACTAAATACTCAGGGGTACGAGCTGCTCCCAGCATTGATTTCTGCAGATAATTATTTCCATTAGTGCCTCATCAGAAGAGGAGTTAAGGAGAACAAAAAGATTATTTATTTATTTTATTTTTTTTTCCCCCTTAACAGACGAAACAACAAAGCAGCAGGAACAAAGAGCATTTTAAAAACCAGCTTGGTTTTGTCTCGACTTTTTGGAGGCGCGCATGGGTTTCTGACGGGGAGAAAAGGCAGCTCCCCCGGGGTGTGTGGTGCCTTTTTTGCCGCAAGCAGCCCGGCCTGGCAGCTCCTGAGCCCTGCTCCTGCCGGGCAGCGCTGCTCCCTCCCTCCGCACAGCATCCCTGCCCTCCTCCGGCAGCGCCCCGACTGTGAAAACTGCCTGTCTCGTGATTGGCTTTTTTTGCAAATATTAAAATAATTATTGTGTGTGTTATGTCAGAAAGTTATGCTGTATTAATTTTCTTAGGTAGGGTGTTAAATATAGTTTTAGGTTATAACGAAATGTTTAAGTAGAAACTATTTTACGCTATGTAGGATCCTTATTTTTTCAAAGAAAGGACTCGCAGCGAGATAGCAGCCACAGGACACCTGAATCTTTCAGAGAAAAATAATTTATTGCTCTCATCAGAAGAAACGAACTTCATCCTGCCTCGCTCAGGTCTGAACACGCCGTCAGGATTCAGAGGAAGGAGCTGACGCTGACCAGACAGAATCCTTTGTTTGAATGTTATTTATGCATCATGCATGAGGTGTACGAATATGCAACAGGCTGTTGTTCTTAAGGGTTAATCCTCTGTTAACATGGGTCCTTTTTCGGGCTTCTTTTGCCCAGAAAATGTACCCAGACTGTCCATTGTTTCTATTGTCTCATATTGTCCTAATCCAAATCGTCCAAATTTTTATTACGCTAATTATACTGCTATTTTCATAACCATTTCATTACTATCAAACTTTTAAAATTCCAAAAACAAGTGATGGGCGTTTTTCACACCGACGGGTGCGGATCCCGGCGGGATTCAGCAGCCACTTCTGCCATCTCTGCCGGCACACTCACCACATCCGCTTGTCACCAGCACTGTCAGCCTGTTTATCTAGGCCAGCCCAGACTTTGCTCCCCAAATGCACGTTCAATGCCTTCGCTCCCCAAATGCACATTCAATGGCTTCGCTCCCCAAATGCACATTCAATGGCTTCGCTCCCCAAATGCACATTCAATGGCTTCGCTCCCCAAATGCACATTCAATGGCTTCGCTCCCCAAATGCACGTTCAATGCCTTTGCTCCCCAAATGCGCGTTTGTCCTGGGTTGACTATATGATGCTTTTATTCCCAAATCGTCTCATTTGTTTATGCTGAATAATAATAAGTTTTCCACCTTTAAGACTTGTTGCAGAGAGTGAAGGGGGGCAGAGAAGAAGGGCACAGGTTTTTTTTTCTCTTT
>VZSU01000163.1:178354-201165 GCA_013398715.1 Nesospiza acunhae
TCTTTCCCTCAGATACTGCATTTACTGCCCGCATTCCTCCTGGACTGTGTTGGTCTGTTGATGAACAGACAGCAGGACAGAGAGCTCTCCTTTTGCTTTTAGTTAGTTTTAGCTGGCTGAGGCAAAGAAGAATCCCTGGACTGTAGACTGTGTTTTTTTTCCTTCTCTTTGGACCTCTTAGAACCTGCTCTAGACTGAATACCCAGGGGAGCACCGGCAGATCGCACCTGTGGCCACCAGGCCGGGCCGGGCCGGGCCTGCGACACTTCCAGCACCGAGAAAGCCGATCAGAGACTGAGTGAGCCGGGCTGCAACCCGAAGACAAGGAGTTTCTCAGTTTGTCATCTCTTTTAGAGTGGCAAGGGGTTTTATTGTTTAAGATTGTTTAGGTTCTATTGTTTAATAAACTGCTTTTTTCCACTTTTCTCCAAGGAGGTATTTTCTCCCGGACCGGTTGGAGGGGGGGAAGGGGCCGATTGAATTTATCTTCCTACCAGAGCCCTTTGGGGACTGTCTCCCAAATTTTGCTCTAAACCAAGACAGCGTTCAATGGCTTTGCTCCCCAAATGCGCGTTCAATGCCTTTGCTCCCCAAATGCACGTTCAATATTCATCCCCCAGGTCTCTCTCCTGCTGTCTGTGGGGCGCAGAGCCGCGGGGGTGAAATCACGACGGGGGCAGAGGGGATTAGGGCTGTGGGGTGATCACAGCTCCCTCCTCGCTGGTACACCAGGCAATTAAATCGGAGTTGCCTCTGCTGTGTTCCCTTGTTTTCGGCAGCTGCCACCAGCAGTGTGAGTGAGCACATGGGCTGTGCTTTCAGGGGTTTTAAATTAAACCATCTGGCAGGGCTGGTACACAGGGCTGTGGCTTCTGTCGGCTGGTGAGTGATTCAGAGAGCACTGGACAGGCAGGAATCAGTGCACACCCTGCAGAACACAGCAGGTTTTTAAGGCGAGTTTGAGGCCACTCGCCCTGGTAGACAGTGGGGTGGCAAGCTAGAAATTGGCAAACTTTGCTGGATTGCTCCAGTACTAAAGCTGCCAGCAACTAGGAACCTGCAAGTCCTTAGCATCCCAAACGTCCCAGCCCCAGGCAGCTCCTGGAGGCGAAGGCTTTGTCCCCAAAATGCCTTGGGCACAGCAAAAAGCTCACCCAAGACAGGGCTCACCGAGCCCCTGGGACACCAGGGAATTGCTCTTTTCCAGCTGCCTGGCCAGCAGCATGAGCTTTTGGAGGAAGTAAAGTGGAAGGGCACAGTAGGTGACCACAATCCATGGGCAGAGCTCCTTGGGAGAAGGAAAACACAGTGTTAGGACAGGGAATTAAAATAATGAGCACATTTGTGAGAATCTGCCCGAGGGAAAATTGTTCAGAAAATTAAAAACTCCATAGTAACAGACCGAAAGCTGTTAACCAACAACTAATTAAGCGAAAACTGCAATCCCCACAACAAAACAAGAAAAGGAGGGGGGAAAAATAAAATTCATGCAGCAACCAAGCTTACCCAGACCAAAACAAGTACTAAGGAAATAAAAATAAAAAAAACCCATTCAGTGACATCTGAAGAGAAAAAAACCTGACAGGACTTTACAGTGAGTAGGCAAAACCAGGGTAAAGTTGTAAAATACCAGGTCTTGCTTTTTAATACCCATTAGAAGCCAAGGACAATCTGTAGGGTTCTCAAATACATTCCAATAAAATGCAGAGCAGAGACCACAGCTGGGATCTCTACATTCCAGAGCAAAAGACCAAAAAGCAAAACCCCAAAATGCAACACACACAAAGGGAGTTTAGAAACTCAGCAGAATCTCTTTATTTACAAAGTTCAAAGATCATTTGGGGTATTTTGCACATTAGATTTCATGTTAATGAAATGACAGGGGACAAGAGGAGGCGTTTTAGATGAGATGTTAGGATAACAGCAGATATAGGCTCATGAAAGAAAACGAACACAGCTTTTCTTATCAAAACAGTTTTTATTACTTGCAGAGTTTATATTTATCACAATATATCTACTCTGAACTTTACCACGCAATAAGTAATTTGAAAGCAACAAAAGCTGTCATAAAGACTTCTATAACAAAAACAGGACAAGTCTGACCTGAATTTTCATGATTAATGTGAATATTTTCACTTCAAACCCCAACTGTCTCAGGCCAGTCTGGGTATCTGAGGGAAAAATCTGTCTGCATGATGAAGGTGGAAAAGCACAGGACTAACAGAATCACCAGTCAGTCTAGAAGTCTTTGGACCACCTTGGATCTTCCTGTTCAAGTGATGTAGAAAACTCCAAAATGTACAATTAGTATAAGAAGAAAGATTAAGAAAAGGAAATCTGGAAACTGGCTTGAGGCATTGGAAAAAAAAAAAAATCAGATGCTTCCTCTGAGTAGCTACAAAATCCTAAACACAGCCTCCAACTCATTGTATAGGTTTAAAAGATAGGTGTTGATGCCTCCAGAGGCTGCCTGGAACAGAGGCTAGACAGCGTCAAAGGAATTAAATAGGGATTTATTAAAAGGCCTTCAAAGGATACACCTTGGGCAATACAAGAGCCTGGCCTCCCAGGATCGATCCTGGTCCCAAGTTTTCACAGTTTTATAAGTTTTGCTCCATTTCCATATTGGGATTAATTGTCCAATTACAGCTCCAGGCGATGCAATCCCATCCTCCCAGATTGCTCTCCTCACTTTGCTGTTGTTTGCACCTTTTGGGCCCAAAGCTGTAGTGGTGCCCTTGGTTCTCAGGCTGGAAAGGGATTTTTTTGTCTGACCAAACTGTGAGGAGAACTTGAGGAGAAGACTTTATATGAAGTTCATAGTCACACACTAATGCAGTACAAATCTGGAAAATGTGAAAGCTAAAACTTAAGGCATCAGTGTCTGCCAAGGAAGTTGAGAAATACAACCCTCTTCTCTCTGATTTATTATAACTTTGGAATTATGGGGCTCTAAGGCAAAGAAATGGGTGGAAGAACATATATATAGACATAAATCTATGTTTACTGGAACACAGGAAGGCAAACAAACAAAAAGGACACAAGAAGAACACAAACCTAGGCCCAGCCTTTTCCCACCGCTGCAGTTCCGCTCACGGCCGGCAGGGGTGCTGCTGGCTGCTGACCGGGCAGGGCGCAGTGATTCCTCCGCGGCGGCAGGGGGCGCTGTGCGGGGGCAGATGGTGCAGCGGCTGCAGTGGCTGCAGCGGGAGCCCCCCAAGCGGCGGCGGCCGCAGCAGAGACGGCACCGCTGGGGTGGTGAACAAAGCACAGCAATGACCCCAGAGCCTGCCCGGAGCCTGCCAGGATCCACAGGGCTCCAGCACTCACTGGGTATCAGGTCAGGTGACAGTGGAGCAAAAAGCCGGAAGCAGTGGAGGAGAAGAGCAGGACTGGGCAGCAGCAGCCGGGCTCCTGTGAGCAGCCGGGAGATGATCTCTCCTTCTGGAGGGGGTCAGGGTCTTGGGTGTCCCCTGGGCAATGGCAGCCGGGCTCCTGTGAGCAGCCTAGAGATGATCTCTCCCTCCAGATGGGGTCAGGGTCCCAGGATTCCCCTGGGCAATGGCAGCCGGACTCCAGCGAGCAGCCAGGAGATAATCTCTCCCTCCAGAGAGGGTCAGGGTCCCAGGTTTCCCCTGAGGCACCCGAGCAGATGGGAGGAGTCCCTCCCAGTGAGGCTGGGGCTTGGAAAGGTGCCAGTTTGATGGCTGCTGTCACAAGCAAAGGCTCACTCACGGTAAGGAGAAGGAGAGCAGGACAGTAGCAGTGCAGTGCAGTGCAGCAGTAGCGAATTCTCTCCGCAGCAAAACCCAAAACCCCACCTGTCTCCCCTCTGATCCTGAGAGCACTGAAGGCCAAGCCCAGCCCCTGACCTCTAGCCCGGGCTCATGGTATCTCTGCATTTCCCAAGAGAAATCCCCCCAACTAAGGGACAGTAGTAAACTGCACCCCTTTTCCTCCCCATCCCACAGTCCCCCAACTCCCCTGCCACATCTTTTGTCTCAAATATCCATTGTTCTCATCTCTTAGGCAACAAACAGGAGAAAAATTCTTGGAGAGAAAGAGAAAAAAAGAAAAAAAACCACTCAGAAACACAAAAGGACCACAGGAGCACGTTTAATGTGCATAAGCTAACCATGCAGAGGAACTTTATGTTTTTTACTTTACTGAGCAGAACATGTGCCCAGCCGACTTTCTGGTTTGGGTTTGTAGCTCCCCATAACTTCGCCAACCAAAACTCAAATACTTGAACACCACTCCTAATTTAGGGTAGATGCCTGAAAACCCCTCCCTGTCTGTCCCTGCTGCTGTCTGGAGAGCAGGGCAGGGTGTCAGCTCAGGCACGGGGAGCTGTTAGCAGATGACGTAGCGGATGAGCCCCGAGCCACGAATCTCTCTCACTCTCTGGCAGTGCCTCAGGATGCTGAGGATGCTGTGGAACCTCTTGTCCAATTTCAGCTGAGCGAACGCCTTGATATCATCCTCCACAATGAAAAACAATCCTGGAAAACAAACAACGGTTTTGTTACAGAAACGACTATGCTGTGGGATACACTCAGCATTCCACAAGTGACAGCACAGCCTCTTCTTCATCATTCCACAATCTACAGTTCATAATTCTACAGTCAGTAGGATGGCTTCGCACTATATCGGGAACTTTGCTCTACTTTTAAAACCTGCCATCAGAGAGAGAATTTTCAGCCTTCCCCTGAAGTTCAGACACTCTGCATCATCCACAGCCCCACTCCATGAGCTCTGTCTCCCAGCAGGCACTCACTTTCTGGAATTAGATCTCTGCCATAAGGACAGAGCCCTGCATGCATCAGAGCTACGCAGCCCACCATTCCCTTGACTTATATCAGATTTGGAAAAGAATAATCCATCATTGCTTTAGAAAATCACAGGAGAAGACTCATCACTTGCAACAGCATTGTCCCTGTGTCTCCAAGAAAATGGCACAGTGAAGTCCTGCATCAAAGCTGAGAGCTGCCCCCTTCTTGTAGTTGATTAACTAATTCTCTAAGCAAATCGTCATTAAATTTCAGGCTACCCAGCGCAGTGGTGGAGTTAACATCCCTGGAAATGTTCAAAAAACCATGTGAATGTGCCCCTGGATGACATGGTGAACATGGTGCTCGGTTGACAGTTGGAATTTGTGATCTTAAAGACCTTTTCCAACCTAAATATTCTTGAATTATGTGTAGTATTACGCTTCCAAGTCTAATGGGAAGGACACAAGGGAAGGGGTGCTTCAGCTTAGAAAAAGAAGACAGCATTCTCTCTCCTTGTTTTATCCTTAACACTGAGGCAGTGACATCTTAGAAAAAATTGAGCACATTTTCCTCCTGTTAAGTCCTTCCAGCTTCACTGGGATATAGCTGATACAAGCTGGAAAGCCAATGCTGCTAGAAAAGAACTGAGGTCCAAGAATTATGTTTGTATGTGCAATGTCCCCCAAAATCTTGCTCAGACAGAGTTGAGAAATAACAGATCATGTTTTCTCACAGCCTGGGCCTCCCATGAGAGTTGGTGACACACTTGTCTCACAGGAGTAGAATCTTCCAGAGACAATAACTGTCAAAATCTATAAATATTCCCCCAGAGAGGAGCTCTGCTGGAATCTCAGAGCTTGTAACGCCACCAAATCCACATACAGATGAGAAGTAGGAAGTTTGTTTACTAGGAAAAGAAAGAAGAACTGCATTACTGCTCAAAATTGAAAATGGTCTCAAATAGAGACCATTTACAACTTCCAGGGACACCAACACACCCAAACAGTGTTGGGAAGCCAGGCATAACCTGCCTGCTGCCTTCACAGTCTGTTGCATCTGGGGGAGCATCAGAACGTCCTGAATTTTGATAAAACAAGATTCCTTCTCATATTTGCTCACAATCCAGAGTGGCAACATTCAGCAGAGCAGGATCTTTTTTGTGAAGAAATCAGAGCTGGGTGAAGGGCAGTGGTTTGGTCCACATGCTAAACTCATGGAACCACCAGAGTGGCTGGAAGTGACCCTGATAAACCCGGCAGCATCTTCTCTCATCTTGAAATCAGAGAAGAGGTCAGCTGGCAGTCAGCCCAGGCTGAGAACCAGTGGGAATCCTAAGCAGAGAGACACTCATTGGAGAGATTTAAACAAACAAATCAATGAATGCAGAACGTCACCCTGAAAAATGGAATCGATAAAGACACTTAATCATTTTGTGCTGGCCAGATAAGAACCATCTGACAGGCTTCCAGGACTTTTCTCTAGGCTTTCTAAATGATTAATCACAAAAAAGAGCTAAACAAAACCATCTACCACACAACTACACTTGCTCTATTAGATGCTGAATGTCCTAGTTTCCTAACTGAGCTTCCCAAAATAAACAAGAAATAAAGACCATCTCTTAGGTACTTAAAGCAATTAAGCACTTCAGTTTTTCAGACTTAAGGCCCCCAGATGACAGAAAATTCTCTGACTCGCTGTAGCTTTCTCAAGTGGCTGGAATGGCTTCCTCACTGCAGCCAAGATTGCTGTGGATCACAGTGCGGACTGAGCAGCACTCCGGGCCCAGGAGGGCCCTTCTAGTGCCAGCCTCTCTTCTACAACTGCGGGCTCAAACTCTTTACTACTGTCCTAAGGATAGGAAAAGTGACACCAAAAATCTGCTGTAAATTAAATTGATGAAGCCAGTATTTTAAGAAATCCAGATTAATGTAAGCAGCTGTTCAACTGAGGCAAAAAGTGCTTGGAGAGAAGCCAAACCCTCGCAGCCCAAACCAAAAGTCAGTCACATGAATTTATCTAGCTGCATTAGAATGAATTTACCTAGCTGCATTCTGTGCTTAGATCGATTTTAATAAAACCGTTTAAACAATGACCTTTGTATGGCAACTGAGATCTCATCTGCAGTCCTGTGTCCAGCCCTGTGACTGCAGCATGAGAAGGAGCTGGAGCTGCTGCAGCCAGTGCAGAGGAGGCCACGGAGCTGCTGCCAGGGCTGGAGCCCCTCTGCTCTGGAGCCAGCCTGGCACAGCTGGGGCTGTTCAGCTGCACCAGAGAAGGCTCCAGGGACACCTCAGAGCCCCTGCCAGGGCCTCCAGGGGCTCCAGGAGAGCTGCACAGGGACTGGGGACAAGGCCTGCAGGGACAGCACCCAGGGAATGGCTCCCACTGCCAGAGGGCAGGGACAGATTTTGGGCTATTGGGAATTAGGAATTGCTGGCTGGGAGGGTGGGCAGGCCCTGGCCCAGGGTGCCCAGAGCAGCTGTGGCTGCCCCTGGATCCCTGGCAGTGCCCAAGGCCAGGCTGGATGGGGCTTGGAGCAGCCTGGGACAGTGGGAGGTGTCCCTGCCCATGGCAGGGGGTCTGCCCGTGGCATGGGGTAAAAGCGGCTAATATTGAAGGTCACTTCCAACCCAAACCATTCTGTGATTCTGTGTTTATCTTACAGGTCTCAGAACAAAGTGCCAGCATGTCCATCTGTCCTAGGGTGACGTTATGATGCTTGCATCCCCATTCATGTGTTCTGTTTATGCTGGATATTATGTTCTGTGCCTTTAAGACTGGCTCTGAAGAGCGAAAGTTTTGTTTAGGTTTTTCTTATCAGCCTGTTGGGACACAGAGATGGGCAGTACTTAGTGCTGGTTTTGCTTTTTTACTTTTGCTTTTTGCTTTGCTCTCTCTCTTGCTCTTGCTTCTGCTTTGCTTCTGCTTACTTTTGCTTCTGCTCATTTGCTAGTTTAGCTAAACAGTCCAAATTTCTTCCTGGACTGTTTCTCCTTTCCTTTTTTCCGACCATCTCGAGCCTGCTCTGGACTGGGACCTGGGAACACCGAGAGTTTGCACCTTGTGGCCACAGCAGCTGCCCCAGTGCTGGAGGGACTGACAACAGAGCAACCACCCCAAGGGAGACTTCTGAATTTGTCATCTTTTTCCGAGTGGTGTCATCCGGTATTGTTCATTTTGTGTGCTGGGGGGTGCTGTGCCTGTTAAATAAACAGGTTCTTTCCACTTCTCTCCAAGAATTCTTCCTGAACCGGTTGCGGGGAGGGGCCGTGTTGGTTTGCTTTCTGGAGGGGCCCTCTTTGGAAATTCTCTACCAAATTTGCCCTAAACCAGGACAAAATCTTGGCGCTCAACACGTGGGGCTTGAGAGAGAGTGGAAAAAACCTGTTTTGAGTGCATTTTGGTTGCCATTACTCTGTGTTTGTTTAAAGCACTTAACAGCCATGATTTTGAATTCATAATGTCTGTTGGGGTGAAGGCTTGCATGCATTTCTGGTCACTAGGGTTTTTGAGATGTTAATACCTCTGTGGTCCCTAGGTTTATTTTCTTATCCAGAAATAGCTCTAGTATTGTCCCTAATACATAGTTTTTACAGAAGAGAGGCAGTGACCAGAACAGCTATCCTGCTGGGCTTGGTGGCAATGATTTGTAAGAAGTTTATAAACATGCTGAGGTCTGCTCCAGGTATGAATAGTTCATGGCTATGGTTATGCATCCAGTTTGTTAGAGGAGGAGCAGCAGGGGATGAGGCTTTTCAGCCTTTGCTTTCCTTCTTCTCCTATGAATCTGTTGCATCATTACTGAAGAATGTTCAGTTTCCCCTGAATGTTAAAGAAACCATCTTTCTGGTATTCAGTCTGGTAACCTTCCTCTATACAGTCTGCTGCTTCTCCAGAATGAGGGCTGAGATATCTAGAGGGGCTGATGAGACCTCTGACTCAGGAGTAGACCCAGGTGTGGAAAATCCTATGTGGTGTGGGAAATGGGAGGGTATGGGCCAAATCCTGCAGGAATTCTCTGACCCAATAGTCTGGGATTTTCCCCATGAACAGATTCAGAACCCAGCTGAGGTGGGGAAATACCTGAAAGAGAAGTACCAGGATGACGCTAAGGAGAGGAAGATCATTGCAGTGAGCTGGGCCCTGGCCTATGCTTATTGCACTCAGCTGGGAGACTGTAGGGCAGCAGACAGAGGCAGAGGGGCAGGGAGATAAATCAGCTATCCCAGTCACTCAGGCTGCAGCCAACAGCCCAGGCTCGAAGCCAGCAGCCAAACCAGATAGTGAGCCTAAGCCAGCAGCTAAACCAATGGCTGTTGCTACCAGCACTAGAAATGGGAAATGCACGGACAAGACCAATCGACCAGTGGATGATGATGATGATGATGCAGGAGAAGGAACCTCAATGCCTCCTGACATAAAATCAGGAGTCAGAGCAGCAGGTGCAAGGTCCAATGCAAATATTGAGTCCTTTTCCCTGAAGGACCTTCGTGGCCTACGGAAGGATTACACCCAACGACCTGATGAATCCATAATTAGTTGGTTAGTCCGTCTCTGGGATGCTGCAGGTGAGGCCACAATTCTAGACGGCACTGAAGCGAGGCATTTGGGATCCCTGTCACACGACCCTGTCATCGACCAAAGAATGATGAGGGGGGCTAATCCACACAGCCTCTGGTCACGGGTCTTGGAAAGTGTTACACAAACACACCTGTGTGCAGATGATCTTTATATGCAACAAACACAGTGGAAGAGAAGTTAGAGGGCAAGATAGAGGAGAACCACAAGAAGCTCAGAGAGGAGATTAAAGAAGACCTTCTCCAAATCTCAGCAGTACAGATCAGAGGTTCTGGTATCCAAGGCAGACATTTCCCAGATGGCGAGAGAAGGTACACCCCACGAGCTGAGTTGTGGTTCTACCTGCGTGATTGTGGAGAGAACATGAGGAGGTGGGATGGACAACCCACTGCTGTTCTGGCACGACAGGTACGTGAATTGAAGGAAGACAGGGCCGAGAGAGGGAGTTCCACCAAAAGGAAAGCAGCTCCAGTTGCCTGTAGCCAAACTGCCAGGTATGAGGATGATGACATGTCCAATCCCCTTGAAGGAACATTCAAGACGTATGTCCAAGGGAAGAAGGATAACCAGGCTTAGAGGGGCCCTGCCTCTAGCCAGGTAGAGGCTAGGGAAAATTGTGTTTTCTGGTCTGTGTGGATTCGTTGGCCTGGTACATTGGAACCACAAGAGAATAA
This sequence comes from Nesospiza acunhae, assembly GCA_013398715.1. Taxonomy (NCBI): domain Eukaryota; kingdom Metazoa; phylum Chordata; class Aves; order Passeriformes; family Thraupidae; genus Nesospiza; species Nesospiza acunhae. The sequence continues at coordinate 188,379 of VZSU01000163.1, forward strand.
AGCTTTGGTTGATACTGGTGCTCAATGTACATTAATTCCATCGAGACATGTGGGGACAGAGTCTGTTTCTATTGCTGGTGTGACAGGGGAATCCCAGGATTTCACTTTGGTGGAAGCTGAGGTGAGCCTGACTGGGAATGAGTGGAAGAAGCATCCTATCGTGACTGGCCCAGAGGCCCCATGTATTTTGGGCAAAGACTACCTTCGAAGTGGGTATTTCAAAGACCCAAAAGGACTCAAGTGGGCATTTGGGATAGCAGCTGTAGTGACAGAGGGCATCCAGCAATTGAACACCTTGCCTGGGCTGTCTAAGAAGCCATCTGCAGTAGGACTCCTGATGGGAAAAGAGCAACAGGTGCCAATTGCCACTTCCACAGGGCATCGACGACAGTACAGAACCACTCGAGATGCCGTGATCCCCATCCATAAGATGATCCGAGAGCTGGAGAGCCAAGGGGTGGTCAGCAAGACCCACTCACCCTTCAACAGCCCCATTTGGCCTGTGCGAAAATCTGAAGGAGAATGGAGATTGACTGTGAACTATCGTGCATTGAATGAAGTGACTCCACCACTGAGCACTGCCGTGCCAGACATATTAGAGCTCCAGTACGAGCTGGAGTCCAAGGCAGCAAGGTGGTATGCCACTATAGACATTGCCAATGCATTTTTCTCCATTCCTCTGGCAGCAGAATGCAGGCCTCAGTTTGCTTTCACCTGGAGAGGTGTGCAGTACACCTGGAACCGACTGCCCCAAGAGTAGAAGCACAGCCCCACCATCTGCCATGGACTGATCCAGGCTGCACTGGAAAAGGGTGAGGCTCCAGAACATCTGCAATATATTGATGACATCATTGTGTGGGGAAACACAGCTGCAGAAATGTTTGAGAAAGGAAAGAAAATTATCCAAATCCTCCTGGGAGCTGGTTTCACCATTAAAAAGAGCAAAGTAAAGGGACCAAGAAGCCATCTGCAGTAGGACTCCTGATGGGAAAAGAGCAACAGGTGCCAATTGCCACTTCCACAGGGCATCGACGACAGTACAGAACCACTCGAGATGCCGTGATCCCCATCCATAAGATGATCCGAGAGCTGGAGAGCCAAGGGGTGGTCAGCAAGACCCACTCACCCTTCAACAGCCCCATTTGGCCTGTGCGAAAATCTGAAGGAGAATGGAGATTGACTGTGAACTATCGTGCATTGAATGAAGTGACTCCACCACTGAGCACTGCCGTGCCAGACATATTAGAGCTCCAGTACGAGCTGGAGTCCAAGGCAGCAAGGTGGTATGCCACTATAGACATTGCCAATGCATTTTTCTCCATTCCTCTGGCAGCAGAATGCAGGCCTCAGTTTGCTTTCACCTGGAGAGGTGTGCAGTACACCTGGAACCGACTGCCCCAAGAGTAGAAGCACAGCCCCACCATCTGCCATGGACTGATCCAGGCTGCACTGGAAAAGGGTGAGGCTCCAGAACATCTGCAATATATTGATGACATCATTGTGTGGGGAAACACAGCTGCAGAAATGTTTGAGAAAGGAAAGAAAATTATCCAAATCCTCCTGGGAGCTGGTTTCACCATTAAAAAGAGCAAAGTAAAGGGACCAGCTCATGAGATTCAGTTCCTAGGAGTGAAGTGGCAAGACAGACGGCGTCAGATTCCTACAGATGTCATACAGGTGCCCTACAGGACACCATCAGATCAGAATTTCCTCCCTACAGAAAAGCTGCATTTAGAACCCAGAAGTCAGTGATGTTATCATCATACTATAATATCCAGAGCCTTGAAGAGCAACAAAACCGAAGGAAGGAAGAAAAAGTTGCAGTTGATCTTCAGGGCACTCCTGAGTACCCAGTGAATGCTCAGGGCAGAAGTTCTAGCTTTCTGTCCAGGGCTAAAACAGAAGGTGGATGCCATGGTGTTGTCAGAGACAGCTCTTTTTATGTGAGACAGAAGACAGTTTGCTCCACTCTTTATGCCTGAACTTGAAAACATGAGGGCATTCTAAGGACATCCCCAAGCTTGACATGAGCACTATGCTCCCAGGAATAATTATGTACCTGTTCTCAAGAGGAAAGGCATGCCAAAAAGGAGACTTTTATATCAGAGACTTACTGTGCCGCATGTTTTTGGAAAAACTAACCTGTAAGTGCAACTTACTTTTCAATTGAAAGAAAGGTATTTCGGTTTTCACTCCTTCTATGCTTTTAAGAGGAGAAAACTTCTTAAGAATATCAGACGGACTTACCTCTTCCACAAAGCCACTGCAGCACAATTAATTAGCCAGATTTCTCAACTTCAGAACAAATTTTTAATAGTTCATGTCCAACAAAGTTTAACACCTGAGAACACATTTCTATGGTTTGGTTATCGAACCAAGAGTTTCCAGAACCTGTAGTGATTCCAAACTAAATCTTTGTGCACTCAGAGTTTCTGCCATGACACACCATCAAAGGGACATATTTTTCAAGGAAAACATTCAAAAAGTGAGCCAATAACTATGGGAAACTCTTCAGTCAAAAATACTGAAAAAAAGACCAGAATTTTTTTACTTCTCCTGCAAAATCCAAGTGTTATGAGTTTGGCACAAACAGAGGAAAAACAAAATACCTTTTGTATCCTTAGTTTCTTCCTCTATGAACCTGTGGTAGAGGTTTCTGGCTGGTGCACTCATAGACTTCAAAGGCTGATACAAGATCTTGTACTTGCCAAGCACGGCCTTGTTAATCTCTTGAACAACTGCATTAATCTGATCATATGTTATACGGCCTTTCAAATACCTACAAATAAAAATAAGAATCAGTTACCAGAAAGTCACAAAGTTCTGTGTTTATTCTTCTCTTTCATCTGCCTTCACTGAAGAAGCCATTCCTAGTTAGAGGCAGTTTCCCCTGTTTTGTATTAATGAATACATCTAGTAGTTAATTCTGTTCATTTCCCTGATTGCTTAATAATCCTGAAGGTAAAAAGGCCATGACAGAAACTAAACCAGAAAGATAAAATATTAGAAAGCTAAATTAAGAAGCAGAATGCATTCAACGCTTAAGCTGTAAAAACCTTTTCAAAATGGAATAAAGGTTGCTTTTATAGCATACCACTTAAACACAGAAAAATAAAGCCACTTTGCAAAAAACAGCATGAAATGAAATGTCTGCCTAGGAGCACACCTTGGCTCATATTATCACCACAAATGAGCTGTGTTTGATGTTACAGCCATTTATTGTTTGGCCAGGGCACCAAACAATCCGGCTGCGGGCATGGAGCGGGGCTGGAGTGCAGAGGCCCCATGCCCACCATGGGCCCTTTTTAAAATTGGTGTGTTGGTTTGTGAATGTCTGTTTGGTTGGTTTTTGCTTTGTTTTTGTTTTTTTGTTTTTTTTTTTTTTTTTATTGTGGCACTAAGTTCCTTGGTTTAGTTGAGATGTTAGTGCACGGGTTGGACATGATGATCTTGAAGGTCTCTTCCAACCCAGTGATTCTGTGATCATTTGTTGTTTTTTGATGAGCTACTAGTTGTGTGTTGCCTTCTGTATTTGACTGTGCAGCTGAATGAGCTGTGAAGATAAGGTTCTGCACCACCAGCATCCATTTCTGAACTCTCAGAGCTTTTCATAATACTAGTACTAGAAGAATAAGGTCTGTTGATAACAGCCTAGAGGTACAGGAAGCACAGAAGATAAAGAACAAAGTGATGTGGAAATACTAGAACATTGGAAGATTTGCAAGTAAGGCTATTCAGTATTTATAGATGTAAAGCCATGCCTTCAAGGAAAAGGAACTGTGCTGCACACTGAGAAACCATTATGTAAAAATGAAATCTGAAACTCAAATGACAAGCAGTAAGCTAAATACAACACAACCTTCCTCTCCCCCCAAAAATGGCAGTAAAGGCTGGGCCAGCCCTGTAACGTGCATTGTCTTGTGGCCTTCATTCAGTTGCTACAACAAACCCAACCTGGCTGTTTGTGTTTTGTTTGGTTTGGGTTTGCAGATGTGAGGAATTACACAAGTGTTACAATTCATTTTGAGAATGAATGCTCTAGGCCAGTAGAGCCAGTGGCTAAAAGCTGTGAGACAGCAAGACTGAAAAGATCAATGAACAGCAAGTTCCTCCCTCATTTTAATCTGAGCAGACAGGCTCAATCTTTGGAGAGCACACAAAGAATTCAAAGCAGAAGTAGATAACCAATTACAAGTTCCGTATTCCAAACCATAATTCAGACAGGCATTCTGCAATTGCCAACTCAAAATAAGGGCTGTAGATTTCAACAGCAGCCAGTCCCCGCCAGGCAGACAGGCCTGCGACGTGTGTAAAACTGAATTCAAAGCCGTTGCTCTGCCTCCAAACCAAGTTTGAAACTTAGTAGCCACCCAGTTACATGCAACCAGCTTTCAACTTTATCGATACCTCGATTAATTCAGCGGAGGCGCAGCCATCTCGTAGCTATAAAATGGCTCTACTTTGCCCAGTAATAAAGCAGCACTACCCCGCCCGCGACATGCAGCCACAGCAGGAGCACAGCCCGCAACCACAGCAGGGCTCTGCCTTTGTGCACTAACTGCTGTTTATTGCTCTCTTCGCCTCCCTGCGCCACAGGGGAGTGCGTGGAGCGAGGAAGGCTCAGCCCAGAGGTATCAAATACCTTTAAGTTCCTGTGCTCCCACTGTCAACACACAGACAATGAGTGCACTTAATAAAGCCAAGGCAGCACCTCAGCTCATCCTGAAACTGAAACAGAGAGGCAGGACTGGGTTGCCTAAACCTAAACACAAATGTTCAGAGGCCCTCAGGCATCCAAGATGCTTTAATCTGAAATTAAACCCCGTCAAAACCAAATGGAATTTTTATTCTGTGCATAACTAAGGATCATAAAAACTCCAGCTGTCCCACAGCCCTCTCATGTTTCTACCCAACCATGGCTGGCAAACCCATTAATGCTGACATTTATTTCAGTCCATACGTACACTAATATAAAAATACAAAGTTGAGAAGTTCCAAATTCAGGCATTTCATTTAGATTTAAAATAACTTTAAAATCTGCTTCACTATTCCAAATGCAGTAAAATTCAAAACTCTTCCAAAAAAGATCCAGTCAGTTTCTTTTTTTAATCCACAGAAGCCCTTTTTCAAAGCATTTTTCTATAGGTATGAAAACCAGAGCACCGTGCCGTGTTCCTCAGAGAAAAGAGTAACATCAATATAACACATATATACCACTCTAAAAGAGATAAAGCTTGTAATGGCCACCCCTGCTCTCTCAAAAATCGTTGGGCTAAAATAGCCATGTATTCTCCCAAGCCACCGTCTTTTGAGACTTGAGAGTTACAAAGAATGCACAGAATCTAAAACACTTTCAGCAGTAAGATTTTTAGAAAGCAGTAAGAATTCTAGACAAAGAATAAAGCAAACATTTTCCTCTGCCTCAAAGCCAAAAGTTAACAAAGACAGGTACTATGAAATGTCCTTTATCTTCCCCCAAAAAGCACCTTCCTGCAACAGATTTGAAGGGTAAAATAATTTGCAGGTTTTTTATTGTGCAAAGTGTTCTGTTTGATCAGGGTGCTCCACATCTGCCCCTTAACACAGCGCATGCCTTTGCTAAATGCCAGCTGCCCAGTCCTAGAATTATGAAGTGACTGAAGCCTGTGTCCCTTTCAGTGGCCTGATGGTGTTAGGAATAGATTTTCTTTCATGTTCAGCATAAGGAAAGTGAAAACAGCCTCCATTTTTCAGTGACTACCCCCCACCTCCAGTACTCACCTGAAGAAATGGGCCCTGAACCAAATTCTCATTCTTCCAAGAGAATACATTCAGGGTAAGAGAATTTGTATTACAAGTATTTGCTGCTTAGATTTGGTCAATCAGTATGTGAAATTGCAAGTACTCCCTCAATCTTGTACTACAACATTGCCAGGCAACAGAAACACTGGTAGATTAATAGATTTATGTAAATTCATGTAAATTTTCCTCCACAGAACAAACATGCTTCTCCCGTCTGAATAAAATTAAATTATTTCTAGAGCCCTACCAGCACAGTCTAAGCTGCAACCTTTCTATAATGGGTACCTTCCAACACAGCTGCAACATTTCCACCAGGGGTGCCTTCCAACTCTGCTTATTCTATGGTTTTGTGAATCTGTAATGGATAGGAAGAGGATCATCTGGCCTCTGTCCCCATCCTCCATGCCCATGAACAGCAGAGGAAAACCTTCCACTTTCAAGGGTTATCATAAACTCCTTTAGGTAGGAAAAGCCCTCTGAGATCATCAAGTCCAAGCTTTCCCCCAGCATGGCCAAGGCCACCACTAAACCATGCCCCCAAGTGTCCTTCCACCTGTCTTGTGATGTGGAAGATCATAGTCTTAACTGGAAGTTAAGACAATATTTGTCTGGAATGGTCTGTGTCTATTTTTCTTACCACAGCAGAGATAAAGATCAAAAATTCCCAGGCTCCGGCTTTATCCTCTCATAATTTTATCAGGAGAGAACTACCTAAGGGAGTAAATCCACAAAATACCTGAGGTCTTCTGCAGAATAAAAATACCAGGTGCATGCTCTTCTAAGAAGTCCTTTATCACTAGCTCAAAATTCAGGATAAGGAAGAAAATGGGCATTACTCACCTGAAAATTTTGAAGGCTATAGATAAAAATTATTGGAAAGCCTTAAGTAAAGTACAGACTCAAAACCATATTTCTTACTGAAACAGGTATTGTCAGGGAACGCAGTAAATCTCGAATCTCAATAACAATTTAGCCTTAGGCATCAAGAGAAATTTCTTCTTCTTGCAGAAACATTTACCCATGCCACCCAAATGCCCTTTAAGAAGTTATTCCTATATATTAGACTTCAGACAAGGATATCCATTAATCAGGTCCTAATGTTTGGGGAAAACACCCACAGCTTTCTATTCCAGAAATTTGGGAATTTTAGTGCAAAGTGGTTTTTTTTTGCTTTTAACAAGTCTGATTCCTTTTCCTGTCTCAAAACAGATTGGTAAGTCAAGACCTGAAGTTTCCAGAAACCAATATTTGGGTCAAATAAAACCAGCATTTATCACTGTTTTTCCTTCTATATGTAAACAAACCCTCCATGTTATGAGATGATGGCTCTTTTTTTTAGTGTCAGTTCTCAAAACAAGATGAGGATTCACCTGTTAGCTAATAAACCTCTGTTCATACCATTACAGTGACTTTTGAGATAAGAGGTTTGGGTTTTAACTGATCAGTTTTTATCTTCCCAATACCAGCGTAAGAGGAGACCAATTAATTAATTCAATTTTCAGGTTTGCTAGCAATGAATTTTAACCATTTGGAGCTGTTGTCATGTTTCATCCCATGAAATATTTCATCTCTGTCAGTCCCAGTTCTGCAAGAGGTCACTCTCCCAAACCTATGCGTGCCACCCAAACTGATATGCCAGGGTACAAGGGAAGCCACGCTTACTTACGCAGGAACACTTTCAAACTCCTCTGTGGTTATTAATGCTGCTTCTTTAATGGCTTTTTTCTCTTTTGCAGGTTTCTTCTCTTTTGCAGGTTTCTTCTCAGCATTGGGTTCTACAGACTTTGTTTGTCCTTTGTGTTTCACAGCAGGCACGGCGTTGCTGTAAAATGAAGGAATATTCAGTGCACAAACAGCAGGTAAGTAGGAAGGAGAATTCTACTACACTGCTTAGTCACAGACCTAATTTCCAACCTGTTAGGCTGGATGAACACAATTAGTGATGTTTTACAAGAGAAACATCAGTAAAGCAAGCCTACTATGTTTCAAATTATATCCTTCAGCTGACTTCAGCACAGTCCTTGGTTTCTGTGCTATAGAGGCTGCTAGCAGGTGAGCTGGAAGCAGTCCAAGTGCAGCATGGCACAGCTCAGAATTCAATGTACCATTACATTTCACACAACGCAAGGCCTGGCTTTTTATCAGATAAAACAGCCCAGAGCTGCAGCCTTCACAGGCAGATTTGAAATACTTCATAGCTCTTTGAAACAGGTTCAAATCTTGGGAAGCCTGACTCATCCATTAAACTTTTGAAACAAAGAAATTCTACATCACTTAGCAGACACTTAAAAAATTTTTTAGGCAAGATCCAAAAGGTCAAAAAATTCTCTGATTTATTCCTGATTATTAGAACATTATTTTTATAAATTCATCCTTCCTCTAAACCCTTAGCTTAGAGCCTCAAACCCCAAGGGATTTGCCAGCCAGCCACCCAGCTGCTCCTCAGCAGGACAGCAAAGGTGATGCCAAATCCACTGTTGTCAGAAGATGGCATTACTGGGATGTGCAGCAGAATTACATAAAGCAGTACAGAGCTGACCTGGATAAGGAAATAATCCCCTGCTTGGGTCTGACTGTCCCACAAGAAATCATTGCTGCACACGGGGTCCCACGGCAGTGAACGGCAGGGCAGTGCCCCATCTGTCCGCCCAGGGCCAGGATTTGAGGTGTCGCTCGCCGTGTTCCCCGAGGAACAGGACAGGACAGTGCCGTGGAGAGGACAGTGAGTGCCACCTGCTGGGCTCCCACACCGCCTGCTCGCTGACACGGGGACGGGAGCGGCTCTGCTCTGCGGCACCGCACAGAGCCCTTCTGAAACCAGCACATATGCAGCCAAACTATCACAGGTGTCATCACCTGGAGAACATCTGTTTGCATCTGAACAACAACAACAGAACGAATCCTGGCACCCTGCAGCTAGCAGGGAATGTCAGCAAATTGGAGGGACAGGAGAGGGGAGTGCATTTTGGGTGGTGGTGGTGGAGGTGGGTTTGGAATGAAAGGATAAACACAAGAACCAAGAGAAGGAAGTTCACATCTTGAAACTTCATTCCTCCCACGCTCCAGTCTCCTGCTGTCTATCACACTGCAACAAACCTTTTCTAGATGATTCCCGTACCCAGGCACCCTTCCTTTGTGTTCTCACCCACTCCTTTGCTCCTACACTGCTGCAGTGAGGTGGTACAGACACAGTTCACCACTGACCTGAACCATGAAAAGGAAATACTTGTGCTTGTTCACAAAACCTAGCTCTGGTGGAACGAGAAACTGAATCTCAACAAACACAGGGGATACGAAGAGCTTGAGAGATACTGAACTTGCTTTTTATTTCAGTGAGATTCCTCTGATAAACAAGAATAGAAAACATAAGGATATAGGAGATAAACAGTAGCTAAAGCCATGAATCGCTGAGTTTCTCTGTGTGGGTGTTTTCATTTTCCCAGGGACTTCCAGGCCTGTCTCACCAGCATTCAAGCGCTCCTCTGCTTTCTGCATTATCTCACAAAAATCACTCAACATTAATATTCAGAGCCCCACACATCCAGGAAAAGAAAGGAGAGGAAAGTTTGGGGAAGAGGCCTGAAAACATATTTACACTGATACAGTGGGTTTTGAACAGTAATGTCCCTTCTTGCACTTCCTTGACCCTCCACTGCAGAACAGAGTGAATATCAAGAAGTGACAAAACGGGGAAAAAAGAAGAAAGTGTGTTTTGACAAATGGCATCATCACACAATGTATTATTACTCAAGAAAAACCAGCAACAAACTGACACTGACAGAACAGCAGCTGTGAGCTGGCTGAACACAATCTGTAGAAAATTATCAGAAAAGCTCGGTTGGTTTTACATACTGTGGTTCTCTCTAGAAAGGGAAGAACTGGCTAAAGTCACATCACAATTAACTTCCTAATCACAAGCAGGAAAAGATTGTAAGGAAAACGAACATCCCAAAAAATCTTTTGGTGTCAGAGGTGACACAATCACTGAACAAGCCTCATTTACATCTAAACAATTTCCAGGAGCTAACACAAAGATAAGACAAAGGATTTCCCACAAAAAGAAAGTAAGTTATGGCGGAAAGGCAGAACCCAAGTGGTAATTTCTGAAAAACTTCAATTTTTACACACACACAGACAAAAAAAGCAACATCTAAATTGAAAAGGAACACGTCACCCCTAGAGACATTTTGAGAGGCTGTTTCCTAAACTGAGGGGTTCATCTCTAAAGGGTGAGGATAAGAATAGTCATCCCTTCACCAGCTAAGAACAATTTCAATACAATACCTACACCAATGACCATACTGCTACACACCAACAAAAATTACCATCAATACCTACACCAATGACCATACTGCTACACACCAACAAAAATTACCATCAATACCTACACCAATGACCATACTGCTACACACCAACAAAAATTACTACTAATTTTTCTCGTTTAGAACCCTCTTTCCACACATTTAACCTTTTACTTTGCTGGAATACGTCTGTCGTGTTTCAAGACAGGTTTCTCTGGCATGAGGAGCCAGACCAAGTGAAGCTGGGTGATTCAGGGCACATACTGGAAGCACCAAGTTCAAACTAATGCATTGCCTCCTGACAAGCTACAAAGTGGGAAAGGAACTCTGAGATCCCCAGATAATGAGGGTCCCTCTGCAAGTGACCCCACCTGACACACACTAACAACACTCCATACAAAAAAGTAGCTCCAACAGGATGGAGAAGGAGATGAGAAACTCAGAGTTGAAATGTCTTAGAAGCCTTCCGAGTAACATTAATTCTGTTAATTAAGTAAAATTAGTTCTGTTAAAACTGTTAATTCACATACTTGTCATTTTCACACACTTGAGCTACTTGACTCTGAAGAGCTTCTTACCACAGCCCTCTCCAAGGCAAGGGGATGTCATAGCTAGCTGAAATAAATGCAGGATTGCTGTAGGGACAGGATTGCTGAAGGGAAAAGAGAACAAAACTACCACAAACAATTCAAAGTCCTGCAGAAAGACAACTGAGTTAGAGGATTTTTGGTTTTTAAGTGTATTTAGAAGGGCAGTGGTGAACTTCAGTTCTAGTGACCCAGCATTTGGATCACTAACCCTTTAATGAGTAGGCACTGCAGTTACAAAACCTGCGTGTTTGTGATTCTAAAGGAAGCGATGCCCAGAATCAGAGAAGCACTTGCTTTCTACTACATCACACCTACCATTGGAACAACCTGGGGTTTTATAGGCTTGACCTGACAGATTTATTGTGGTGCTAGCACAAGCCTGGACAAGAGCCAACTCCAGAACCAACAGACACAACAACTTTGGCTCCCAAGTTCCCCAGTTAATGTGGAGCGAAGGGAGCACAGCTGTGCAGTGCTGCAGCTGGACAGTGCCAGGAGCAGCCCAGATCCCCTGGGCTCAGGTACCACATACCAGCTCTGGGGTTTAGGCAGATAGCGCGGAATGTGTTCAAGGAGGTGCTGTGCTTCCTTCTGATCTCTCTCAGCAGCCTTCTGCATCTCCTGAAATTGATACCAGACTATATCAGAAATCTCAACCTACTAACATCAAGCAAGTAAAATTAGGGCAATAGTAAATTAATTTTCAGCTTTTTTAAGAGGTGCCTTTTATTTCTCCCCATCATCTTACCTCCTTATCCCATAATTTCCCCAGGAAAACTAGTAAAGATAGAAAGGAAGGAGTGTCTGTCCTTGCTCTCAGAATGTCAGAGAAATTTGAGCAGGCAAAAGAACTTTAGCAACAGACCCTGAGCAAGGTCTGGCTGGGGAATGGTGGTGGTGAAGACGAGATACTGTGGTAAACTCACCTCCATTTCCCTGATAACATTTCCACAAATGACTTAACAGAAGCACCACAAACATACAGTAGAAAATCAGACAGTAGAAAACATACAGTAAAAATCAGAAAACATACAGTAGAAAATATTCTAATGGAATACTTTGTGCAGCTCTTTTAAAGATGCACAAGTAGAATTGCTTTTTAGATCACCGTATGTGTTATGATAAAGACATGTTTTCAAGGCCAGTGACAAAGACATGATTTTAATGTTCTTAGGATGAAGGAAGATAGACTTAGATTAGATATGAAGAAAAATTCCTCCCTGTGGAGGGTGGGCAGGCCCTGGCCCAGGGTGCCCAGAGCAGCTGTGGCTGCCCCTGGATCCCTGGCAGTGCCCAAGGCCAGGCTGGATGGGGCTTGGAGCAGCCTGGGACAGTGGGAGGTGTCCCTGCCCATGGCAAGGGGTTGGGACTGGAGGAGCTTTAAGGTCCCTTCCAATTCAAACCATTCTACAATTCTATGATTCTGTGTACAAGCCTTGAAAAATACCATTTTTAATGTTCATTGCTCTGAAGAACTGCTTTACATACTACCAGCAAGCCTGTTTCAAGCCCCAGTTTTTCTTGTAAGCACATGCATCCAAACATCACTAGGAATCTAGGAAAAAAGTGACATATGTATCAAAGATTTCTTTGAATCTTTCAGTATTTTATGAACAGGAAAAAAAAATACTTTGAGCGAATCTTTCAGTTTTTCTTGCTGTTTAACTTCATTTTCCATTTTATTCAGGAGATCATGTAGAAGGATCACCTCATTCTGTATTTTACGGAGCACAGGCTTGCGGGAATCATCTTTACCTGTAAAAGAGAACATTAAGCTACAAAGTCTCCACAAAAAAAACAAAACCCAACATTTTTCCCCTTCACAAACAGGGACTATCTAACCCCCTGCTCCCCAGCCACCATTTCCATCTAGGAGAAGCATCAAGCCAAACTGTCAGCCTTGTACTCCACACAGCCAACAGAGTTCATGGAATCACTTAGTTTGGAAAAGCCCTCTAAGACCAGGCCCAACTATTTCCCCAGAACACTGTCAAGGCCACCACTAACCTGTGTCCCAAGTGTCACAGCCACACAGCTTTTAAATCGCTTCAGGAATTGGGATTCCACCACATCCCTGGGTGGATTCCTGACCTCCCTTTCCATGTGGACATTCCT
>VZSU01000163.1:202949-219391 GCA_013398715.1 Nesospiza acunhae
GGGGCCCGCGCTGAGGGAAAGGCGGGCGGGGAGGGCGGGAGCGCGGAGGGGGAAGCGGGGTACAATGCCGGGTGCTAAAGGAGGTGGTGGGCCAGGTGAGGGTCGGTGTCTTCTCCCAGGCAGCCAGTGATAGGACAAGGGGATATGGTCTCAAACTGTGCCGTGGGAGGCTCAGGTTGGACTTCAGGAGGAATTTCTTCATGGAAACGGCGTTCTGGCGTTGGAAGGGGCTGCCCACGGAGGTTTGGAGTCCTCATCTCTGGAGGTGTTCAAGAAACGCCTGGACATGGCGCTCAGTGCTGTGGTCTGGGTGACAAAAGGTTGGACACGATCTCAGAGGTCTTTTACAACCTTTTACTATAATTCTGTGAGTCTAGAGGGACTAGGAGGAAGGGCGTGAGGCGGGAGCTCTGGGGGGAGCGGGAGTGTGGAAGGTGTTGTCGTTTTTAGGAGCTCTGTGAACAACGACACAGAGTTCACCTTAGAAACAAGACGTTTATTCAGCGCAGCGTGCGAGGAGGACGTTCCCACTCATCAGCTTGCCAAGGGGTAAAAAGTTACATCTGTTATACAGTAAAATTCACATGAACACGCCCGCTTACTGCATATTCTCCGCCCACCTAATGCACATTTATTTGGGTGATGTAATCTTAACGCACGGCTTGAAACAGGCTCTTTCCTTCACTAGGCGAACTCCTCTCGTACAAGTAATTTCACATAAGTTACGTTTACAAAAGGCGAGAAAAAACCCGAAAGTCATAAAGGACAGCGGGAGGAGAACGAGAGGGAAGGGAAGGGAAGGGAAGGGAAGGGAAGGGAAGGGAAGGGAAGGGAAGGAGGAAGGCCAGGAGCGGGGACAGGAAGCAGGATCACTGAGGGGAGCGGCAAGGAAGGGTGGAAGGCGGGGGCTGCTGAGGGGAACGGAAGGAAGGCGGGATTGCTGAGGGGAACGGCCAGGCAACTGGGCGGGAAGGCAAACCGGGTCGCTGAGGGGAGCCGGGCGCGAAGGGAGGCGAGATCGCTGAGGGGAGCGGGTGAGAAGGAGCCGGGATCGCTGAAGGCAGCGGGAGGGAAGGGCGGAAGGCGGAATTGCTGAGGGAGCCGGGCGGGATCTGTCTGAGGCAGCGCCCTCAGCCCCCCGCTCTGGTTCCGCCCCTGAGGACTTTATTCCTTCCAGAGAATTGTGATAGCATCGAGCAACAACCGCCCCACTATTTATTACTTGATTGTATAAATTCAGTTTATTTCAGCATTTAACAGAAGACAAAGCCCTCAATAAAAATTCAGTTTTCTACATACACATGCTCGTGCTGGTGTGTCTTCTATTGGACATTGACACCCATTGCTGCTTTTTTTTCTCTTGGGGTAGGGATGGAGATAATTAAACAGTTTACACTGATCCCAAGCTATTTTTTTTTCTTTTTAGCCACAAATATAAAGGTTTATTTTACTGAGGACAGGCTGCTTATCTCTCCAAGGAAGGAATCAGCAGAATGTCTTGCTTTTCCACAATTCCCTGATACATAAAAGCTCACAGTTCGCTCTGTTCTCTATCCCCAAAATTCTGAAGAGCTTATAAACAGATTACATACAAACGAGTTAAAGAAGGACTGTGTTAAAGCAGGGATACAATCCAATCTGTGTCCAGCAGAACTAAGGAGAACAGAAATGTACAAAAGCAGTGCTACAGCATATTATTGAAATTGCTTAGTACAAGAATGTATCTTTTTAGCATTTTAGCAGAAAAGCATGGTCAGGGTGGAAGCGTGGCACTAATTCCCCCAGGCAAAACATGGAAAAAGGAGGAAGAAAATGTTCAAAAGCCCTGCTTCATAAGGAATTTTTAATGTCAATAATTAAAAGATTAAAAACCAAAGGGAGACAGTTCTGAGCCCAAAAGCTCAAAACCTGGGGTTTTTCATGTTTGCTAGCTGCTCCAAACAACCACACAAATGCTTGTTCTAGACTTTAAGCGTGGGATTGTCTTGCCTAACAACCGCTGCAGTAAACAGAATTACAACATGTGACATAAGAAAGAGGAAAAAAACTGAAACTGCACAATCAGACATAGAAAAAAAAAATACTACTGATCCCCATGCCTATGAAGAGTATTTAAACCTGGCACTCAGAACTTTTGTTGTTTAAACCGCATCATGGGAAAGATCTGAGGTTTGTGCAGGCAACTGAAACCCCTCCTGAGGTCTCTACCAGTTTGTTGATTAAAAGATAAAGTTTCTGCTGCATGTTTTCAAGGCAGAGGAGAGAAGGTCAGAAGAAAGTTTCTTTCTGGATCCTACTACACCACCCAGTGCTACCTGTAGTCACAGGTCCAAACTTAGCATAACGTTTCAGAAAGCTGTGGGATGATCACAAGTCAGTTTCATCATCAGGAAGCAAGGTTGTTCT
Source organism: Nesospiza acunhae (assembly GCA_013398715.1). Classification (NCBI taxonomy): domain Eukaryota; kingdom Metazoa; phylum Chordata; class Aves; order Passeriformes; family Thraupidae; genus Nesospiza; species Nesospiza acunhae. The sequence continues at coordinate 205,356 of VZSU01000163.1, forward strand.
TCTCAGTTTATTAAGCAAACACCCCTGAGTAAAGAGGCTGATATCCACTTTCTTCTTTCTTGCAAGTAAGCACACAGACACTCAGCATGCCGAAGAACTGGAAAAGAGGAAGTACACAAGGGACTTAGTCCTGCTGTGTTTCTGTTTCAGTTGTCAGACTAAACACCTACACAGTGGATGACTTCATCATATGAAAAAAAACTCATTTAAAAATACATCTGCATAAAGTGTTATTTTTGCATACCAATTCCCAGTAATAGTTCTGGCTGGAGTGTTTCCTCTCTGTTTTTTAACATTAATACATTCACATTAATTACTAATTATCTTGCCATGGGGAAAATTTCAGTGAAAGGCTAGGATTGTTCTGGGATAAAATAAGTTCTCCAAACTATTTAAGCACACCTTTGGACAAGGAGTGACAGGAATGGCTTTCCGCTAGGAAGGGCAGGGTTAGGTGGGCTATTGGGCAGGAATTGCTGGCTGGGAGGGTGGGCAGGCCCTGGCCCAGGGTGCCCAGAGCAGCTGTGGCTGCCCCTGGATCCCTGGCAGTGCCCAAGGCCAGGCTGGATGGGGCTTGGAGCAACCTGGGACAGTGGAAAGTGTCCCTGCCATGGCAGGGGTGGCACTGGATGGGCTTTAAGGTCCCTTAACACCCAAACCAGTCCAGGATTCTGTGACTATGATAAAATGGATTCCACATTGAATTTCCATCCCAAATCCCCTGCTGTCTTTTGAATCCCTCCCATCATTGTGAGGCAGATGAAATGGAGACAGTGGGAAAAACACAAGTGAGGAACAGAGGACTGAGTCTTCTCCAGAGAGAGAAGAAAGCTGCAGGCTGTTAGGACTGTGAAGATGAAAAAGACCTGAGATCCAAGGGCAAACAGTACTATTTTCCATGAGGGAAGAGACAGGAGCATTTACCTTTACGATGGCAAACCCCAGGATTACAAGCATGGCATAGCTGATAACGCTCTGCAGCCCAGACTCCAGCTCCTGTGCACAGCCCTGCCATGAAAGAGAGAGGTAAAAACATGTTAAGAGGTGTTCATCCAGCTGGAAGTTTTTATTATTTCCCCCCAGCTCTTCCAAGGAAGCAGGGCCTGGCAAGGCCTGTCTAATCAGCACTGCAGGTCTGAGGAACTCCATTCTTGTCTTCCAGACCTGATGGCTTATTTCCTCCTGCATGAGGAGAGGCTCTGACAAACTGCAATTTACTGACATTTCTGCATCTGAATTTCCTCTAGCTCTGGTGATTTAAACAAGAGCCCAAAACTCAGAGCCAGCATGGCCATCAATAGTATCTATAAAAGTCAGCTTAGGGCTTATGCCCCAGACTGGAGAACCTGGTATGGAGTTTGGAATCACAAAGTGGTTTGGGTTGGAAGGGACTTTAAACACCATTCAGCTCCACCCCCTGCCATGGGCAGGGACACCTTCCACTGTCCCAGGCTGCTCCAAGCCCTGTCCAGCCTGGCCTTGGGCACTGCCAGGGATCCAAGGGCAGCCACAGCTGCTCTGGGCACCCTGGGCCAGGGCCTGCCCACCCTCATATCTGATCTATACTGATCCTCTTCTAGCTTAAAACCATTACCCCTTGTCCTGCTGCAACAGGCCCTGCTAAAATGTTTGACCTCATCTTCCTTATAGGGCAACCTTTGGGCCCTGGCAGGGGCTCTGAGGTGTCCCTGGAGCCTTCTCTTGTGCAGCTGAACAGCCCCAGCTGTGCCAGGCTGGCTCCAGAGCAGAGGGGCTCCAGCCCTCAGAGTACTGTCATCCTCCAGATTCAGCGTGGTCAATCCAAGATGAGTTGTTTCCCTGCCCCAGATCTGTTTAAACAGCTACAGCTATATCCCTGAACTCTGCCTGGTGTGCTTCCCTCCACGGTTCCACCTGGCTGAAAATGAACACGGCCCGGCTGTGACACCGAGCCCCTCATCCTCACCCGTGTGTTGAGTTCCTGCAGCTGATCCAGGTGCCCGGTGCAGTTCTTGGCCTCTTGCTGGCAGCAGCTCTGAGGAACACTGTTGTTCCCAGTGGAATTAAACCACTGGGTGGTTGTCCAGTCGCTGTAGTTCTTAACCCCGCAGCAGTGAAGCTACCAAACACAGGACAGCAGTTACTGTTACATAGCATTATACATATGTATTACTAGCTACATTATATATGTGTATAGTATATGTTCATATATATGAATGCTCGTGGTGAGTTAAACCTCTCTTAGGCATAGCCAGAGCTGCCAGTAGTTTGCAGCAGATTTACAAGCAGTGGTGCTTCAGGAAAACAATTGCAGATGTAATAAACCAATCTTCACACATTATTACATCCCTCTTAGTTTATTCTTTGTGAAAGCTCCAACAGGAAGGTGACAAGTTGCAGGGTAGAGTCTTCCACCATCTCACTGTTTTATGGTGTGGTGTTCTCAGCAGCAGCTATTCCTATGCACTTATTTGCTGTGATGCAAATGTCACTCACATCAGCCACATTCCTGACTACATGAATGTCACACCAACAGCCTGAACACAACAGCGTGAAGTGCACCCTCAGCTGCTTTGGAGAATTGGATGCTAAACACAGAGCCAAGCTCCAGGATACTGCCCCTCTCATCCTCTCAAGCCTTTCCCAGCTTAAATTCCTTGTTTAGGACCCAACCATGCTTTTCCAAATAATGCCTAAATATTTTCTTACCTGTTCTTGCAAGTAATCCACAACTCTAGACTCTGGGTTTTTGCCATCATACTTCTCAAAGACAGAGTGCATTGTACCTTGCACATCAGTTTTTACCTGTTTAGACAGAGAAAAACAATGCAGATGGTTTTAATGTGAGAGCTGAACATTTTATCTGCAGGTAGAAACTGCAAAAGATCTGTATCTCAAATAAGTCAAGGGGGAAAATAAGAAATAAGAAAAATCAAGCAATGTTTTAGACAAAACTCAGGTGGCACTTAGCCAGAATCATGTTCCTGGGTAGAAGCTTGCTGCCCTTGAGGGAAAAGCCCTCCTTTGGGAGCATGAACAACTGTTTAATCCAACTCAGAGACCCTTGTGATATCTGCCAGGTACTTTATATATTCACTGTGTTCCCAGCAAAGACATCCCCATTCCCATTTGTTCTGCAGGTTGTAGGAAGGGGATGAAGTAAAAAAAAAAAAAAGATAAATTGGAATGATCAGACAATGTGAGATCTGTTTTTTACTTTTATATTGGGACAGAGATGCTAAAAATTCTTAACTTACCTTTTCCCTGTAAACAAATCCCAAGACAAAAGCAGACACTTCTGCAATGAAGATAACCAGGATAATGGCCAAGAACTGAAAATAAAAAAGACAGTTATGAGAGAATCCCACAGCACTTGAATTCAACTGCACAATACATATTAATTTACAGCAGTAAGTGATCGTTATCTCTTATTGCCTCTCCAATCAAAATAGTTCCCAGAAGATAACTTAGAATAGAAGAAGCTGTGGCTGCCTCACCCCGGGAATTGTTCAAGGCCAGGTTGGACAGGGTTTGGAGCAATCTGGTTGTATTGGTTGGTCTAGTGGAAGCTCTCCCTGCCTATGGAAAAGGGGTTGAAACTCGATGAGCTTTAAGGTCCTGTCCAACCCAAGCGTTTCGAGGATTGCTGTGCATGGCTGGGACAATGACTGTGGCTCCACAGGCTCTGTGCCTGATCCCGAACACTGCCACGGCGTGACCTGTGTGAAGAGCCTGTGGCACACTTCACAAGGTGGATGTCAAAGGGAGAGCACACAGATAAACTAGCAGCTGAGTCAGGTACATTGTGCACTCCCTGTGGGCTCACATTGCCTTCAGGGCATGACCTGGGACATGAAGCTACTCTAAGTGAACCTTTCTGGATTTTTAAAAGTAATTCTCTGAGCAGTGAAGGCATGAGGATTAAAGTCTGCAGAAAAACTGACACACATCTGGTTTGCTTGCTTAGAAACTCGTATTTCCTCCTGTTCCTTCACCGCCTCACTCCTCAAAACTTGCTGCTCCCGCACTCATCTTCCCTGAGCCAGCTGGGGCGGATCAGAGCATCCCAGCTGCAGGTGACCCGCCCAAACCAGCAGCTCTTCCGCAGTGCGTATCACCGCGACCTTTCCCTCCGTTCACCTCCCCGGGTCCGGCCGAGCACCTGCCCTGCCGGCGGGAGGCAGGCGACACCCGCGCACGGTAGCTAGCGGCGACACTCACCAGCCCCAGGCCGACCCGAGACTCGCGGAAGGTGGCGCAGCAGCCGATCAGCCCGATGAAGAACATCACCACGGCCACGCAAATTATGATCACGGCCGGCAGCAGGGCGTACTTGTCCTGCAGAAAGTTGTCGTAGCTCCTGTAGGTGTTGACGACGTACGCCCCAACATAGCTGAGGCCTGCAGCTGCCGCCTGAAATGCAGTAAGGAAAAGCGATGAGCAGCTATTTATTAAGACTCTGACCTGGAAACTAATCACGGATTGTTTCCTAACAGTGATTTTAGAAATAATGGCTACAGTGTGCAAAGAACTAGATGGAAAAAATGCTGAATCTGAAACTGTTACCTAATCTAGGCACTAAAACTTGAACACAGAGAAGGCAAAATTCACTGTATCACTGTATCGTAAACCTCCCCGTTGATACGGACTCTCGGAGGAGATTGCACTGTTTCCCTGGGGTAGCTTGGTCCATTGATCAATTGTATTGGGTCTGGATGCTATTAGCACGTTGAGGGGTTGCTCTCAGTCTAGAGGTGTGGTCTAATTTTTGGAGGTTTTACTTTCCTCCAAGGTCGCCTCAACCAAAAAACGCAGACCAGTAGCTTATGTGTCAGTGACCCCGGTGCGTGAGTGTGTGTTTTAATGTGGTTGCTGGTTTTGAAGTTCCACAGGGTCTTTTCGTCTTATGGGTTTATCCCTGCTTTTGTACAGGGAGATCAATTTCACCGATTGCCTGTAAGAGACAGTTAAGACCTCGTTTAGCCATTCATACTAGTCTCGATTTATGGGACAATTGATTGCGCTACCTTTGCACGGTTAGGATACCGCGGCCGTTTAACGTGAGTCACCGGGCAGGCATCACCCTGCATTCACAAGAATCAGATCACCACATTGTTGGGGTTTGGTGGTTTTTTTTTTTTGCTTTTTTTTTTTGTTTGTTTGTTTGTTTGTTTTGGTTTTGTTGTTGTTTTTTAAGAAAAACTCATCCTTTGAATTCTCATTAACCACCAAGGCAGGCAAAAATGTACCTAGTCTCAGCAAAACAGTCCCTCCTTTTCCTGCAGGAAACAGATTTCTGCAACCTCTAAAATAATCTCTCTCCCGGAAGGATGTTTTGCTGATTGAGGCCAAGGTAAAGTGCACCAGTGGCAGCTGCCCTGGAGACTAAAGGCTTTTGCCCACTGAACTGGGTATAACTCTGGAAACAACACCAAAAGGCTCAGCCATGCCCTTACTGATGGCACAAGAAAATTCTCTCAAGAGTCAGGATTGCTCATCCACCCTCTGTAATCATGCAGCACAAGGAAAATGCAGCACCCCCTGTATTCACATTCTGGAAACTTGAAACTGTTGAAAACCAGACAGATTGTTTTCAACAGGTCACAGCAGGATTTTGTCACGCAGCCTTGGAGCAGTTTGTTACCTCCCCAGCACTGTACGTTTTAATTAATCAAACACTCCTCATGCTGGAGCTGGGACTTGCTAATTCCTTGACCTTGTTTGTCTCTCCCCTCTGGCCAGGTCTGCTGCCTGCCCTTCAATTACCTCAAAGTGCAGGAACATCCTTCGTTTCAGACAGCTCCCATCCCACAATCTGCATTCCTGGATGCTGTCTGTACCCCAGAATTACTGGGGTCAGATGCACCAATGATGAAGCCACACATTTAGTACAGGACCTGCAAGGTCCTGCTGCACTGGGGCTCAGATATAGCAGGTCCTCTGCAAAGTGGGATATCAGAAAAAGGAATAGGATTGCCAATTCTCAATTCTCAAGTTGTTTGTTTTTCTTCTCTACATGCACTGGGTTTTCAAATATGCTAATTATGAAAGTGGTTGCTAAAGCTTCCTTTCATTTTTCCTCTCTTTGAGGGAAATCTCTTTCCTATTTCCCTGTCTACAGGTGTAGGGTGACCATGACTTTTTCCTGTCACCCCTTTTTAGGGATGCAGGGAAAGGATGAGACCACTTTATCTCAAAAGGCACCACTGACTTTCTCACTTCACCACAGGGCGAGGAGTTGAGGAGGAGCAACCTCACCTTCTCCCTCAACACTCTGTTCCTGAACTGAAAGTGGGACAGGAAAAGTCCTTGGAATGGCAGCAGTAAAGTGTCACAGCAACGGGCCCCTGGCTGGGTAATAATCAATATAGACTCCATGCATTCACAAAAGGCTGATAATTTAATTTATTAAGAAACCCATTGCTTTTTTATACCCCAGTTTGCTACAGGTGCAATTGATTGTTCCTCCAATCCAAACACCATCACCACTGGCTAATTAAGAAGCCGCCCTTTGGTAAACAAATCTCCATAACACATTGCACATGTTGAAAACAACAGGTGCAGCAAGTGAAGATAAGAATTGTTTCTCATTCTTTTCTCTGATCTTCTCACAGCCTTTCCCAGGCATGGTTCTGGGAAAGTTGTTTGTTCCTCTCTGTGGCCAGAGAGCTGCTGCCACCGTAAAGGTGGAGATGGGGACACGACACCTCCATCCTCCTTTGCCTTCAGTTGCACAGAAAGAATGAAGGTGCATGACTCAAAAAGTGTATCCTGTATTTCTGGCCTGGAAGGCTGGATGCATGTGTCTGTCCACCTATTCTCTGCTCTGAAACAGCATCATCTGGGCAAGGACAGTCACAGAGGGGCAAGCAGAGTTGCGCCAGGGCCTCACCACCACCACAGGGAATGATTCCTTCCCAATATCCCATCTCACTCCGCCCTCTGGCAGTGGGAAGCCATTCCCCCTTGTCCTGTCACTCCAGTGTCTTTTCCGAAGTCCCTCTCCACCATGGTGGAGAAACATTCTTCATTTTTAACTCATCCTTCATTTTCCATCCACTTCCAGTGTGCTCAAAAGGCAATGCAAAGGAAGCAGCACAGGACACGCTAAAGAACACAGCTCCCCAAGCTCTTTACTTGCTGCAAGTAAAAGGCTGCCAAGAATTAAGAAAAAAATAAAAATTATGAAGCCAATTCACAAAGGCCCTTAAAGCCAGGACCAGCAAAGCTCCATGACTGCAAGACAAAACCAGAAGGTCTAGTCTTAAGTTCAAGGACCTCAAATATAAAGCACTTTCACAGTGGGTTTTATTGCAATACTCAGGATTGCCCTGTTTCTGGTCAGAGACAAAGCACAACCAGCAAGAAGTTTACTAAAATTTCCAAACTTCTGCTCCCAAGCAGAAAAAAGAAGCGTGATGAGGCAAAACCAGAAGTCTTTGGGAAAAGACTTAAAGGAAGATGACCACAGATACTGCCACAACTTCACCCATGGTTTTTAGTTCAGTGGGAAGAATCCTGAAGCCCTGAAGAGCAGGGTCACTTAGGAATAGAAGGCATCACAGCTAATGATCTCTTCCCTGATTTTTGCAGGTGAGTTCCAGAGACAAGTTTTGAAAGCGAAGATGAAAAATACTTCAGAGCTTCAATCAGAACTCTTCCCTTAAGCCTTTCCAGAATTTAAGGCAAATTCAAAATCTGATGGAAGGATTTTTTCACCCCAACATCAGAAAACCTGTAGCCTATTCCTAGATCTAAGACGAAGATGTACTAAGATGTACTTCTCTAGAAGGACAAGTCCTTTGCATTGCAAAAGATGGATCTCAAAGTATGTCTGATTAGGTTTCTGTTGGGTCTCAAGAAATAAACAATCCCACAAACACACAGGCCAGTTTGAGCAATTACTTTTGAGGAGGAATAGATCAAATACCTCCTTTTCCACGATCAGTCAGCCACCTCCTCAAACCCATCTAAAATGACACAAAGGATGCTAGGACTATGCCAAGAAAAATACACTTTTTGTCACACTTTTTGCTGCTCTCCTGCTTGTCAGCGTGCTTGCGGCCGGGCCCGACGCCCAGCAGGCTCACACAATGTGGGCACAAGCCCTGGCATGGGCAGCCCACAGTCAGCACAACACCCGCCCCTGACCCTGCCCGGCCCTCGCAGCCCCCAGGAAACTGTTCCTGTTTCCTTACAGTGCTGGTGACTTCCTTAGGACAAGATGACGAGATGAGGCAAAAGGAAATTTTGCAAGAAAGCCCCTTTTCCACAGCTGGGCAACAGAGCTGCAGCAGCTCAGCTGCCTCACCGCCAACGGCTTGCACCCTTCAAGGACCTAGCACCAGAATCACTCAATTTTTCATATCCCACACCCTTGACAGAAAGCAGAAAAACTATCTGAGCGTGAAAAAGTGAAGTCCTCGGGGCTGAGTGAGAAGAAAGCCGAGCTGAGACAGTCAGCAGATTTTCCCAGGCTGAGGTTTGGGCAGGGCCTGGGCTCACCACGCCCTTCCAGGCTCAGCTGAACCAGGGAAGCAGGTGCACAGAGGACAAACACAACACGGGGGGGACTCTCAGTCACATAACACACACACAGCACCGTGAATATTCACTGCTGCCCATGAAACAGAACCCTGCACTGTCTCACTGATGCAGAGCAGGACAGCTGCTGGAAAACACTAATTTTATATATTTTTTAAAATGCAACAAGCCTCTTTGTGTTCCACTCTTTTTATATGCTGATGACCAAAAGTCCCTACCCTGATCAGGAGGTATTTTAGCCATGCAAATACTTCATGCCACTTAATCACAGACACAGAAGGGGCTGCTTAAAGCTTCCTCTATACCACTGCTCTGAAATACATGCAAATGTTTTATATATATATATATTTTTTTCTCCTATCAGTGAGGCAGAACAGGTGCTTTCCCACCTTTACTTCTCTGTTTTCATAAGCCAACCTTATGTGATGGCTGAGAACAGAGGTTAGTGTTCGTTCACAGTTATCAGCACAGGCTTCTTTGTCCCCTGCCCAACCCAGATAAGGTACAGCAAAGGAGCCAAACTACCAACTGTGATGTTAAAAGGCAGTGTCTGCTGCTTGGAGGATTTGGGGTACTTTTTAAAAGGTTTCTGCCACCATCCTCCCATTTCAGAGTGTTGATTCTATGACTTGATCTGTTACTGCAAACTGGTATGAGACTTTATTTTGAAAAGGCTGGAAAATTAAAAATACAGAGTAAGAAAGCTGTGGCGTTCAAAGGAGAAGTTTAAGAACAGGGTGAATTCTGAATTCACCCCATGTGTCCAGCAAGATGCAGCCTCTATGCAGTAAAAAATTGAGGCTATGAGACATACAGACATTTCTCCTTTGTCCAATGGGACTTTCCCAGGGCCAGCACTAATATCCACCACAGCACAAACCTCAGGCTGGCTGGATTTTTCTTATATCATTAACCTTCTATGGGCAAAGACAGGTGAGAGAAATAATACCATTTTTCATGACACGGTAAGAGATGCTGTCTTCCACAGAAAACTACTGCCAAATACAAACTGGAAGAACTATGAATATCCCCCCAAAGCCTTTCTGAACCACTGCCATCTAACTCATCATTAGACAGTCAGCTCACAGAGCTGCCTGAGTTAATTTTAAGGCTCCAATCCCACCTTTTTTGCCAGTATCTTTGCAGAGCCAGATGAAAATTATTACTTCAATTATTCTTTAATTATTACTTTGCCAATTACAATTATTACTACTGTGCTGCCCCCATGTCTTTCATATCTAGAATCAGCCCCCAGCAACACTGGCCTCAGTTACAGCTGCCCATGCTCTCCTTAACACAGAAGACACTCCATGTCTTTGTTTTTTGGCATTTTCTGTGTACAATAAGTGGTTTTGATTTACCTTGACAGGTAAATCTTCTGCTCAAAAGATTTTGCACATATCCTCCATAAATAATGTATTTTATTACCCAACAGCCAGCTTGCATGGCAAAGAGAATTACTATCTGGCTCCCTTGCTGATTTATTGTACTACAAGATTTATTCTTCCCATTCACTGCCACAGTTTCAAGTCCTCCCTGGCTGCTGCACTACTCCATTTTCAGGGAGGCAAGAGGTTTTCTAAGGATTTTAGAGGAAAAGAAAGCACTTTTGAGAAAGCTTTTCTCACATTATCCTCATTTTAACCAGTTTAAAACTCCCCTTGGCCCACATGGACCAGGCACTTCCCAGAACCAAGGGTCTCTTGGCCCGAGGCAAAGCTGGTTTCTCCCAGCAATGAGAGTGACCCCAGCTCAGCACCTCCCATCCCACGCACACAACTTTCTCTCCCTTTTCCACCCTGGATTTAGAACTCTGCCAGCTGGAAGGGACCTCCTGGCTCCAGCTACCATTTCCTACCCTGCTTATGATATTCATTTCTCTAAATGATAAATCAGGTACTGCCACATTTGTGTTCTCTGGCTTCACCCAGGACAGTGTGTGACCGTGCTTGGCCACTCTTGCAGTGAAAATGGTTTCTGATGTTCAGAGGGACCATCCTGTGCTTCAGCTTGTGCTCAGTGGCCCTGTCACTGGGCACTGACAGCATCATCTGGGCAAGCACAGGCACAGAGGAGCAAGCAAAGCTGCTGTGCCAGGATACCTGTGCCAGGGCCTGCCCACCCTCCCAGCCAGCAATCCCTAATTCCCAATAGCCCAAAATCTGTCCCTGCCCTCTGGCAGTGGGAGCCATTCCCTGGGTGCTGTCCCTGCAGGCCTTGTCCCCAGTCCCTGTGCAGCTCTCCTGGAGCCCCTGGAGGCCCTGGCAGGGGCTCTGAGGTGTCCCTGGAGCCTTCTCTGGTGCAGCTGAACAGCCCCAGCTGTGCCAGGCTGGCTCCAGAGCAGAGGGGCTCCAGCCCTGGCAGCAGCTCCGTGGCCTCCTCTGCACTGGCTGCAGCAGCTCCAGCTCCTTGTGCAGTTGGAGCCAGGGCTGGGGCAGCTCTGCAGGTGGGCTCTCACCTGAGCCCAGGGGCACAGGGGCAGGATCCCCCTCCCTCAGATCTTCACGTTGTGAAAACACTGATTTACAAAATAATAAAAGAACTCAGATCTTCACGTTGTGAAAACACTGATTTACAAAATAATAAAAAATACTGAACTCAGCAAGATGGCTTTGGATTGGAGCAAAAAGCACCACAGCTGTGAGCTCCTACCAGCTCCTAATGCCCTCAATTCCAGCAGCACCAACAGCCCCAGGAGAGAACTCCTGCCAATCTCATGCCAGTCATTACCCTCAAACTAAAACCCTCAAGTCAGTTTCCTCAGGTGAGCTACAGAGGTGGGACAGAACCCAGACAACTGTTCTGAGCCAAGCTCTACCAAGCCACAGCAGACTCATCAAGGTCTGTTACACCCAAATATTCATCTGGGATGTACAGCTGTGGGGCATGTTTCAGCCTGCCCTCAAAACACACCTCTGGGCTGCTTGCTGGGTATGGTGGGAAGTGCTTGCTTTTTCCTTTTCTTCCTCAAATGAAAACAATGTGCAGCTGCCAAAGTGCTCTGAAAACCTATGTCTCTCTTTCAGGAGAAAAAATCCCCAAACCTAAACCAACATTTTCTTGCGGTTTACATGCTGCAAAACCACACACTCAGAGGGGATTCTGGGTGTAGTGGGCTTGCTTTCAAGCTATATTAAGCAAATGTCCACCTTGAGAGTTGTTTTAACACGCTGCCTTCTGTTCCCCAAGCCTAATTCCAAGGTTGTTTTTCCGTCCCTAAAAACCAGCATGTACCTACAAAGCACAAATGGTGGGATGTCCTCACGGAGACACTGTACAGCAGTGCAAAGCCAGGAATCCTGCCCCAACCCCTAATGCTTAATACCCGGCCTTGGGGCTATGGTGCTGCTGGTAATCACAATCACAGAGGGAACTGAACCAGGAGGAGGAGAAACCCATTTTCACTTGTCAGAACCCCCATTTCCACTTGTCAGAACCCCCATTTTCACTCGTATTCTCCCCAAATACACAAACTGCAAGGCATGAGTTGCAGGGAGTGTAATTTCAGCTGAGCACAGATTGATTTATCAGGCAGTGCCAGGCTGTTTTGGATCTGAGCAGCCTGTCTGGACACAAAACACCCTGTAGTTCAATATTTGCCTTCCGAACCACCCCAATTTCTCAATCAGCTGCTCCAGGCTCAGACACCAGACGCTGCAACTAAACCAAGGTGCACCTAAATCACAGCAGAGCTAATCCTAAATCTTGCTACAGAGGCACCAAAATGGAACCTCTTGAGCCCTTGTAATTTCCACATGCACTTCCACAACATGGAACCACAGAATCCCAGAAGGCTTTGGGTGGGAAGGACCTGTAAAGCTCACCCAGCTCTGTTGCAGTGTGTTTTTATTTTGCAGGTTATCGTTTGATTTGTTGTTTGGTAGTTATTTGGGCTTTTTCCCCCCTGCTTTTGGAGTGACACAGCTTTGTCTTTGTTATTCAATTGAGCCAGGTGTCGGTTTATCTCTTGGCTACTTAGCTACTTTTCTGCCAAGTTTCAAACCCTTTCCCCCACATCCAGTTGTTAACCCCTCCTGTCCCAAGCAGTTTTCCTCCCTAGTATCCCTTGCCCTTGTGTTCCACCCCCAGTTCTCCTGATTAGCTGAACACTGTATCCTCCCTTGAGACCTGCCCCCCCCTTTATAAGCTGTTCCTTGCCCCCAGCTCATGGCCTGGGACCTGAGACTCGGGGAGTGTAGCACCAAATAAAGTCACCCGGTGCCACCCCATGCTGCTGGGGCCTTTTTGTTCGGCGTTGTGCCTCCGCCGGTAGCTGGGATCCTGCGGAGCCCCGAAAGGGGGACTGACTGTCGCCCCCGCACTGTCACCATCCAGCCGGGACGTGCGACACAGCTCCAGCCCCTGCCATGGGCAGGGACTCCCTCCACTGTCCCAGGGTGCTCCAAGGCCCGTCCAGCCCTGTCTGGAACACTTCTGCTCTCTGGGCAACCTATGCCAGCACCTCACCACCCTCACAGGAACAATTCATTCCCGACATCTGCCCTGAATTTCCCCTCTTTTTCAGTGTGAAGCCATTCTCCCATCAGTACAGCTCCCGATTAAGAATCCCTCTGTGGTTTCTTTGCAGGCCCCACTGGAAGGCTGATTTCTACATGGTCTTCACACAACTTCCTCATCTCCAGGCTGACCACCCCCACCTTCTCAGCCTGTCAAACTGTGGTTTTGGTGACCTTTGAAGAGACCGAAGTGCCTTTAGAGATGGACACACAGCCTGGCCATCCAGGGGTCCCTTCACAGCCGCAGGGACCCTCCGGCTGAGGTTGTTCCCTGGAATCTGCACCACTCTCCCAACATCTCCCCTGTGCTGACCACACAGCACCAGCACCTTCATTTTAATTTAGTCTGTGAGGCCCTATGCAATACAGCAAAGCCCATTTTCCTGAACGCCAGTTCAGTTCCGCTTCCTGATTTTGGGGACAATAATTTTAAACAAGGAGCGACCTTACCCTTTCAAGGCACACTCAAAAGAATCACACCAAAGAGCCCAGGCATCAGCCCCATCCTGTGACCACTGCATCATGCGGCTGCTCTGCTCTCACCATTCAGAAATGAGCTAGAAATCGTAGAATGGCTGGGGTTGGAAGGGACCTTAAAAATCACCGTGGTTTCAACTCCCAAGGAGTTGAACTCCTTCCATCACCTTCCCCTTCCTCGATTTAACCTTTGCTATTCAATACATTGTTAATTAAAAGTATCCAGTACATTGTTAACTAGAAGTATTCGGATTTCTCTCTGACTGAGGCTCCAGAGCAAGCTTTCCCAAAGAACTCATTACTAGCATGAGTGATTTTAAAGCATTAACACATGCAGGATTTTTTCTTGTGGTTAAGTTTATACCTCTAAATCACTAAAAATCATTTAAAGTGAACCACAGCAATTTAGTGATTCCTTGAGCACCCTGTTCTAGTGGAAGGTGCTCCTGCCCATGGCAGGGGGCTGCACTTCTTGCCAGCAGATCAAAGGCTGCCCTCTCAAATCCCCTGGTCCTGCTG
>VZSU01000164.1:17043-27399 GCA_013398715.1 Nesospiza acunhae
CTCGTGCTGGTTTGACAGTGCCTAGGGACTTCTGCAATTTGACATCAATGACCGGGACGGGTGAGTTTTCTTTGCAGGAAATAGGGCCAAGGTTCGTCTTTTGTGTCCTGTGGCGGGGAGTGGCCGGCTGGCTCCTGAAATCTGGCGATATTCAGGATGGTGCCCAGTCCCAAGCTGACACCTGTGGCAACTCGGGCTGGTTTGACAGTGCCTAGAGATTCCTGCAATTGACATGAAGGTTGGGGACTGGTGAGTTTTCTGTGCAGGGATAAGGGCCGAGGTTCGTGTTTTGTGTTCTGTGGTCGGGAGTGGCCTGCTGGCTCCTGAAATTGGGCAATTTTCCGGATGGTGACCAGGCCCAAGGTGGCACCTGTGGCAACTCGGTCTGGTTTGACAGAGCTAGAGTTTCCTAATATCAGCCAAAAATTTTGGGGGCTGGTGAGTTTTCTGTGCAGGGAAAGGGCCCGAGGTTTGTGTTTGTAGTCCTGTGTTCGGGAGAGGCCGGCTGGCTCCTGAAATTGGGCGATTTTCAGGATGGTGCCCAGACCCCAGCTGACGCCAGGGGCAACTCGGGCTGCTTTGACAGTGCCTAGAGATTCCTGAAATTGCCATCAAGGTTGGGGACTGGCGAGTTTTCTGTGCAGGTAAAAGGGCCGAGGTTCGTGTTTTGTGTTCTGTGGCCAGAAGTGCTCGGCTGGCTCCTGAAATTGGGCGATTTTCAGGATGGTACCCAGGCCCAACCTGGCACCAGTGTGCAACTCGGTCTGGTTTGACAGTGCTAGAGGTTCCTAAAATCTGGCGTCTAATTTGGGGACTGGTGAGTTTTCTGGGCAGGGGAAAGGGCCGAGGTTTGTGTTTGGGGTCCTGTGTTGGGGAGAGGCCGGCTGGCTCCTGAAATTGGGAATTTTTCAGGATGGTGCCCTTAGCCAAGCTGGCTCCAGTGGCAACTCGGGTTGGTTTGACCGTGCCAATTGACTGTGCAATCTGCCATCAAGAACTGGGTGTGGTGTGTTTTCTTTGCAGGGAAGATAGCCGAGGTTTTTATTTGGGGACTTGTGACCGGGAGTAGCTGGTTGGCTCCTGAAATTCGGCGATTTTCAGGTTGGTGCCCAGGGCCAAGCTGGCACCAGAGGCCACTCGGGCTGGTTTGACCATGCCAAGGGACTCCTGGAATCTGCCATCAGGAAGAGTAAGTGGTGAGTTTTCTCTGCAGGGAAACGGGCCATGGTTTGTGTTTGGGGTCCTGTGGCCGGGTGTGGCCGACTGGCTCCTGAAATTGGGTGATGTGCAGGATGGTGCCCAGGGCCAAGCTGGCACCAGTGGCCACTCGTGCTGGTTTGACAGTGCCTAGGGACTTCTTCAATCTGACATCAGTGACGGGGACGGGTGAGTTTTCTTTGCCGGGAAAATAGCCGAGGTTTTTGTTTGGGGTCCTGTGTCCGGCAGAGGCCGGCTGGCTCCTGAAATTGGGCAATTTTCAGGATGTTGCCCAGAGCCAAGCTGGCACCAGTGGCAACTTGGGTTGTTTTGTCCGTGCCAATTGACTCGTGCAATCTGCCCTCAAGAACGGGGAGTGGTGAGTTTTCTTTGTCGGGAAAATACCCGAGGTTTTAGTTTGGGGACTTGTGACCGGGAGTGGCTCCTGAAATTGGGCGATTTTCAGGTTGGTGCCCAGGGCCAAGCTGGCACCAGTGGCCACTCGTGCTGGTTTGACAGTGCCTAGGGACTTCTGCAATCTGATATCAATGACCGGGACAAGTGAGAATTCTTTGCAGGAAAAAGGGCCAAGGTTCCTGTTTTGTGTCCTGTGTCCGGGAGAGGCCCGCTGGCTCCTGAAATTGGGCGATATACAGGATGGTGCCCAGTCCCAAGCTGACACCTTTGGCAACTCGGGCTGGTTTGACAGTGCCTAGAGGTTCCTAAAATCTGCCATCAAGTTTGGGGACTGGTGAGTTTTCTGGGCAGGGGAAAGGGCCGTGCATTGTGTGTGGGGTCCTGTGGCCAGGAGAGGCCGGCTGGCTCCTGAAATTGGGCGATTTTCAGAATGGTTCCCAGAGCCAAACTGGCTCCAGTGGCAGCTGGGGTTGGTTTGACCGTGCCAATTGACTCGTGCAATCTGCCGTCAAGAACCGGGAGTGGTGACTTTTCTTTTCAGGGAAAATAGCCGAGGTTTTTGTTTGGGGACTTGTGACCGGGAGTGGCTGGCTGGCTCCTGAAAATTGGTGATTTTCAGGTTGGTGCCCAGGGCCAAGCTGGCACCAGTTGCCACTCGGGCTGGTTTTACACTTCCTAGGGATTACTTTAGTCTGCAATCAATGACCGGGGCTGGTGAGTTTTCTTTACCGGGAAAAGGGCCGAGGTTCGTCTTTTGTGTCCTGTGGAAAGGAGTGGCTGTCTGGCTCCTGAAATTGGGGGATTTTCAGGATGGTGCCCTGACGCAAGCTGGCACCAGTCGCAATTCGGACTGGTTTGACCGTGCCAATGGACTCCTGCAATCTGTCATCAAGAATCAGGAATGGTGTGTTTTCTTTTCAGGGAAAATAGACGAGGTTTTTGTTTGCGGTCCTGTGGCCGGGCGTGGCCGGCTGGCTCCTGAAATCCGGCGATATTCAGGATGGTGCCCAGACCCAAGCTGACACCAGTGGCAACTCGGGCTGGTTTGACAGTGCCTAGAGATTCGTGCAATTGCCATCAAGGTTGGGGACTGGTGACTTTTCTGTGCAGGGAAAAGGGCTGAGGTTCGTGTTTTGTGTACCGTGGCTAGGAGTGGCCTGCTGGCTCCTGAAATCCGACGATTTTCAGGAGGGTGACCAGGCCCAAGCTGGCAGCAGTGGCAACTCGGTCTGATTTGACAGTACTAGAGGTTCCTAAAATCTGCCGTCATGTTTGGGGACTGGTGATTTTTCTGGGCAGGGGAAAGGGCCGTGGTTTTATGTGGGGTCCTGTGGCCAGGAGAGGCCCCCTGGCTCCTGAAATCCGGCTATATCAGGATGGTGCACACACCCAAGCTGACTCCAGTGGCAACTCGGTCTGCTTTGACAGTGCCTAGAGATTCCTGAAATTGCCATCAAGTTTGGGGACTGGGGAGTTTTCTGTGCAGGGAAAGGGGCTGAGGTTCGTGTTTTGTGTACCGTGGCTGGGAGTGGCTGGCTGCCTCCTGAAATTCGGCGATTTTCAGGATGGTGCCAAGGCCCAACTTGGCACCAGTGGCAACTGGGTCTGATTTGACCATGCCAAGGATCTCCTGGAATCAGCCATCAAGAAGAGTAAGTGGTGAGTTTTCTCTGCAGGGAAACGTGCCAAGGTTTGTGTTTGGGGTCCTGTGGCCGGGAGTGGCCGGCTGGCTCCTGAAATCCGGCGATATTCAGGATGGTGCCCACACCCAAGGTGACACCAGTGGCCACTCGGGCTGGTTTCACAGTGCTAGAGGTTCCAAAAATCTGCCGTCAACTTTGGGGACTGGTGAGTTTTCTGGGCAGGGGAAAGGGCCGTGAATTGTGTTTGGGGTCCTGTGGCCGGGAGAGGCCGGCTGGCTCCTGAAATTGGGTGATTTTCAGGATGGTGCCCAGAGCCAAGCTGGCTCCAGTGGCAATTCGGGTTGGTTTGACCGTGCCAAATGACTCGTGCAATCTGCCATCAAGGAGTGGTTGTGGTGTGTTTTCTTTGCAGGGAAGATAGCTGAGGTTTTTATTTGGGGACTTTTGACTGGGAGTGGCTGGCTGCCTCCTGAAATTCAGCGATTTTCAGGTTGGTGCCCAGGGCCAAGCTGGTACCAGTGGCAACTGGGTCTCATTTGACCATGCAAGGATCTCCTGGAATCTGCCATCTATAAGAGTAAGTGGTGAGTTTTCTCTGCAGGGAAACGTGCCAAGGTTTGTGTTTGGGGTCCTGTGGCCGGGAGTGGGCGGCTGGCTGCTGAAATTGGGTGATTTTCAGGATGGTGCCCAGACCCAAGCTGACACCTGTGGCAACTCAAGCTAGTTTGGCAGTGCCTATAGATTCCTGCAATTCGCCATCAATTTTGGGGACTGGTGAGATTTCTGTGCAGGGAAAAGTGCCGAGGTTCGTGTTTTGTGTTCTGTGGCCGGGAGTGGCCGGCTGACTCCTGAAATTTGGCGATTTTCAAGATGGTGCCCAGGCCCAGCCTGCCTCCAGTGGCAACTCGGGCTGGTTTGACAGTGCTAGAGGTTCCTAAAATCTTCCGTCAAGAATCGGGACTGGTGATTTTTCTGGGCAGGGAAAAGTGCCGAGGTTCGTGTTTTCTGTTCTGTGGCTGGGAATGGCCGGTTGGCTCCTGAAATTGGGTGAATTTAAGGATGGTGCCCAGGTCCAAACTGGCACCTGTGGCCATTTGGGCTTGTTTGACAGTGCCAAGGGGCTTCTTCAATCTGCCATCAATGACCGGGGCTGGTCAATTTTCTATGCTGGGAAAAGGGCCGAGGTTTTTTTTGGGGTCCTGTGGCCAGGAGTGGCCGGCTGGCTCCTTAAATTGGGTGATTTTAAGGATGGTGCTTGGACGCAACCTGGCACCAGTGGCAATTCGGTCTAGTTTGACTGTGCCTACATGTTCCCGAAATCTGCCTTCAATGTTGGGGACTGGTGAGTTTTCTGGTCAGGGGAATGGGCCGAGGTTTGTGTTTGGGGTCCAGTGGCCGGGAGAGGCCGGCTGGCTCCTGAAATTGGGTGATTTTCAGGATGGTGCCCAGAGCCAACCTGGCACAAGTGGGAACTCGTGCTGGTTTGACCGTGCTAATGGACTCCTGCAATCTGCCTCAATGACGGGGAACATGGATATTTCTGTGTAGTAAAAACGGCCGAGGTTTATTTTTGGTGTCCTGTGGCCGGGAGAGGCCGGCTGGCTCCTGAAATTGGGCAGTTTTCAGGATGGTGCCCTGACGCAGGCTAGCACCAATGGCAATTCGGACTCGTTTGATCGTGCCAATGGACTCCTGCAATCTGCCATCAAGAATTTGGAATGTTGAGTTTTCTTTTCAGAGAAAATAGCCGAGGTTTTGGTTTGGGGTCTTGTGGCCGGGAGTGGCCGGCTGGCTCCTGAAATCCGGCGAAATTCAGGATGGTGCCCACACCCAAGCTGACACCAGTGGCAACTCGGGTTGGTTTGACAGTGCTAGAGGTTCCTAAAATCTGCCGTCAATATTTGGGGACTGGTGAGTTTTCTGGGCAGGGCAAAGGGCCAAGGTTTGAGTTTGGGGTCCTGTGTTCGGGAGAGGCCGGCTGGCTCCTGAAATTGGGTGATTTTCAGGATGGTGCCCAGGGCCAAGCTGGCACCAGCGGCCACTCTTGCTGTTTTGACAGCTCCTAGGGACTTCTGCAATCTGACATCAATGACCGGGACGGGTGAGTTTTCATTGCAGGGAAAATAGCCGAGGTTATTGTTTGGGGTCCTGTGGCCGGGTGTGGCCGGCTGGCTCCTGAAATCCGGCGATATTCATGATGGTGCCCAGACCCAAGCTGACACCAGTGGCAACTCGGGCTGGTTTGACAGTGCTAGAGGTTCCTAAAATCTTCCGTCAAGAATCGGGACTGGTGATTTTTCTGGGCAGGGAAAAGTGCCGAGGTTCGTGTTTTCTGTTCTGTGGCTGGGAATGGCCGGTTGGCTCCTGAAATTGGGTGAATTTAAGGATGGTGCCAGGCCCAACCTGGCACAAGTGGCAACTCGGTCTGGCTTGACAGTGCTAGCGGTTCCTAAAATCTGCTGTCAAGTTTAGGGACTGGTGAGTTTTCTGGGCAGGGGAAAGGGCCGAGGTTTGTGTTTGGACACCTGTGGCCGGGGGAGGCCGGCTCTTGTGACCGGGACTGGCTGGCTGCCTCCTGAAATTGGGCGATTTTCAGGATGGTGCCAAGGCCCAACTTGGCACCAGTGGCAACTCGGTCAGGTTTGACAGTGCTAGAGGTTCCTAAAATCTGCCGTCAAGTTTGGGGACTGGTGAGTTTTCTGGGCAGGGGAAAGGGCCGAGGTTTGTTTTTTGGGTCCGGTGGCCGGGAGAGGCTGGCTGCCTCCTGAAATTGGGAGATTTTCAGGATGTTGCAAGAGCCAAGCTGGCACCACTGGCAACTGGGTCTGATTTGACCATGCCAAGGATCTCCTTTAATCAGCCATCAAGAAGAGTAAGGGGTGAGTTTTCTCTGCAGGGAAACATGCCATGGTTTGTGTTTGGGGTCCTGTGGCCGGGAGTGGCCGGCTGGCTCCTGAAATCCGGTATTATTCAGGATGGTGCCCATACCCAAGCTGACACCAGTGGCCACTCGGGCTGGTTTGACAGTGGTAGATGTTCAAAAAATCTGCCTTCAATGTTGGGGACTGGTGAGTTTTCTGGGCAGGGGAAAGGGCCGTGATTTGTATTTGGGGTCCTGTGGCCGGGAGAGTCCGGCTGGCTCCTGTAATTGGGTGATTTTCAGGATGGTGCCCAGAGCCAAGCTGGCTCCAGTGGCAACTCGGGTTGGTTTGACCGTGCCAATTGACTCGTGCAATCTGCCATCAAGGAGTGGTTGTGGTGTGTTTTCTTTGCAGGGAAGATAGCCGAGGTTTTTATTTGGGGACTTTTGACTGGGAGTGGCTGGCTGCCTCGTGAAATTCGGCGATTTTCAGGTTGGTGCCCAGGGCCAAGCTGGCACCAGTGGCAACTGGGTCTCATTTGACCATGCAAGGATCTCCTGGAATCTGCCATCAAGAAGAGTAAGTGGTGAGTTTTCTCTGCAGGGAAACATGCCAAGGTTTGTGTTTTTAGGGTCCTGTGGCCGGGAGTGGGCGGCTGGCTGCTGAAATTGGGTGATTTTCAGGATGGTGCCCAGGGCTAAGCTGGCACCAGCGGCCACTCGTGCTGTTTTGACTGTTCCAAGGGACTTCTGCAATCTGACATCAATGACCCGGACGGGTGAGTTTTCATTGCAGGGAAAATAGCCGAGGTTATTGTTTGGGGTCCTGTGGCCGGGCGTGGCTGGCTGGGTCCTGAAATTTGGCGATTTTCAGAATTGTGCCCAGACCCAAGCTGGCTCCAGTGGCAGCTGGGGTTGGTTTGACCGTGCCAATTTACTCGTGCAATCTGCCGTCAAGAACCGGGAGTGGTGAGATTTCTTTGTCAGGAAAATACCCGAGGGTTTTGTTTCGGGACTTGTGACCGGGAGTGGCCGGCTGGCTCCTGAAATTGGGTGATTTTCAGGATGGTGCCCAGGGCCAAGCTGGCACCAGTGGCCACTCTTGCTGGTTTGACAGTGCCTAGGCACTTCTGCAATCTGACATCAATGACCAGGACGGGTGAGTTTTCATTGCAGGAAAAAGGGCCAAGGTTCGTGTTTTTTGTCCTGTGTCCGGGAGAGGCCGGCTGGCTCCTGAAATCCGGCAATATTCAGGATGGTGCCCAGACCCAAGCTGACACCTGTGGCAACTGAAGCTAGTTTGACAGTGCCTATAGATTCCTGCAATTCGCCATCAAGTTTGGGGCCTGGTGAGATTTCTGTGCAGGGAAAAGTGCTGAGGTTCGTGTTTTGTGTTCTGTGGCCGGGAGTGGCCGGCTGCCTCCTGAAATTGGGCGATTTTCAAGATGGTGCCCAGGCCCAGCCTGTCTCCAGTGGCAACTCGGGCTGGTTTGACAGTGCTAGAGGTTCCTAAAATCTTCCGTCAAGAATCGGGACTGGCGATTTTTCTGGGCAGGGAAAAGTGCCGAGGTTCGTGTTTTCTGTTCTGTGGCTGGGAATGGCCGGTTGGCTCCTGAAATTGGGTGAATTTAAGGATGGTGCCAGGCCCAACCTGGCACAAGTGGCAACTCGGTCTGGCTTGACAGTGCTAGCGGTTCCTAAAATCTGCTGTCAAGTTTAGGGACTGGTGAGTTTTCTGGGCAGGGGAAAGGGCCGAGGTTTGTGTTTGGACACCTGTGGCCGGGGGAGGCCGGCTGGCTCCTGAAATTGGGCAATTTTCAGGATGGTGCCCAGAGCCAAGCTGGCTCCAGTGGCAACTCGGCTTGATTTGACCGTGCCAATTGCCTCGTGCAATCTGCCGTCAAGAACTGGGTGTGGTGTGTTTTCTTTGCAGGGAAGATAGCCGAGGATTTTGTTTGGGGACTTGTGACCGGGAGTGGCTGGCTGCCTCCTGAAATTCGGGGATTTTGTGGTTGGTACCCAGGGCCAAGCTGGCACCTGTGGCCACTCGAGCTGCTTGGACAGTGCCTAGGGACTTCTGCAATCTGACATCAATGAGCGGGGCTGGTGAGTTTTCTGTGCATGGAAAAGGGCCGAGGTTCGTCTATTGTGTCCTGTGGCCGGGAGGGTCTGGCTGGCTCCTGAAATTGGGCGATTTTCTGGATGGTGCCCAGAGCCAAGCTGGCTCCAGTGGCAACTCGCGTTGGTTTGACAGTGCCAATTGACTCGTGCAATCTGCCGTCAAGAACTGGGTGTGGTGTGTTTTCTTTGCAGGGAAGATACCCGAGGATTTTGTTTGGGGACTTGTGACCGGGAGTGTCTGGCTGGCTCCTGAAATTCGGCGATTTTCAGGTTGGTGCCCAGGGCCAAGCTGGCACCAGTGGCAACTGGGTCTGATTTGACCATGCCAAGGATCTCCTGGAATCTGCCATCAAGAAGAGGAAGTGGTGAGTTTTCTCTGCAGGGAAACGTGCCAAGGTTTGTGTTTGGGGTCCTGTGGCTGGGAGTGGCCGGCTGGCTCCTGAAATTAGGTGATTTTCAGGATGGTGCCCAGGGCGAAGCTAGCACCAGTGGCCACTCGGGCTGGTGTGACAGTGCCTAGGGACTTCTGTAATCTGACATCAATGTCCGGGACGGGTGAGTTTTCTTTGTAGGGATAGGGGCCGAGGTTTGTGTTTGGGGTCCTGTGGCCGAGTGTGGCCAGCTGGATCCTGAAACTGGGCAATTTCCAGGATGATGCCCAGACCCAAGCAGGTAGCAGTGGTCCAGACCCAAGATGACACATGTGGCAACTCGGGCTGGTGTGACAGTGCCCTGAGATTCCTGCAATTTACCATCAAGTTTGGGGACTGGTGAGATTTCTGTGCAGGGAAAAGGGCCGAGGTTCGTGTTTTGTGTTCTGTGGCCAGGAGTGGCTTTCTGGCTCCTGAAATTGGGCGATTTTCAGGATGGTGCCCAGGACAAAGCTGGCACAAGTGGCAATTCGGGCTGGTTTGACTGTTCCAAGGGACTCCTGCAATCTGTCATCAAGAATCGGGACTGGTGACTTTTCTTTACAGGGAAAATACCCGAGGTTTGTGTTTGGGGTCCTCTGGCCGGGAGTGGCCGGCTGGCTCCTGAAATTGGGTGATTTTCAGGATGGTGCCCAGAGCCAAGCTGGCTCCAGTGGCAACTCTGGTTGATTTGACCGTGCCAATTGACTCGTGCAATCTGCCATCAAGAACTGGGTGTGGTGTGTTTTCTTTGCAGGGAAGATAGCCGAGGATTTTGTTTGGGGACTTGTGACCGGGAGTGGCTGGCTGCCTCCTGAAATTCGGCGATTTTCAGGTTGGTGCACAGGGCCAAGCTGGCACCTGTGGCAACTGGGTCTGATTTGACCATGCCAAGGATCTCCTGGAATCTGCCATCAAGAAGAGTAAGTGGTGAGATTTCTCTGCAGGGAAATGGGCCAAGGATAGTGTTTGGGGTCCTGTGGCCGGGAGGGGCTGGCTGCCTCCTGAAATTCGACGATTTTCAGGATGGTGCCCAGGGCCAAGCTGGCACCAGTGGCCACTCGGGCTGGTTTGACAGTGCCTAGTGACTTCTGCAAACTGACATCAATGACCGGGACGGGTGAGTTTTCTTTGCAGGGAAAAGGGCCAAGGTTCTTGTTTTGCGTCCTTTGTCCGGGAGAGGCCGGCTGGCTCCTGAAATCCGGCGATTTTCAGGATGGTGCCCAGGCCCAACCTGGCACAAGTGGCAACTCAGTCTGGCTTGACAGTGCTAGAGGTTCCTAAAATCTGCCGTCAAGTTTAGGGACTGGTGCGTTTTCTGGGCAGGGGAAAGTGCCGAGGTTTGTGTTTGGACTCCTGTGGCAGGGAGAGGCCGGCTGGCTCCTGAAATTGGGCAATTTGCAGGATGGTGCCCAGAGCCAAGCTGGCTCCAGTGGCAAATCGGCTTGATTTGACCGTGCCAATTGACTCGTGCAATCTGCCGTCAAGAACTGGGAGTGGTGTGTTTTTTTGCAGGGAAGATAGCCGAGGTTTTTGTTCGGGGATTTGTGACCGGGAGTGGCTGTCCGGCTCCTGAAATCCGGCGATTTTCAGGTTGGTGCCCAGACCCAAGCTGACACCTGTGGCAACTCGGTCTGGCTAGACAGTGCCCTGATATTCCTGCAATTTGCCATCAAGTTTGGAGACTGGTGAGATTTCTGTGTAGGGA
>VZSU01000164.1:32838-47839 GCA_013398715.1 Nesospiza acunhae
GGGGAGGCTGGAGAGGGGGACCCTGGGACTCCAAAACCTCCCAGAATCCATAAGCAGGACCCTGGAGAGGGGGGATCCCCAGGACCCATGGGATCCCCAGCAGCCCAGAGATGGGGGACCACCAGAACCCAAGAGGGTATGAGACTGGAAATGGGAAACTCCTGGTGACTTTTTTCTATTCACTCTTGATTTTTGGACATCAGGTGACTTCTAGGAATGGACTTGGGTAGGAGGAATCCCCAGCCCAAGGCATTCACACCTTGTTTTCCCCCAAACCAGGATTTTCCCCAAACCTTCCCCCTATAACATCCCCCCTGTCCTGCTGATGCCGAATTTGCCCCAAAAGGCGAAAATTAACTGCTCAGAGACTAAGTTTAAAGTCCATAAGCAGGAGGTATTTTATTTTGCAACGCGTTGGAGAATCTCCCAGGTCGCCCTGGACATGAGATTCTGCCGTGAGCAACAAATGCAGCCTTTTTATACAAGTTTGAGCATAGGTTACATCATATTACATGCATATTCATTTCTTTACATGTATATTCATATATGGGTGGAGTGTAGGCGGAGTCTTCCTTTTGGGGAGTTGTTTCGGTGGTTGTTCCTGTTGCCTTCATCAGGTGGGGGTCTTTCTCATGAGTCTTCCACGGGTTAATTTTTCAACCCTCTTCTTAATTTGGGTGGCTTCCTGGTGTAGTTGGCATGGTCTCAGTGGCTTGGCAGGAGTTACTGGGGAGTTACTGGGTCAAACTGACATTGTTGGCTCCTAGGACTGCTTGGGTTTTCATTTTCCTGCCCTTATCTAGTCTTTATAGTTTCAGTGTCCTCTCCTGTCAATGTGTTTCATTCTTTTAGGTAATTTATTTTCCTCCATAGTTTCCTAATATTGAGCTTTCTCAAGTGTCTTGCATTTTTATGTTTTAACTCCTCATTTCTCTCGAAATTTGCCTATTGTGTGTGGCTTCAAAACGGCTGAGGTTTGAGTTTGGGGTCCTGTGGCCGGGAGAGGCCGGCTAGCTCCTGAAATTGGGTGATTTTCAGGATGGTGCCCAGGACCAAGCTGGCACCAGTGGCAACTTGGTCTGGTTTGACAGTGATAGAGGTTCCTAAAATCTGCCGTCAAGTTTGGGGACTGGTGAGTTTTCTGCGCAGGGGAAAGGGCCGAGGTTTGTGTTTGGGGTCCTGTGGCCGGTAGAGGCCGGCTGGCTCCTGAATTTGGGCAATTTTCAGGATGTTGCCCAGAGCCAAGCTGGCTCCAGTGGCAACTCGGGTTGATTTGACCGTGCCAATTGACTCGTGCAATCTGCCGTCAAGAACTGGGTGTGGTGTGTTTTCTGGGCAGGGAAGATAGCCGAGGTTTTTGTTTGGGGACTTGTGACCGGGAGTGGCTGGCTGCCTCCTGAAATTCGGCGATTTTCAGGTTGGTGACCAGGGCTAGGCTGGCACCAGTGGCAACTGGGTCTGATTTGACCATGCCAAGGATCTCCTGGAATCTGCCATCAAGAAGAGTAAGTGGTGAGTTTTCTTTGCATGGAAATGGGCCAAGAATTGTGTTTGGGTTCCTGTGGCCGGCAGTGGCCGCCTGGCTCCAGAAATTGGGCGATTTTCAGGATGGTGCCCAGGGCCAAGCTGGCACCAGTGGCAATTTGGGCTGGTTTGACAGTGCCTAGGGACTTCTGCAATCTGACATCAATGACCGGGACGGGTGAGTTTTCTTTGCAGGGAAAAGGGCCAAGCTTCTTGCTTTGTGTCCTGTGGCCAGGAGAGACCGGCTGGCTCCTGAAATCCGGCGATATTCAGGATGGTGCCCAGACCCAAGCTGACTCCAGTGGCAACTCGGGCTGGTTTGACAGTGCCTAGAGATTCCTTCAATTTGCCATCAAGGTTGGGGACTGCTGAGATTTCTGTGCAGGGGAAAGGGCCGAGGTTCGTGTTTTGTGTTCTGTGGCCGGGATTGGCCAGCTGGCTCCTGAAACTGGGCGATTTTCAGGATGGTGCCCAGGACCAAGCTAGCACCAGTGGCAATTCGGGCTGGTTTTACCGTGCCAATGGACTCCTGCAATCTGTCATCAAGAATCGGGACTGGTGAGTTTTCTTTTCAGCGAAAATAGCCGAGGTTTTCTTTGTGGTCCTGTGACCGGGAGTGGCTGGCTGGCTTCTGAAATCCGGCGATATTCAGGATGGTGCCCAGACCCAAGCTGACAAGAGTGGAACCTTGGGCTGGTTTGACAGTGCATAGAGATTCCTTCAATTGCCATCTAGGTTTGGCACTGGTGAGTTTTCTTTGCAGGGAAAATGGCCAAGGTTCGTGTTTTGTGTTCTTTGGCCAAGAGTGGCCGGCTGGCTCCATCAATTGGGCGATTTTTAGGATGGTGCCCAGGCCCAAGCTGGCACCAGTGGCAACTCGGTTTGTTTACGCCGTGCCAATGGACTCCTGCAATCTGTCATCAAGAATCGGGACTGGTGAGTTTTCCTTGCAGGGAAGATAGCCAAGTTTTTTTTTTGGGGACTTGTGACCGGGAGTGGCTGGCTGCCTCCTGAAATTCGGCGATTTTCAGGTTGGTGCCCAGACCCAAGCTGGCACCAGTGGCAACTGTGTCTGATTTGACCATGCCAAGGATCTCCTAGAATCTGCCAGCAAGAATAGTAAGTGGTGAGTTTTCTCTGCAGGGAAATGGGCCAAGGATTGTGTTTGGGGTCCTGTGGCCGGGAGTGGCCGGCTGGCTCCTGAAATCCGGCGATATTCAGGATGGTGCCCAGACCCAAGCTGGCACCAGTGGCAACTGTGTCTGATTTGACCATGCCAAGGATCTCCTAGAATCTGCCAGCAAGAATAGTAAGTGGTGAGTTTTCTCTGCAGGGAAATGGGCCAAGGATTGTGTTTGGGGTCCTGTGGCCGGGAGTGGCCGGCTGGCTCCTGAAATCCGGCGATATTCAGGATGGTGCCCAGACCCAAGCTAACACCTGTGGCAACTCAGGCTGATTTGACAGTGCCTAGAGATTCCTGCAATTTACCATCAAGGTTTGGCACTGGTGAGTTTTCTTTGCAGGGAAAAGGGCCGAGGTTCATGTTTTGTGTTCTGTGGCCGGGAGTGGCCGGCTGGCTCCTTCAATTGGGTGATTTTTAGGATGGTGCCCAGGCCCAAGCTGGCACCAGTGGCAACTCGGTTTGTTTAGACCGTGCCAATGGACTCCTGCAATCTGTCATCAAGATTCGGGACTGGTGAGTTTTCTTTTCAGGGAAGATAGCCGACGTTTTTTTTGGGGTCCTGCGTCCGGGAGTGGCCGGCTGGCTCCTGAAATCCGGCGATATTCAGGATGGTGCCCAGACCCAAGCTGACACCAGTGGCAACTCGGTCTGGTTTGACAGTGCTAGAGGTTCCTAAAATCTGCCGTCAATATTTGGGGACTGGTGAGTTTTCTGGGCAGGGGAAAGTGTTGCCGAATTTTCCCCAAATGGCGAAAATTAACTGCTCTGAGACTAAGTTTAAAGTCAATAAGCAGGAGGTATTGTATTTTGCAACGCGTTGGAGAATCTCCCAGGTCGCCCTGGACATGAGATTCTGCCGTGAGCAACTAATGTAGCCTTTTTATACAAATTTGAGCATAGGTTACATCATATTACATGCATATTAATTACTTTACATGCATATTCTTATATGGGTGGAGTGTAGGTGGAGTCCTCCTTTTGGGGAGTCGTTTCGGTGGTCGTTCCTGTTGCCTTCATCAGGTGGGGGTCTTTCTCATGAGTCTTCCACGGGTTAATTTTTCAACCCTCTTCTTAATTTGGGTGGCTTCCTGGTGTAGTTGGCATGGTCTCAGTGGCTTGGCAGGAGTTACTGGGTCAAACTGACATTGTTGGCTCCTAGGACTGCTTGGGTTTTCATTTTTCTGCCCTGATCTAGTCTTTCTAGTTTCACTGTTCTCTACTGTCAATTAGCTTCGTTCTTTTAGGTAATTTATTTCCTCCATAGTTTCCTAATATTATGCTTTTTCAAGTGTCCTGCATTTTTATGTTTTAACTTCTCATTTCTCGAAATTTGCCTATTGTGTGTGGCTTCAAAAGGGCCGAGGTTTGAGTTTGGGGTCCTGCGGACAAGAGAGACCGGCTGGCTCCTGAAATCCGGCAATTTTCAGGTTGGTGCCCAGGGCCAAGCTGGCACCAGTGGCAACTGGGCTGATTTGACCATGCCAAGGATCTCCTGGAATCTGCCATCAAGAATAGTAAGTGGTGAGTTTTCTCTGCAGGGAAACGGGCCAAAGATTGTGTTTGGGTTCCTGTGGCCGGGAGTGGCTGGCTGGCTCCTGAATCTGGGCGATTTTCAGGATGGTGCCCAGGACCAAGCTGGCACCAGTGGCAATTCGGGCTGGTTTGACCGTGCCAATGGACTCCTGCAATCTGACATCAGGAATCGGGAATGGTGAGTTTTCTTTTCATGGAAAATAGCCGAGGATTTCTTTGTGGTCCTGTGACCGGGAGAGGCCGGCTGGCTTTTGAAATCCGGCGATATTCAGGATGGTGCCCAGACCCAAGCTGACAACAGTGGCAACTCGGGCTGGTTTGACAGTGTCTAGAGATTCCATCAATTACCATCCAGGTTTGGCACTGGTGATTTTTCTTTGCAAGGAAAGGGCCGAGGTTCGTATTTTGTGTTCTGTAGCCGGGAGTGGCCGGCTGGCTCCTGAAATTGGGCGATTTTTAGGATGGTGCCCAGGCCTAAGCTGGCACCAGTGGCAACTCGGCTAGATTTGACCGTGCCAATTGACTCGTGCAATCTGCCGTCAAGAACTGGGTGTGGTGTGTTTTCTTTGCAGGGAAGATAGCCGACGTGTTTTTTTGGGGACTTGTGACGGGGAGTGGCCGGCTGCCTCCTGAAATTCGGCGATTTTCAGGATGGTACCCAGACTCAAGCTGACACCAGTGGCAAGTCGATCTGGTTTGACACTGCTAGAGGTTCCTAAAATCTGCCGTCAAGTTTGGGGACTGGTGAGTTTTCTGAGCAGGGGAAAGGTCTGAGGTTTCTGTTTGGGGTCCTGTGGCCGGGAGTGGCTGGCTGGCTCCTGGAATTGGGCAATTTTCAGGATGGTGCCCAGAGCCAAGCTGGCTCCAGTGGCAGCTCGGCTCGATTTGACCGTGCCAATTGACTTGTCCAATCGGCCGTCAAGAACAGGGTGTGGTGTGTTTTCTTTGCAGGGAAGATTGCCGAGGTTTTAGTTTGGGGAATTGTGACCGGGAGTGGCTGGCTGCCTCCTGAACTTCGGCGATTTTCAGGTTGGTGCCAAGGGCCAAGGTGGCACCAGTGGCAACTGGGTCTGATTTGACCATGCCAAGGCACTCCTGGAATCTGCCATCAGGAAGAGTAAGTGGTGAGTTTTCTCCGCAGGGAAACGGGCCAAGGATTGTGTTTGGCGTCCTGTGGCCGGGAGTGGCTGGCTGGCTCCTGAAATTTGGCGACTTTCAGGTTGGTGCCCAGGCCCAAGCTGGCACCAGTGGCAACTTGGTCTGGTTTTACAGTGCCTAGGGACTTCTGCAATCTGACATCAATGACCGGGACGGGTAAGGTTTCATTTCAGGGAAAAGGGCCAAGGTTCTTGTTTTGTGTCCTGTGGCCGGGAGTGGCTGGCTGCCTCCTGAAATTCGGCGACTTTCAGGTTGGTGCCTAGGCCCAAGCTAACACCTCTGGCAACTTGGTCTGGTTTGACAGTTCTAGAGGTTCCTAAAATCTGCCATCAAGGTTGGGGACTGGAGAGATTTCTGTGCAGGGAAAAGGGCCGAGGTTCGTGTTTTGTGTCCTGTGGCCGGGAGTGGCTGGCTGGCTCCTGAAATTGGGCGATTTTCAGGATGGTGCCCCGGCCCAAGCTGGCACCAGTGGCAACTCGGTCTGGTTTGACCATGCCAATGGACTCCTGTAATCCGCCATCAAGAATCGGGACTGGTGAGCTTTCTTTGCAGGGAAAAGGGCCGAGGTTTTGGTTTGGGATCCTGTGTCCGGGAGTGGCCGGCTGGCTCCTGAAATTCCGGCGATATTCAGGATGTTGCCCAGACCCAAGCTGACACCAGTTGCAACTCGGTCTGCCTTGACAGTGCTAGGTGTTCCTAAAATCTGCCGTCAATTTTGGGGACTGGTGAGTTTTCTGGGCAAAGGAAAGCGCTGAGGTTTCTGTTTGGGGTCCTGTGGCCGGGAGAGGCCGGCTGGCTCCTGAAATTGGGCGATTTTCAGGATGGTGCCCCGGCCCAAGCTGGCACCAGTGGCAACTCGGTCTGGTTTGACAGTGCTAGAGGTTCCTAAAATCTGCCGTTAAGTTTGGGGAGTGGGTAATTTTCTGGGCAGGGGAAAGGGCTGCGGTTTGTGTTTGGGGTCCTGTGGCCGGGAGAGGCCGGCTGGCTCCTGAAATTGGGCAATGTTCTGGATGTTGCCCAGAGCCAAGCTGGCTCCAGTGGCAACTCGGCTTGATTTGACCGTGGCAATTGACTCGTGCAATCTGCCATCAAGAATTGGGTGTGGTGTGTTTTCTTTGCAGGGAAGATAGCCGAGGTTTTTGTTTGGGGACTTGTGACCGGGAGTGGCTGGCTGCCTCCTGAAATTCGACGATTTTCAGGATGGTGCCCAGACCCAAGCTGACACCAGTGGCAACTCGGTCTGTTTTGACAGTGCTAGAGGTTCCTAAAAGCTGCCGTCAAGTTTGGGGACTGGTGAGTTTTCTGGGCAGGGGAAAGGGCCGAGGTTTGTGTTTGGGGTCCTGCGGCCGGGAGAGGCCGGCTGGCTCCTGAAATTGGGCACTTTTCAGGATGGTGCCCGGACGCAAGCTGGCACCAGTGACAAATCGGGCTGATTTGACCGTGCCCATGGACTCCTGCAATCTGCCATGAAGAATAGGGACAGGTGAGCTTTCTTTGCAGGGAAAAGGGCCCAGATTTTTGTTTGGGATCCTGTGTCCGGGAGTGGCCGGCTGGCTCCTGAAATCCGGCGATATTCAGGATGGTGCCCTGACCCAAGCTAACACCTGTGGCAACTCTGGCTGGTTTGACAGTGCCTAGAAATTCCTGCAATTTGCCATCAAGGTTGGGGACTGGTGAGATTTTTTGGCAGGGAAAAGGGCCGAGGTTCGTGTTTTGTGTTCTGTGGCCGGGAATGGCCGTCTGGCTCCTGAAATTGGGCAAATTTCAGGATGGTGCCCAGGGCCAAGCTGGCACCTGTGGCCATTTGGAGAGGTTTGACAGTGCCAAGGGGCTTCTGCTATCTGCCATCAATGACTGGGGCTGGTCAGTTTTCTTAGCCGGGAAAAGGGTCGAGGTTTGTGTTTGGGGTCCTGTGGCCGGGAGAGCCTGGCTGCCTCCTGAAATTCGGCGATTTTCAGGATGGTGCCCAGAGCCAAGCTGACACCTGTGGCAACTCGGGCTGGTTTGACAGTGGCTAGAGATTCCTGCAATTGCAATTAAGTTTGGAGAAAGGTGAGATTTCTTTGCAGGGAAGAGGGCCGAGGTTCGTGTTTTGTGTTCGATGGCCGGGAATGGCCGTCTGGCTCCTGAAATTGGGTTATTTTCAGGATGGTGCCCAGGGCCAAGCTGGCACCAGGGGCCACTCAGGCTGGTTTGAGAGTGCCTAGGCACTTCTGCAATCTGACATCAATGACCAGGACGGGTGAGTTTTCTTTGCAGAGAAAAGGGCCAAGGTTCTTCTTTTGTGTCCTGTGGCCGGGAGAGCCCGGCTGGCTCCTTCAATTGGGCGATTTTTAGGATGGTACCCTGGCCCGAGCTGGCACCAGTAGCAACTCGGTCTGGTTTGACAGTGCTAGAGGTTCCTAAAATCTGCCATCAAGTTTAGGGACTGGCGAGTGTTCAGGGCAGGGGAAAGGGCCGAGGTTTGTGTTTGGGGTCCTGTGGCCGGGAGTGCCTGGCTGGCTCCTGAAATTCGGCGATTTTTGAGGTTGGTGCCCAGGGCCAAGCTGGCACCAGTGGCAACTGGGTCTGCTTTGACTATGCCAAGGGACTCCTGGAATACGCCATCAAGAAGAGTAAGTGGTGAGTTTTCCTTGCAGGGAAACGAGCCAAGGTTTTTGTTTGGGGACCTGTGGCCGGGAGTGGCCGGCTGGCTCCTGAAATCCGGCGATATTCAGGATGGTGCCCAGACCCAAGCTGACACCTGTGGCAACTCAAGCTAGTTTGGCAGTGCCTATAGATTCCTGCAATTCGCCATCAATTTTGGGGACTGGTGAGATTTC
This sequence comes from Nesospiza acunhae, assembly GCA_013398715.1. Lineage (NCBI taxonomy): Eukaryota > Metazoa > Chordata > Aves > Passeriformes > Thraupidae > Nesospiza > Nesospiza acunhae. The sequence continues at coordinate 41,059 of VZSU01000164.1, forward strand.
TGTGCAGGGAAAAGTGCCGAGGTTCGTGTTTTGTGTTCTGTGGCCGGGAGTGGCCGGCTGACTCCTGAAATTTGGCGATTTTCAAGATGGTGCTCTGAAATTCGGTGATTTTCAGGTTCTACCCCAGGGTCAAGCTGGCGCCAGTGGCAACTCGGTCTGATTTGACCATGCCAAGGGACTCCTGCAATCTGCCATCAAGAAGCGTAAGTGGTGAGTTTTCCTTGCAGGGAAAAGGACTGAGGTTTGTGTTTGGGGTCCTACAGCCAGGAGTGGCTGGCTGGCTCCTGAAATTGGACGAATTTCAGGATGGTGCCCTGACGCAAGCTGGCACCAGTGGCCACTCGGGCAGGTTTGACAGTGCCTAGGGACTTCCGCAATCTGACATTAATGACCAGGGCTGGTGAGTTTTCTTTGCAGGGAAAAGGGCCGAGGTTCGTGTTTTGTGTCCTGTGGCCGGGTGTGGCTGGCTACCTCCTGAAATTGGGCGATTTTCAGGATTGTGCCCGGACGCAAGCTGGCACCCGTGACAAATCGGGCTGATTTGACCGTGCCAATGGACTCCTGCAATCTGCCATGAAGAATCGGGACTGGTGAGCTTTCTTTGCAGGGAAAAGGGCCCAGGTTTTTGTTTGGGATCCTGTGTCCGGGAGTGGCTGGCTGGCTCCTGAAATCCGGCGATATTCAGGATGGTACCCTGACCCAAGCTAACACCTGTGGCAACTCTGGCTGGTTTGACAGTGCCTAGAAATTCCTGCAATTAGCCATCAAGGTTGGGGACTGGTGAGATTTCTTTGCAGGGAAAAGGGCCGAGGTTCGTGTTTTGTGTTCTGTGGCCGGGAATGGCCGCCTGGCTCCTGAAATTGGGCAAATTTCAGGATGGTGCCCAGGGCCAAGCTGGCACCTGTGGCCATTTTGACAGGTTTGACAGTGCCAAGGGGCTTCTGCTATCTGCCATCAATGACTGGGGCTGGCCAGTTTTCTTTGCCGGGAAAAGGGTCGAGGTTTGTGTTTGGGGTCCTGTGGCCGGGAGAGCCTGGCTGCCTCCTGAAATTCGACGATTTTCAGGATGGTGCCCAGAGCCAAGCTGACACCTGTGGCAACTCGGGCTGGTTTGACAGTGCCTAGAGATTCCTGCAATTGCCATCAAGGATGGGGACTGGTGAGTTTTCTGTGCAGGGAAAAGAGCCGAGGTTCGTGTTTTGTGTTCTGTGGCCGAGAGTGGCCGGCTGGCTCCTTCAATTGGGCGATTTTTAGGATGGTACCCAGGCCCAAGGTGGCACCAGTGGCAAATCGGTCTGGTTTGACAGTGCTCGAGGTTCCTAAAATCTGCCGTCAAGTTTGGGGACTGGTGAGTTTTCAGGGCAGGGGAAAGGGCCGAGGTTTGTGTTTGGGGTCCTGTGGCCGGTAGAGGCCGGCTGGCTCCTGAAATTGGGCGTTTTTCAGGATTTTGCCCAGAGCAAAGCAGGCTCCAGTGGCAACTCGGCTTGATTTGACCGTGCCACTTGACTCGTGCAATCTGCCATCAAGAACTGGGTGTGGTGTGTTTTCTTTGCAGGGAAGATAGCCGAGGTTTTTGTTTGGGGACTTGTGACCGGGAGTGGCTGGCTGCCTCATGAAATTCGGCGATTTTCAGGATGGTGCCCAGGGCCAAGCTGCCACCAGTGGCAACTGGGTCTGATTTGACCATGCCAAGGATGTCCTGGAATCTGCCATCAAGAAGAATAAGTGGTGAGTTTTCTCTGCAGGGAAATGGGCCAAGGATTGTGTTTGGGGTCCTGTGGCCGGGAGTGGCCGGCTGGCTCCTGAAATTGGGCGATTTTCACGATGGTGCCCAGGACCAAGCTGGCACCAGTGGCAATTCGGGCTGGTTTGACAGTGCCTAGGGACTTCCGCAATTTGACATTAATGATCAGGGCTGGTGAGTTTTCTTTGCAGGGAAAAGGGCCGAGGTTCGTGTTTTGTGTCCTGTGGCCGGGAGTGGCTGGCTGGCTCCTGAAATTGGGCGATTTTCAGCCTGGTGTCCGGACGCAAGCTGGCACCAGTGACAAATCAGGCTGATTTGACCGTGCCAATGGACTCCTGTAATCTGCCATCAAGAATCGGGACTGGTGAGCTTTCTTTGCAGGGAAAAGGTCCGAGGTTTTGGTTTGGGATCCTGCGTCCGGGAGTGGCCGGCTGGCTCCTGAAATTCCGACGATATTCAGGATGGTGCCCAGACCCAAGCTGACACCAATGGCAACTCTGGCTGGTTTGACAGTGCCTCGAAATTCCTGCAATTTGCCATCAAGTTTGGGGACTGGTGAGATTTCTATTGAGGGAAAAGGGCCGACGTTTGTGTTTTGTGTTGTGTGGCCGGGAATGGCTGGCTGGCTCCTGAAATTGGGCAAATTTCAGGATGGTGCCCAGTGCCAAGCTGGTACCTGTGGCCATTTGGGCAGGTTTGACAGTGCCAAGGGGCTTCTGCTATCTGCCATCAATGACTGGGGCTGGTCAGTTTTCTATGCCGGGAAAAGGGCCGAGGTTTGTGTTTGGGGTCCTGTGCCCGGGAGAGGCTGGCTGGCTCCTGAAATCCGGCGATTTTCAGGATGGCGCCCAGTCCCAAGCTGACACCTGTGGCAACTCGGGCTGGTTTGACAGTGCTGGAGGTTCCTAAAATCTGGCGTCAATTTGGTGAAAGGTGAGTTTTCTGGGCAGGGGAAAGGGCCGAGGTTTGTGTTTGGGGTCCTGTGGCCGGGAGAGGCCGGCTGCCTCCTGTAATTGGGCGATTTTTAGGATGTTGCCCAGAGCCAAGCTGGCTCCAGTGGCAACTCGGGTTGGTTTGTCCATGCCAATTGACTCGTGCAATCTGCCGTCATGAACTGGGTGAGGTGTGTTTTCTTTGCAGGGAAGATATCCCAGGTTTTTGTTTGGGGACTTGCGACCGGGAGTGGCTGGCATGCTCCTGAAATTTCGCGATTTTCAGGTTGGTACTCAGGGCCAAGCTGGCAACAGTGGAACCGGGTCCGATTTGACCATGCCAAGGGACTCTTGGAATCTGCCATCAAGAAGAGTAAATGGTGAGTTTTCTGTGCAGGGAAATGGGCCAAGGTTTGCGTTTTGAGTCCTGTGGCCGGGCGTCGCCGGCTGGCTCCTGAAATTCAGCGATTTTCAGGATGGTACCCAGGGCCAAGCTGGCACCAGTGGCCACTCGTGCAGGTTTGACAGTGCCTAGGGACTTCTGCAATCTGACATTAATGACCAGGACGCGTGAGTTTTCTTTGCCGGGAAAAGGGCCAAGGTTCGTGTTTTGTGTCCTGTGGCCGGGAGAGGCCGGCTGGCTCCTGAAATTCGGTGATATTCAGGATGGTGCCCAGACCCAAGCTGGCACCAGTGGCCACTCGGGCTGGTTTTACAGTGCCAAGAGGTTCCTGCAATCTGCCGTGAAGGTTGGGGCTGGTGAGTTTGCTGTGGAGGGAAAAGGGCCGAGGTTCTTGGTTTGTGTTCTGTTGATGGGAGTGGCTGGCTGGCTCTTGAATTTGGGCACCAGTGGCAACTCTGTCTGGTGTGACTGTGCCAATATACTCCTGCAATCAGCCATGAAGTTTGGGGACTGCTGAATTTTCTTCGCAGGGAAAATAGCAGAGGTTTGTTTGGTGTCCTGTGGCCGGGAGTGGCTGGCTGGCTCCTGAAATTCGGCGATTTTTGAGGTTGGTGCCCAGGGCCAAGCTGGCACCAGTGGCAACTGGGTCTGCTTTGACCATGCCAAGGGACTCCTGGAATACGCCATCAAGAAGAGTAAGTGGTGAGTTTTCCCTGCAGGGAAACGAGACAAGGTTTTTGTTTGGGGACCTGTGGCCGGGAGTGGCCGGCTGGCTCCTGAAATCCGGCGATATTCAGGATGGTGCCCAGACCCAAGCTGACACCTGTGGCAACTCGGGCTGGTTTGACAGTGCCTAGAGATTCCTGCAATTTGCCACCAAGGTTGGGGACTGGTGAGATTTCTGTGCAGGGAAAAGGGCCTAGGTTCGTGTTTTGTGTTCTGTGGCCGGGCGTGGCCGGCTGGCTCCTGAAATTCGGTGATTTTCAGGTTCTAGCCCAGGGCCAAGATGGCGCCAGTGGCAACTCTGTCTGATTTGACCATGCCAAGGGACTCCTGCAATCTGCCATCAAGAAGCGTAAGTGGTGAGTTTTCTTTCCAGGGAAAAGGACCGAGGTTTCTGTTTGGGGTCCTACGGCCAAAAGTGGCCGGCTGGCTCCTGAAATTGGGCGAATTTCAGGATGGTGCCCTGATGCAAGCTGGCACCAGTGGCAATTCGGACTGGTTTGACCGTGCCAATGGACTCCTGCAATCTGTCATCAAGAATCGGGGCTGGTGAGTTTTCTTTTCAGAGAAAACAGCCGAGGTTTTTGTTTGGGGTCCTGTGGCCAGGAGTGGCCGGCTGGCTCCTGAAATTGGGTGATTTTCAGGATGGTGCCCAGAGCCAAGCTGGCACCAGTGGCCACTCGTACTGGTTTGACAGTGCCTAGGGACTTCTGCAATCTGACATCAATGACCGGGACTGGTGAGTTTTCTTTGCAGGGAAAAGGGCCAAGGTTCGTGTTTTGTGTCCTTTGGCAGGAAGAGGCTGGCTGGGTCCTGAAATCCGGCGATATTCAGGATGGTGCCCAGACCCAAGGTGACACCAGTGGCCAGTCGGGCTGGTTTGACAGTGCCTAGAGATTCCTGAAATTTGCCACCAATGTTGGGGACTGGTGAGTTTGCTGTGCAGGGAAAAGGGCCAAGGTTCGTGTTTTGTGTCCTGTGGCCGGGAGTGGCTGGCTGTCTCCTGAAATTGGGCGATTTTTTTGTTGGTGCCCAGGGCCAAGCTGGAATCAGTGGCAACTCGCTCTGGTTTGACATTGCCAAGAGATTCCTGCAATCTGCCATCAAGTATCGGGACATGTGAGTTTTCTTCCCAGGGAAAATAGCAGAGGTTTGTGTTTGGGGTCCTGTGGCCGGGAGTGGCCGACTGGCTCCTGAAATCCGGCCATATTCAGGATGGTGCCCAGACCCAAGCTGACACCAGTGGCAACTCTGGCTGGTTTGACAGTGCCTATAATATCCTGCAATCTGCCATCAAGGACCGGGGCTGGTGAGCTTTCTTTGCAGGGAAAAGGGCCTAGGTTTTTGTTAGTGTCCTGTGGCCGGGAGTGGCAGGCTGGATCCTGAAATTTGGTGATTTTCAGGTAGGTGACCAGGGCCAAGCTGGCGCCAGTGGCAACTCGGTCTGGTTTGACAGTGCCAAGCTATTCCTGCAATCTTCCATCAGGGACCGGGACTGGTGAGTTTTCTTTGCAGGGAAAAGCGACGAGGTTTGTGTTTGGGTTCCTGTGGCCGGGAGTGCCCGGCTGGCTCCTGAAAATGGGCGATATTCAGGTTGCTACCCAGACCCAAGCTGTCACCAATGGCAACTCGGGCTGGTTTCATAGTGCTAGAAATTCCTACAATCTGCCGTCAAGTTTGGGGATTGGTGAGTTTTCTGGGCTGGGGAAAGCCCGAGGTTTGTGTTTGGGGTCCTGTGGCCGGGAGTGGCTGTCTTGCTCCTGAAATTCGGCGGTTTTCAGGATGGTGCCGAGGGCCAAGCTGGCACCTGTGGCAACACGATCTGTTTTGACAGTGCCTAGAGATTCCTGCTATCTGCCGTCAAGCACGGGGACTGGTAAGTTTTCTTTTCAGGGAAAGGGGCCGAGGTTTGTGTTTGGGGTCCTGTGGCCAGGAGTGGCCGGCTGGCTCTTGAAATCCGGCAATATTCAGGATGGTGCCCAGGTCAAAGCTGGCACCAGAGGCAACTCGGTCTGGTTTGACAGTGCCAAGAGATTCCTGCAATCTGCCGTCAAGGTTGGGGAGTGGTGAGTTTTCTTGGCAGGGGAAAGGGCCGAGGTTCGTATTTGGGGTCCTGTGGCCGGGTGTGGGAAGTCAGCACATGCCTCCGGATGTCCAGAGTTGCCGAGGATCCCTTCGGGGGGCTTGGAGACCCTGGCATGCTGCCCGAGATACCTGGTGGCTTGATTTTGATCCTTCCAGCGAATTGCCAGCTTGGCATGGGGATGTGAAGATCGTACGTGTTTGAATGGTGTACTTACAGGGTGTTCACAGGGTGAAAATATAGTTTTTGGGATTTGTGGTATAAGGGTTATGGGGACAAGATGGAGGAATCAGGGCGTGTCTCGTCCTTCTTCTTTCTTCTTCTTGTTCTCCATCTTCTGCTGTGATGTTGGCACTTGGGTATTGGTTTAGGATAGAAGTGCACTGTCTAGTATAGGTGATAGGTATTGGGAATTAAAAGTAAATATGATATACGTAGTTTGTAGTATAAAAATACGACACCGCCTCGGGGCGGGGGGGAGAGCATTGTGGCTGCCGTGCTAGACAGACCTCTGTCTGGCAGGGAGAAAATTTTTTATAGATAAGATAAAATAAACAGCCTTGGGACCGAGAAATTAAGAGCTCTGACTCCTTCTTCAAGCACTGGGCTGGGGAAAGAGACTTTCGAACTTTTCTCGGGGTCACTCTGATCAGCTAGAGATCCCGACAATTGGCGTCCCTGGCTGGGCTCTCAGCATGCAGCCTAGCCACCAGCCATCAGCCTCTGAAACCCAGCCCGAGAGGGAAAGAAAACAGGCACTCTCAAGGAGGGGGTCCGGAGGGAACATCTCGACCTCTGCCAAGAAGATTCGTTTCAAGCTCGACCCAGAGGGAGGAGGACCAGAAGCGCGCCTGGAAAATCCTCACCTGCAAGCTGCTGGACAGTGACCAGGGCAA
>VZSU01000165.1:23887-44783 GCA_013398715.1 Nesospiza acunhae
TGGGTGCCACAGCCAGGCCTGCACATCCCACCAGGAAATCAGGAACACAAGTTGGTCACACTTACATCAAAATGATTTTTAAAATTCTTCCTGAATGTGAGGCTGTGCTGAAGCCAAACAGCAGCAGCAGGAGCTGTGCTGCAGGCAGAGCTTTGAGGCTGCTTTGGACATTTCTGCTTTTAGCTGAGGGAATGGGGAAGCCTGAAAACCCAAGGAACCTTTGGAAATCCTTCCCAGGGTGATTTGAGCTGAGTGAAAGGTGACTGATGAACTGAGCACAGCCATGAAAAGCTCTCCTGAGGAAATGCTGAATCACATCTTTACCTGCATTACCCTCTCACTTAAATGAGGTGTTGTGGAGATGCTTCAGGAAGGGCTTTCTTGCTTTATCCCACAAAAACTCCATTATTTCTCCAGAGATACTGACACACAGGAATCCCCTCCTTGGTCCAGCACATGCTGCTGCTGCTGCTGAGAAAACCCTCACAGAAATCACACAAATCCCAGGCTGGAAACCCCCTGAATACCTCAGTGCTGGGTTGTTTGAAGCATTTCCCTCCCTGGCTGCAGGTGTGGGAGCAGAAATGAGGGTTTACCTTTGGTTTGTAGGCGTTGAGCATGGACATCTCCACGTTCTGCCCCCGGACGTGCTTGGGCTGCCTCTGCACCGGAGGGGACGAGGATTTCTGGTTGTTCCGACAGATGCAGATGAAGAAGAACAGCAAGGCTATGGCCAGGGGAATGGTCACACTTGGCACCAGGATGTACAGGATTTCCATTTTGTTCTTTTCCTTGGAATCCTTGTAATCTGGTTCAGAAAAGAAAAAAAAACCAAAACCACAAGGAATGAAGCATCCCACGGAGTCAAACACATCCCTGGGACAACTAAAAGTGTTAAAAAGAATAAAGCATCCTTTTTATCTTGCTGAAATCCACCTTGAATGCTGTTTTATTTACTTAATATTAAAAGGAAAAGTTCTTTTGTGGAGGAACAGTTCTGTGAGGACACACAGGAGCAGACCCTGCCAGGTCAAACCTACTGATGGGCAGGAAGCAGTGGAATGCTGTGATGTGGCCTTGGCTTGGGCTGAAATGAAGCCATGGCCTAACACAGATCCACAGAAAAGGGAATTCCTAAAACACCTTATGGAAGAAGCTTGTGGGACGTGCCCCTTCCCCTGGCAGAGAGCTGGAACTAAGTGATTTTTAAGGTCCCTTCCATTCTGTGATTCCAAGAAAAGCTCTGGTGGGAATATAATCTCCTTATTTGTGTCTTGGTTTGAGACAATTTAAAGGAGAACAGTCTGGATTGAGCTGCTTCCCTTTAAAGGTTCAACCAACCCCTTTCCAGCAAAAAGGAATAGATGCAAGCAGATGGAAGTGAAAGAAGAAAAGTTCAGTGCGGGCAGAACCAGGCAAGCAGTGTGAGGTGCCAGGCAAGCTGGAGCAGGGATAAAAGGGAAGAATCTGAAGAGTTGGGAAGGAGGATGGTGTGACACAGCCCAAAGGCTCCCTGCAACCCCTGCTCTCTCTCAGGGCTCTTCCCAGGGCATTTTGGAAATATTTTGGACCCCTCTTTGCCACTGCCCAGGATACCCAGCACAGCATCCCTGGGCTGGGAGATGTGGGACAGGGGAGAGGCTTTGGGAGGAGCTCAGGCAGCCCCGTGGGGGGACAGGGACAGATCCCCATCCTGAGAGCCCCAGGGACAGGGACAGATCCCTAACCCCTAGAGCCCCAGGGACAGGGACAGATCCCCATCCCGAGAGCCCCAGGGACAGAGAGAGATCCCCATCCTGAGAGCCCTGGGCACAGGGACAGATCCCCCATCCCGAGTGCCCCAAGGACAATGACAGAGACAGATCCCCATCCCGAGAGCCCCAGGCAGGGCACACAGAGCCCTCCCTGCTCTGCCATTTCCCAGGAGCATTCCCAGGGTTTAGGGTGGAATTACACCCGGATTAACGCGCTCACTCCAGGGGACTGGAGGATCCCTGGCTGTTTCCAAGGGACTTGGGAATGCCTGAGGCTGCCTCAGGGACCCTGGGAGAACAGGGAACGTTTTATTATCCCTGCAGGGTCACTCCAGTTTGTTTGTCTGTGTTTTCCAGGCTGGGTTTGTACAAGTGCTTAGCGGCCCACACAGATCTCTTTTATGCACTTCATTAAACATGAACTTGATCTGAAGCTTGGGCTCGACTCAAATTGTGACAGAGGCAAAGTTCAAATGGTTCTGGATGTCACTTTGCATAACCCCTCTCCTCTTTCAGCTCACTCTGTCCTCTGCTCCCCCCACGTCCTCTCTGATCATTCCTTTCAGATTAAGTTGTGCCATCTGGTTTTTAATTGAGAGGAGACGTAGCCCAAATATTCCTCCAGCCTTTGGGAAACAGGACAGGACTAAAGCACCACCCCCATGGCGTTTTCCCTGTTCCCAGAGAGGCAGGGATTCACACACTGCCCTTCCCAACCTTCTTGGGCTGGGCTTTGCTAAGCCTCATGCTCGAATTACCCTGTGTTTCACATCTCCCTGCAATCAGGTTGACAAACTTTGATGAAACAAATCTCCCACAGCTTGTGAGATACAGTTGAAGAAAGGAAAAGAAAGCAGCAGCACGAGGCAGAGGGAGACCTGGGCACCAGTTCATCACCTGAGCTATTCCAGTCAAAGGCAATTATTATTCTTATTAAGTAGCAGCCCCCACTGTGAAGCCTCATTAGGTTAATGAGCTTCTTGGGAGCCACCCTAATTAAATCCATTTCCCATCTAGGCATGTCCTGGTGAGGCAGAATGCACAATGCTGATTAAAACAGGCCTGAAATGGCTCTTTCAGCCAGTGCAAAACCAGCAGAATGCAAGTCCCACACAGTATTCTGGTTTTAATATGCAGATTAGCACTTAACAATTCAATTACTGCTCACCTGATCCAGCCCTGCTTGTATTTAGAATAATAAAGCCACAGAACAACCATTTAAGTAAGGCAGCAGTGAGAGGTTTTGGCAATTAAAAACTTTGTCAGGAATTCTCCAGCCCAGCCCAGCCTATCTCAGTTATTATTATCAAGCAAAGCTTGAAAATCAGAATTTGGCTCCAGAAGAGTCCTGGTATCCCAGATCAAAAGCCTGAGCCAGGCCTGGCACCTCAGAGCCCACCGAGAGGGGACTGGCACAGGAATCTTCAGGACAGCTTTTTATTTCTGTTGAAATAACAGCAGAAGGGGTACAGGACTCAAAAAGTGTGGGGAAAATTACAGAATTGTGAGGTGGGAAAAGCCATCAGAGATCAGCAAGTTCAACTCCTAAACCAGCACTGCCAACACAGCTCAGGCCTTGTTTCAAAAATAGAGGTGACATTGCCAGGTCCTCTAAAATGGATTTGAAATTTGTGTTTATAGAACTGCCCTGGCTGCATTTTGGGTTTGCAAAATGAACAAAAAAGGAGATTCAGCTCTCATTTGATTCTGCTTTTCAGAGAGCTGGGGGGAAGTGAATGGAAGACCTGAACAAATGGGTCCTAATTGTTTTATCTGCATGTAGAAATAACAATAATGATAACAGGCCAAGAAAAAAACCACAGCTATTTGCATGGACGTGCCAGAAATCCACCCAGAAATGTTGTGGAAATTCAAAGTTTCACACCAAATTTGATGCTGCCTACAAGCTGTCACAGAAACATTTACCTTTCCCCTCGGAAACAAGATACCTTTGATGTTCCTGCTCCAGAGCCAGAACCAAATCACATTTTTTCTGGTTATGGTTATGAACATTCCTGCAGGGAGACATGTTCTAAGTCTGCTCCAAAGCCTTTTTCAATTAATGGAAAGATGGGAATCGATGCCAAAATGGGATCTAAATCATGTTCTTACTGAAAGGGTAGATCAGGGGGAAGGCAGATAGTCTGGGCTCTATCATGTGCATCTCAAACCCTCTCCCTGGTTTTGGGCCCCCCACAAGAAGAAAGCCATGGAGGGGCTGGAGCATGTCCAGGGAAGGGGCTGCAGAATCCCTGAGGGAGCTGGGAAGGGGCTGCACTGGAGCAAAGGAGGCTCAGGGGCCCTTGTGGCTCTGCACAGCTCCTGCCAGGAGGGCACAGCCGGGGGGTCGGGCTCTGCTCCAGGGAACAGGGACAGGAGCAGAGGGAACGGCCTCAGGTTACACCAGAGGATGTTTAGATTGGATATTTGGGAAAATCTCTTTACTGAAAGGGTTGTACAACCCTGGCACAGCTGCCCAGGGCAGTGGTGGGGTCTTAAAAGGGACTTTGAGAGACATTTAAATGTGTGGATGTGGCACCTGGGGACGTGGGGCAGTGGTGGCCTTGGCAGTGCTGGAGATGGTTGGACTCCATGACCCTGGAGGGCTTTTCCAACCTAAACAATTCCATGTTTCTATGATTTAATTTGGCCTAAGGAGTTGTATTGATTGGAATAACAAACTGGAAAGTCAGGAACACCTGAGCAGGCAGTGCACAGCCATTCCCCAGGAAATGATTTTCATGCCACCACTTTGTCACTGCAGGGGCAGTAAGCGCTCAAAGGTGTCCTGGGAGCAGGGCCAGCCAGCCTGTCCTACAGGCATTTTGTGCACCAAACTGATGCTTCAGGTTTGGCTTTTCTATTTTCACATTCTGTGCTGCTTTAGTGTGTGGGTCTGGGCTTCACATGAGGGGATGCTGAGCTCTGTGCACAGAGCAGGGAGACAAAACAATTCCTGCTCCAGCTGGGCACCAAGGACAAATGACCCAAATCTCAGCCCAGGAGCACAAACACCGTGGGCTGCAGAGAGAAAAACAAGCAGGGTGGGACTGCAGGGGCTAAAGCTGGAATGGGACAATGAACTGCAAGGTGCAAATGGAGCAGAACTGATCCCAGTGACAGAGCCCGTGCCCGCTCGTGCATTTTGGGGCCATTTTGGTTCATCTTGGGTGCAGCCCTGGCTGGGCTCTTGTGTTGCCCAAGGTGGATCCATGGAGGACATGCTTTGAATAAATCCCTGCTTTATTCTGTTGCTCTGCCCAGCCTCTGCTCCAGGGCAGTTTTCACAAGGCACTAAAACCCTTCCCCTTTCCCCCAGCTCCAGCCCACACCGGGTCAGGCATTACCACAGGCTGGGACATCGCAGAGCTCTGACTTGAGGTTCTCATCCAAGGTGAAGCACCACGGGGCGTCCTTCTGGTTGCCAGGGTTCCTGCAGTAGGAGTGGCCCCCGTTGAGCTCGGGGTACCTGGCAGCAGTGAAGGTGTGGGTGTGGGGGTACTGCGAGTTCCAGGGCTGGCACTGCCGCCCCGAGCGCGTCACGCTCACCGTGCCCCGGTAATCCACGCCCGTGCTGTTGTAGCACCTGTGATCTGCAAAGACAACCAGAGGACAAAGCCATTCTTCGTTGGTGAGTGTGTGAAGGACACACAAGGCAAGATGTATTCTATTTGCCATCTGGATGGCAGCTGTCTTCTGTTAAGTGGGCAGTTTTACTTACCTCTTCCACAGCCACTCCCCCCTCGGGAGGGGACACCTGCTGATAACAGCCATTGAATGTCCCTGCATGGCTGATAAGAACTACAGCATCCCACTGGGAGATGTGAGCCCAGAGGGAGGAGCCAAGCATTCCTACCCGGATATAATCTGGAGATTCTGGAACACCAGCCAAGCATTCCTACCCAGATATAATTTGGAGATTCCAGAACACCAGCCAAGCATTCCTACCTGGATAGAATCTGGAGATTCTGGAACACCAGCCAAGCATTCCTACCTGGATATAATCTGGAGATTCTGGAACACCAGCACGGCTTCTCCACTGGATTTCCCAGAGGAACAGCAGCTGCCTCTTCCCCTGGATCATCAGAGAAAGACTCCACCCTTCTACAGGGAACCACCCCTGCCACTGCAGGAGGGCTGAGCCACAATTCCAATGGCACTGCTGCCAGCACCCTGACCCACAGGGTGTCAGGTTGGGTTCTGACTCTGTCAGTGCTGTTTTGGTTTACTGCACTGTTTATTTTATCCTTTTATTTTCCCTCCCCTATTAAAGAACTGTTATTTCCTGCTCCCATATTTGTTGCCTGAGAGCCCATTAATTTAAAATTTCTAGCAAATTCAGAGGGGGAAGGGGGCTCACATTCTCCATTTCAGGGGAGGCTCCTGCCTTCCTTAGCAGACCAAAGCAGGCATTTGGCACTCACTCTTGTTGATGGGGTCGGCCATGGGAATGCCAGTTGACGGCCTCGGGGCTGTCGGGCTGGGGCAGATCCTCGCAGTTGGGCAGCTTGAGCCTCATCAGGATCATGGGGTTGGACCTGGCAAAGATGTACTCGGTCTGGCACAGCACGTTCTCCAGGATCTCACACTCATCCCGGCACAGGTCCCGTGGTTTGGGGGCAGAGGAGGTCTCGTCGCAGTAGGGGAAGGCGTAGTGGCACAAGGAGGGGATGGCAAACTGGGAGCACTTGTCCGACAGGTGGCTGGAGGTGCCGATCATGGTGAAGGCAGCTGGAAAAAACACACAAAGGTTTGGCTTGGGAACCTTTTCCCTGGGCTGTGTCATCCCAGAAAAACCCTCACTCCCCACTGCAGCTGTGCAGGTGATTGAACAGGAATGCACAGCGCTAATTACACTGGAAGTTATTAACCATGCTGATTTCACTGACAAGGAAAATACACCAGGTTTCATCATGGGATTAATGCTAAGCTCATCACCCAACCTCCGAAACATAATTATTCCTTTAATTATTCCTTTTTTCCTCCCAAATAACTTAGAATAACTTACAAATTCATATAATATTTGGAAACCCAACAGGTAACTCCCAAATTCCTGCACTGGTTCCTTCATGGAAGGTGACAATCCCAATACAGTCCCAAATAACTTTTCAAACTAAATGCTGGAAGATTATGAACTGGTGGCTCCACATTGCCTTTCTTGGGGAAATGAAGCCTTTTTTTTGCAATGCTGGCAGTGTTTGGAGACAAAAAGGAAAGAGAAATTTGGGATATTCTGACAGCAAGGAAAAAAAATCTGAATATAAAGATGATTACCAGGGCTAGGATCAGACCAAGTTAATTTATATTAAAAAATAGAGAATATCATGGTATCTATGTTATCTATTAATTCAGCAATCCCATTAGCACATCCCACAAAAATAATTGCAACTGGTTCTCCCCTAAATCCAAAGGGATAATACTGCTTGCTGGATTATTTATAATACTGCTTGCTGGATTATTTATGCAGCTTTTCCCAGCACCTAAATTATTCCAGCCACGTAAAATCAACTAAAGTTTGTCCCCCTTTGCTTTCAAAACCTGCTGGGGTAACAGCAGCACTGAGTCTCCCAGAAGCTGTAAACACACAGCCCCTTCTCCCTGAAAAACCTTTTTTTTTCAGGTGTTTTGGGAGGAGCTGGAGGAGCAGAGACCCCCAGACGAGCTCATGGCAAGAGGGAATAAAGCAAAGCAAAACAACATCACTGTTTATAAAACTCCAGCAGCTTTTTGAGAGCAGACAGCTGGTGGAGAAGCAGCCAAGGTGTTTTTACCCACCTGTAATCTGATTTTCTATCTCCCCCTGCATGTGCAGGGACTCCATGTAGATGGTTCTGTTGCCAATGAAGCGGGCACAGGCGATGCCCCTGTAGGGCTGGCAAAACCCATCCTCCTCATACTCATCCCTGAAACCAGCCAGAAACACAAAGAGGTGATTGCAAAATGTTGAAAACAATTAGGATTATTTCCTTCTCTTCAACAAGATCTTGAATATTTGTTTGTTTAAATAAACCCCTTTCATCTGCCTGGTAAAAAGTGGCATTTCAGCTTAGCCAAAATACACATTAATGTTGCATGGAATGAGTGCTTTTAAGGCTCTGCTCAGAAATACACCCAGCTTCGATTAGAAGAGAAATATAAACTGCCTGGAAAAATAGGATTGATGTTTATTTAAAGCAGCTAACACATAGTTTTCTATTTTTGAACATAAGCTTGTGCTTAATATTGATAAACACAGCAGGAAGAGTCATGAAGGCAGAATTTAAAGTGTATATAGAAAATCCAACCTCTGCCAATACTGATACCCTGGAAATAGGAAATGTTTGCTCAGACTTTCGTGTGTGGCGACATTTAGTGCTAAAACGGAACCAAAACTGAGACAGGAGTTCTACAGACACATTTCTTTCATCTGGTGCTTTCTTTTAGGCAATATAGGAGACATTTAATCCAGAAATCCAGATGGGAAATTATTTGCCAATGCTCTTCAAACAAAGCAAAGAAAGGAAATAATTACTGAAGACCCAGGCAGACACTGGGTATTTTGAATATTCAGCACTGAAGAGGGAGTTTTAGTGGGGTTTTGAGGAGGGGTTTGAGTACATGATCCCTGAAATCCCAACTCATGAATCAGCCCTTTCAATTCCTTCCTTTCAGATCCACTCAGAGATATTTTGCACTGGGATTTTTGGGATGAACTTTCTGGACAGACACCTCAGCTCTGCTTGAGCTCCCAGCAAAAAAGGAGGAGCTTAATGAAAATTCGCTGATATTTTCTTTGTTATTCCTGCCCAGCCCAGCCATGGCTCTCAAAGTGGGATAAATGATAGTGGAATATCCCTAGGGATGATGACAGCTGGGTAGGGAACAGGTTACTTCCTTTGTGTGCAGAATTCTCCCTCCCCCAGATGCCAAAAACCCAACAGCGGAATCGCACCACGCCTTAATAAGGGAAAAATCAGAGCTTTTTTTTTTTTTTTTTTTTTAATCAACTCTGCCATTAAGTTTAACAAAAGCCACTTTCATCCCCTCCTGAAGACCTTGGCTGCGAGGGCTTGGAAATGCAAATCCCGTGGGGGCTCTTTGAAGCCGCCCGTTCTTTGTGCGCTGCGCGGGGACAGCGGCCGCTCCGCTCCCGGCACCGCGGCCAGCGGCAGCTAATGGGATTAGCGGGGACAAGCGCTGGGATCGCCTTCCAGGGCATCCCAAACTCCCCCCGGGCTCCCGAGCAGCGTCCCGGGATTCCCGCAGAGCTTCAGGGAGAAGCCAAAGCCCGCGGATTAAGCGCAGTGATTTATGAGTGTGAAGGAGAGGGGTGGGAAAGAGGAATGGGAGAGATGGAAACGGGGGCAAGGAGGGGCTGGGAACACAAACCCTGTGAGGAACCCCTGAGGGAGCTGGGGGTGCTCAGCCTGGAGAAAAGGAGACTCAGGGCTGCCCCCACCACTCTGCAGCTCCTGAAAGGTGCCTGTGCTCAGCTGGGGCTGGGCTCTGTCTCCAGCAGCCCTGACACAAGCAGAGCACACAGCCTCGAGCTGCACCAAGGGAAATACAGGTTGGATAGCAGGGAAAAGTTCTTTACAGAAAGGTGATAAAGTTCTGGAATGTTCTGCCCGGGGAGGTGGTGCAGTCCCCATCCCTGGGTGTGTTTAACAAAGCCTGCATGTGGCACTGGGTGCCAGGGGTGAGTTGGGGTGCTGGGGCTGGGTTGGACTCGATTGTTTTGGAGGTCTCTTTTAACTCAGTCATTCTCTGAATTCTGTGACACCTCCTCCACAGCCACCTCAGCACCTGGAAATAGGTGGGCAAGAGTCCAGGTTTCCCTGGATGATGCTCCTGAGGTATTCCCAAGCACCTTGGAAGCTGGGTTGCAAAAGCACAACCATTAACTGGCAATTAAACTCTTCATTAAAAGCCCCAGGGAAGGCTGAGGTGCCTCAGGGTAACAAAGACACCTGAGGTGCAAGCAGGGATCCACAACCACAGCCTTGGTTCCTGCAGGGGGTCAGCTCTGGTGACAATCTCTATTCTGCTGGGTCTTGAAGAGAAAAACTGAAACCTGAGCGGAAAAACCCCAACACTGGCTGCAGGCTCTGGGGTTGAGTTCAACTTCTCATCATTAAATGCCCAGATAGGACAGAATTAATTAGTTATAATTAATTATTAGTTTATTATTTTTATGGAATGATAGCATCATAAAATCCTTAAGGTTGGAAAAGTCCACTAAGATTCGGTCCAACCATTCCCCAGCAGTGCCAGGGCCACCACTGACCACGTCCCCAAGTGCCACATCCACAGGGATCCTCAATTCCTCCAGGGATGGGGACTCAGCACTGTGCCCATGTCTGACCCCCCTTTCTGTAAAGCAAATTTCCAGAATCTCCACCCTGAGCCTGCCCTGGCCCAGCCTGGGGCTGTCCCCTCTCCTCCTGTCCCTGTTCCCTGGGAGCAGATCCCAAACCCTTCCTGGCAGGAGTTGTGCACAGCCACAAGGGCCCCCCTGAGCCTCCTCTGCTCCAGGATAAATTTAACAGGGAATTTCACTCAGCAACTACACAAAGGCTCCCCCAAGGATGGGCAGTGAGCAGGGACACCGGCTCACCTGGCTGGAAATGCCCTGTGGAACGGGATTTTGCAGAAAATCCCAGGAGGGGAAGATTAGAATGAAGAGGAAGGTCCGGGATGCCACCAAGGGCTGCATCCAGGGAATTCCCCCAGGGAAAACAGCGGATTAGAAGCTGAGGAGCAGCAACTACTCAGGATTGTTTTGGAAATCAGCTCCATAATGGGGCAGAAGGGTCAAACAAATGAAAGGAACAGGAGCATCAGGGCAGGACAGAGGGACCCTGAGACTCCGCGGTCCTCAGGACCCAAAAAGGGCCGGGAGGTTCCCCTGTGGAACAGCAGCTCCCCGAGCCACGCTCTGGGGGCAGCCACAGCTCTCCAAACCCTTTCCCAGCGAACACACGCTGCCGAGGCGATCACCCTGTGCTTCCCAGACATTCCATCCCACCCCATCCAAACCCAGAGGAGCATGAAGGATCCTGCAGCTCGAACACATTCCCCACCTCCTGCTGCCCCCTGGCAGCGCTCTGCCTTTAAACGCGGCTATTTTAGCTTTGGCTTTAAACACACCTATCAGGTTTTGGGTTTAAACGCAGACATCGGGCTTTGGCTTTAAACACACTTAACAGGTTTTGGCTTTAAACACACCTATCAGTTTTTAGTTTTAAACACAGCAATCGGTTTTTGGGTTTGAACACAGCGATCGCTTTTTGGCTTTAGACACACCTATCAGTTTTTGGTTTTAAACACAGTGGGTTTTGATTTTAAACACACCTATCAGTTTTTTATTTTAAACACACCTATCAATCAGTTTTTGGCTTCAAACGCAGCACTCAGTTTGTTGGGGTCAAGGCTGAGCCCACATTCCTTTCCCACAGTCCGTGCTTGGCATCCCTCGCCTGCTCTGGGTGAGGAATCACCGCAGCCCTGCTCCGATGTGTTTCTGCTTCTTGATCCCGATCCCACACAAGGAAAGGCCGCTTTGGCTCCAGCAGGATGGAAATTAGGCCCGACCCAGCAATTAACGTGTTAACACTTACAGCCGAGCTTAAATCCTCATGATTAAGCACTAACAAACTGGAAGTCAGGGCAAGCCTGGAGGCGTTTCTGGCTGAGGATGGGTTTGAATCACTTGTGCAGATTGGGGAAGGCAGGAACAACCCCAGCCCCACCACAGCCAGGATTTGGGTTCTGGGAGCTGCCCCATACCTGACTCCTGTGGAGTCTTTGCTTCTTTTGTGCCAGGGTCGCGATTAAATGCACAAAATGGAATTTCTTGTTGGGACTCAGATGTTTGTTAGTTCTCATCTCTGTCCCAGTCTCACAAACCCTGAGTTCTGCAGCACTTCACTGTCACAAACTGAAAATGGAGCCCCATCTCTGTCTCTGCAAGGCCTTTTAAGGATAAACTGTCCAATTAAGAAATGACACCTGAATTATTTTTACTTTTAACCCAATAACCAACCACCCACAGCCTGCAATGGGGACTTTTTTATCCAATTACACAAAACCACCCAAACCCATGGAGAAGAAGGTGAAGAAAAAAATGAAGAATGTCAAGAAGAAAGTGAAGATGAAGAACCAGCCTCTGCCCCAAAATCTCCATCTTATATATTAATATATATATAATATATATTATATATATCATATTATATATAATAGATATATATTGCTATATATACCTAGTATTCTACTAACATAGAAAACTTTAAACTCTATTATTCTATTAATATATAAAATGTAAAACTCTCAGTTTAAATACATAAATAAATTTTAAATATAATGTTAAATTTTAAATAAAATAAATGTAATAAATATATAAACCTTAAATTCTGAGTTCCCCACCCTGTGATATCACACCCTTCTATTCAAACTCCACATCCACAATCCCAGTTCTGTCATTCCATTTTGGAAGTTTTCTCCACGGAATGAAGAATGTCAAGAAGAAAGTGAAGATGAAGAACCAGCCTCTGCCCCAAAATCTCCATCTTATATATTAATATATATATAATATATATTATATATATCATATTATATATAATAGATATATATTGCTATATATACCTAGTATTCTACTAACATAGAAAACTTTAAACTCTATTATTCTATTAATATATAAAATGTAAAACTCTCAGTTTAAATACATAAATAAATTTTAAATATAATGTTAAATTTTAAATAAAATAAATGTAATAAATATATAAACCTTAAATTCTGAGTTCCCCACCCTGTGATATCACACCCTTCTATTCAAACTCCACATCCACAATCCCAGTTCTGTCATTCCATTTTGGAAGTTTTCTCCACGGCCTCAGGTCAGTGCAGTGTTCTCTGGGGGTCAGTGCCTGGCAGCACAGAAATCTGAAATTCTCAGCACCCAGAGCTCCAGCAGGTTCCTGCTCCTTGCCCTGCCTGCACCCCACAAAGCCCCTCAGAGCGCTGGGTGAAGGACAAAGATCTGGATTTTAATGAGCCCCAGATGACACAGCAATATTGATTGCAATATTGATTTTCTTGGTTCACACTGAGCCTGGAGGGGCTTTGTGGCACCACCTCCTCTGCAACTGGTTCCAGAACACAAACCAAACTTCTCTGGCAAACTCCACTTCCCAACATCCTGAATTTTCTTTGCCAGCCCTTTTCTAAATTACCAGAAATTGCCCAGATTTAAACAACATTTCCAGCAAATGCCAACAACAAGTCCCGGAACTCAGTTCAGCAAAAGCTTTATAGCCAGGCTTTCATGTGAGTTCATTTAGAAGAATTTCATATATTGATAGAAAAACTGAACCTGTGAGATCATGTTGTATTTAATTTTACAATCCAGTATATTAAAAAAGCATATTCCAGAGATGCTGTAATTGTGTGGTCATTCCTACCACACCCCATGGATTTCCCTTTCCTTTCCTTCTTCTCCTTTTTGCCTTAAGAAGGATTTAAATGAGTACCCTGCAAGAAAGAATCATAAATACATAATTTGGGTATCTTGAGCAAAAGTGGCCAAAGGAGAACACAGAACAAGGCAAGACAAAGTCCCAAATGCTCGGAGTGTCCCAAAAGCCAGCAAGAATTGAGGTGTAAATGTTGATTTATCAGAATTGAGGTGTAAAGGTTGATTTATGAGAACTAACCAATCTGAAGAGCAAAAGCAAATCAGTGTTGAATTATCTTCCAGATCTGCCAAGTGGAGATGGAAAAGTTTTGGCCATGAGTGAAGACTGCAGACGTTTTTTTCACTGACAAAGTGAAAGACATTTTCTCTTGCCATTAATTACAAGGTGTAGTAATAAATTATTTTTATGGTTATGTACACCCGGTGCCCCCTCTCTGTATAAATTATTTGTACATTGTTAAATAATTTATATTTTGTTCCCTTCTTGTGTTCCAGCCTCACACAGGATGAAATGAAAGGGTTTTGACTTGGCAGATCTCCCTTAAAGCAAACAGATGAATAAAATTCTCTCATAGTTTCCAAAGAGCAAAACCCAGTTCCCTGTGCCTTACTTGGAAAATGGGAACACCTTGGCTCTGTTTCATGATAATATTTCAGCAAATTTCTGCATTTCACTTTGCAAAAAGAAGAGAACTGCCCAGACCTCCATGTCATTGTGTAATTTAGGGAAAAATTCTGGGGAATAAAAGCTGTTGCTGTTTGACACCCCTTGAAAGGCACAGGGCAGCCAGGACTGAAGTGGGTCACTGGGAAAGCAGAGGCAGAGAGTAAAAAATTCATTATGCTGCGCTTTGACATCATTATTGAGTCCCATAGTACCTCTGAATAATAATAATAATAATAATAATAATAATAATAATGATGATTATGATAATAATAATAATACAGCTTGGGATAGTGGAAAGTGTCCCTGCTTCTGGTAGGGGTTGGAATAAGATGATCTTTGATGTCCTCCTTAACTCAAACCATTCTAGGACTCTGCAATTAAAAAAAATAATAATAATTAAATAATTAAATACTTAAATAATTAAATAATTCTATAATATTTGCCTAAGGAATGGCTTTAGTTAGTTGTTACCTCACTGTTCAGACTGACAGTTGCTTTGAATGATGCCTCCAATCCAGGTGTGGATAAATAATCCAGAATTCCTGTAGGTTTGGGATGCTGGCTGAATGGATTTGCAGTGGGATGGCAGCAGGGAGCCCAGGCCAGCACTAAGGCCACATTAGGGCCACAAATTAGAGCTAAATATTGATAAAAAAATCAATAAATCAGCCTTGAGGTTCAGCTGCAGAGATGGTTTTTCCTCCTAAATGTCCCTTTGCTGACACAGCTCCTGCAGGTGGGGTGGCTCAGGAGCTGCAGCTGCTTAGGGAAAGCCTTGGGAGCAGGGTTTGGATCTTCCTGGCAGATTCCTGACACCGTCACTCAGGATGAAATACAAATCAGATTTGCAGAGTTCTGGCAATGGCAGAACTCCTGGCACTGGTGCTTTTTTTGACAGAGCCATTTCCAGGGCCCCTTTGGAAGCTCACCCCATCCAAGTTCCAAAATGCAGAGGGGGAGAAAAGGTGAAATGTTTTTGAGGAGCAGTCAAGAGGGATAAGATTACATGTGCTCAAAGTTGCCTCCTCTCTCAGAGGAGAAAACCCCCAGGAAAATCTCCTCATCCTGCTGGACTCCCTCCTGCAGCCACAGGGGTCTCACCCACCCTCGCCCACCTCTCACCAGGCACGGAGCTCCAGGAGGGAGCTTGGGTTGGAGCTGCCAATCCTTCCGTCCCAAAAAGGATGGATCCCAACAAAATCCCATAAATCTGCAGCTGCTCTGTCCTGAGAGATCCCAGACCTGAGGATCTGAGAGGCCTTGGGAGGGGATGGATGGGGCTGGAGCCCATCCCATCCTCATCCATGTCCTACAACTGCTGGGAACTGGACACCAAGGCCAAGGGAAGCGACTTCCTTTAAGAGCTTGGCCACATCCTTCAGGGTTTTTTTTTTTGTCCAAATCCCTCCTAGCTAAATATTCAGAATTTAGGCCCCAATTATGCACATTTTGGTTAGACTTGAGAAGGTTTCCCAGCCCTAAATTCTGACAATCCACATTCTGATGTTCTAGAAAGCACCATCCCAACCCTTCCTGGGTATCAGAACACGGCAAACACAGCTTTGAACTCTTCAAACCGATATAAAACCTGCAATTTTGAACCCCACAAAATGAGTTTCAGCCCATTTTATCTCTCCCTTACTCCTTCCTGCTTTCCCTTATTTCCTGGAGTCACAGCTCTATTTCTGCTCCTCCCTCCCCTCTCCTTCCTCCTAACATTTAATTTGTCTTCTCTGCCTCAAATAGTTCTTTCTTCTGGTGACCTAATATTTTAACCTTAAGCATGATGAGAAACAGACTTCACAAACCTGACACTTGAATTAAAAGTGAAACACATGCCTCAGCACAAGTTAATTAAAAATAATACCTATAATGTTAGCTTGTTTAAGCCATTATTTGACCAGAAATTTGCACCCATCAATAAATGGAGCCCACAACTGCTGCAAAAATAACAGCAAGCTCCAAGTTACCAAAATTAGCTGGTTTAATTCTTTTTTTATTTCACAGATAAAAAGATCTCCCTGATAGGAGAGGGCAGCCAGAGGGGGTCAGGCTCTGCTCCCAGAGAACAGGATGAGAGGAAACAGCCTCAAGCTGTGCCAGGAGAGGTTTAAGTTGGATATTGGGATTTTTTTTTTTCACGGAAAAGGTGATCAGGCATTGGGACTGGGGATGGTGGAGTCCCCATCCCTGCAGGGATTCAAAACCCCCGGGGATGTGGCACTTGGGGGTGGCTGGACTCCATCTCAGAGGGCTTTTCCAAGCTAAACAATCCCACGGCTCTGTGGAATTCCAGGCTGCTTAAAGAAAATGGATTTTCCTCAAGAACCTTGCAGGGGGGTTAGGCCTGGCTGGGATCACAGAGCATTCCTCAGCAGTGGGGGATTGTTGGGTTTCGAGCATCACAAACTTGAGCTGGGGCTAAATCCAACCCCATTTTAAGCACTTGGGCTCACTGAATTATTTGGTCAAGCCTCACAACCGTGAAAATATTGGAAACTCACAAAAGCTGCAGCTCCATCCTGAATCTGCCCACAAATCCCACACTGCCCCACAAATTCCTCAGCTGGGAATGGCCAGAGCTCTAAAGGGATCCCACAGATGACCCCAGACTGGGAATGGGCTCTGCAAAGATCCTTGTGGAGATAAGAAACTCCACCAGGGGAAATTGGCTCCAGTGGGAATGAGGAGCTGTCCCTCCGTGCCCTCGTGGAAATGGGATAAGGCACAGAGAAAAAAACCTGTTTGTTTTCCTTAAAAACATTTTCCCTCTCTCCAGAGGCTGCTCAGACCTGAGTGAAGCAACCACGCTCCAGGAACCAGCCTGGGACCAAACCTCTCACATTTCACAAGGCTGGAATATTCAGAATTTAGGGCCCAATTATTCACATTTTGGTTATCCTTGAGAAGATAACCAGACCCAAATTCTGAAAATCCTGCTCTGAGGAGAGAATTGTGAAAACATGGCAGTTTTCTACTCCAAAATGGGACAAATCCCTCCCAAAACTTCAGTTTCCAGGAAAAAAAAAAAAAAACCAACAGCCAGTCATTGCCTCTTCTTCATGTTAGCCCAAAAAAGTGAATATGTTCCAACACACCTTCCTGTCTGTTTTCTGGTAGCAGCATTAAAAGAATTATTAAGTAAATTCTAAACCGTTTTTTTCCCCCTTTGGTTGGAAATACCTAATTTTTCAAAGCCAGCAAGTTTGAAACTCTACAAGTTTAAATTGTTTGTCTGAGTAGAAAACATCTAAAATGCTGTCCCTTCACAGCCTTTTTACAGCCAATAATTGGTATTCAAGGTGAAAAAAGCCACTTTTCATCCCCCACAACAAGCACATTTTAAAATTCATGTGCGCAAAATTTTTCTGGACTAAAGTTTTAGGACATGGAATTTATTGATATTTCCCAACACATAAAACTATCCCAATTGCTTTATTCAGTTTTGTTTTATTATCCCAGTGTGCCAGCAATTGAGAATATGAATTCCCTGGAGGTCTGCCTTAGGAGGAATTAAGTTAATGAGCCACTGGGAATGGATCACAATTTTCTAAGGCATTTTACACCTGATTATTGGGATGTTTTGATGCAAATTAAAGCGTCTGCCAGACTTCCTACCTGTGCCACCAACATTTCAGCTGCAGATCTGGAATTAATTGGTATTGATAAGCTCAAATGCATGATATGGCTGATATTAAAGCATTCTCCCCGTGGAAAAATATTATTGAAGATAACAGGCTTGTTTCTAGAACCTTGTTTTAGTAACATCTGTTCTGGCACACTTGGCAGTTGCACTGGATCAAATTTTAAAGCTGGGTTTTATCTGGGAGTGGGTGAAATGCTCAGATCAATACTCGTTCTTGTGGTGCTCTTGTAACATAAAACACGGATTTTGCAACTGCATAAAAACCTGGAGGATTAAGCCAAACATCGTTTAAAAGGCAGGCACCCCTCATGCATGCATTTAGAGCTGGAAATCAAAGGAAACCCTGATATTCCTTGCCTGCTGCTCCTTTGATCCAGCCTAGGAACTTTGTTTTGGCAGGACCACGATTGCCTGTTTTGTCTGCAATGCCAAGGATGGAGCAACAATCCATGTTATTCATGGAAAATACAGAGTTGAAGCCCAGAGTTCCTCAGGTTTATCCCCACAGAGCTGAGATATTGGACCCTAAAACACTCCCCAGAGCCTTCTCTCACGTTTATCATTGCTGGAATAATATTTTCTCTTGTTATCTTTTGCTCCTTCCCAGTCCCCAAAAGATGGGAACACTCCTGGAAGGGCAAATCCTCATCTGATATTCCTGGGCTAATTGGCACCTGTTGGGGAGGAAAAACTGACACCACCAAATTTAAAATAAATGCTGAAAGATTACCAGGAGGAGCAAAAGCCAGACAAGGAGATTTCCAATGCTGTCAGAGCTGCCAAGAGTGCAAAAGAGGCTTTGTGATGCTTTCAAGTCCAAGATGAAGAGTTTCTGCTGTAATTCATATTTGTTGCTCACAAGATGGAAATGGTGGAACTGCCACCAGAGTTAAAGGTGTTAAAAGAGTTAAATTTATCATTTAAATGCAATAAAATAGTTTCTGTTCCAAAAGTAGCTAAAGAAGACATGAGAGGGGAATTGCTAAAGGAATTTAAACACAGGAAGGTTGAGGCAGTTTCCGCCCCAGAGCTGTAGAAGAAACGCCTCCATGATCTCTGCAGGAGATCCTGGGCTGTCCATCCTGGGAAAACCCAAATCACATCTGCTGGCCTTACAGCATCCAAGGCAAACCATGGAATGGCTGGAATGAAGCCCAAACAACTCAGGATTGGAACTGGGGCAATTCCCAGGAGCTTGTGGAAAAGTAACCTCTGAGGGTCACCTTGGCAGAGTCAGGAGCTAGGCTGTAAAGGGAGAGGTGGTTGTACATTTAGGATCCTAAAGGGGCATCTGACCCCAAGGCACGAGCATGTTCAGAAGTTAAAGACAGATCAAATCACCAGGACACCTTTTTTACCCCCAAAGATGTGCCCCAGCTGACTGAAAATCACCAGAACTGAGCAATACCCAAAGAGAGAAGTTCTACAGCAGTGGGGACTGCAATAGTCCTCATGCCTCAGGTTTGGCTTTTCTGTTTCCACATTCTGTGCTGCTTTAGGGTGTGGGTCTGAGCTTCACATGAGGGGATGCTGAGCTCTGTGCACAGAGCAGGGAGACAAAACAATTCCTGCTCCAGCTGGGCACCAAGGACAAATGACCCAAATCTCAGCCCAAGAGCACAAACCCCGTGGGCTGGAGAGAGAAAAACAAGCAGGGAGAAAAACAAGCAGGGTGGGACTGCAGGGGCTAAAGCTGCAATGGGACAATGAACTGCAAGGTGCAAATGGAGCAGAACTGATCCCAGTGACAGAGCCCGTGCCCGCTCGTGCATTTTGGGGCCATTTTGGTTCATCTTGGGTGCAGCCCTGGCTGGGCTCTTGTGCTGCCCAAGGTGAATCCATGGAGGAGATGCTTTGAATAAATCCCTGCTTCATTCTGGAACTCTGCCCAGCCTGCACAAGGCATCAGTCCCTTCTCATTTTAAGTCCCCCCAATCTCAAAACCAGCTGTGAACCTTGAAATGGGACTGCCTTGCAAAGTGCTCTTGGTGCTAATTGCTGGGCAAAATAATGTGTCCATTCATCTGGAACAACACAGGAGAGAGAAAAAATGTATTTGTTTAAAGTAAATTCACCCACACAAGAAATTTGGCGGGGGAACCACAGCAGGGTAACATTTGTGATTCATTTTTGCTGAGCACTGATCTTGGCACGCTCAGGCACCAACAACAGCATCCAAACACCAGCTCAGCTGATAAGTGCTTTCCTTCCTCACCCAGGTAACCACACATGTTTTCCTGTTAACAAGATCAATAAACTTGACACACTCAGAAATGGATGATTAACTCCTTTTACAGTATTTGAGGTGGCCCAGGGTTATTGCTTTGAACAGCCAGAGCTGGAACGTCAGGAGTGGTTTTAATTATCAGGATAAATAATGTAACACCTTATAATCTTCTCCCTTGCACTGCAGGACTTTGTGATGGAGCTGCACACGCTGGGAGTGAGTAGTAACTACACAGAGGCTGGCTGAGCAGTGATGTTATCCTTGCAGGAAAACTCATTCCCAAGGTTTCACACCCTACTGAAGTTACGAAAGCCCCTTGGGTCACTACAGATTTACTCCCACTTCAATGTTTTCACTGGGCTGAGTAAACACTTTGCCCTAACACCAGTTCTCATGAAGGCTGCAGAAGCCTGGAGTAAAATCTTAAAATCGAGCTTGGGATGAGTTGAAATTGAAAAATAATGGGTTTAGATGGGACATTGGGAAGGAATTGTTCCCTGGGAGGCTGGGGAGGCCTGGAACATGCCCCTAGAGCACCTGTGGGGCTTGGAAGTGTCCAAGGCCAGGTTGGAGCACCCTTGGGTCGGTGAAAGGTGTCCCTGACCATGGGATGAGCTCTGAGGGCCCTTCCAACCCAACCCATTCCGTGATTGTGAGGGAGGGAAGCTCTGCAGCTGCCCAGCTCCCAGCTGGGACAGGGATCTCAGGGACAAGCTGAGCTCCAGGGCCCAGCTCTGGATCCTGATCCCAGCCTGGGAGGTCCCAGCAGGCAAAGAGCAAAGGCTCTGAAGGGGAGCAGAACCCCAAAGTGCCCACAGAAAGGAAGGATTTCCATACAGGACAGAGAGGACTTTTCATGTGGCTGAGAGAACACCAAGGACAGGAAACAAATCCATCCCACAGAGCCACAGATGCTGCCTCTCCCCCTGCCAGTGCCCTGGGCTTGAAAGGCTGTAATAATAATAATAATTATTATTATTCCTACTTTTTGTTCTCCCATATAACTCCTACCACAAGCAACCAGAGCTTTCACTGCAATGTTTGAAATGTTCCATCTTCATTCATTTTCCAGCCCACTGGAAGGGAGGCTGGCAGATAAACCAAAAACCTGCAGGAAGCTGTGCCCAGAGCTGAGCTTTGGATCTGCTGA
>VZSU01000165.1:52156-74065 GCA_013398715.1 Nesospiza acunhae
TTTTATTATATTATTTTATACTATAAATAATTATTTCTTTCTAAAGCACAAGTAGGGCTTGTGGGGCTTTTTGTTAAACAAAAAAGCTAAGTCAGAGCAGCAGAGCAGGAGCATGGAATGTGATCCCAGGGGTTCACAGCCTGTCCAGCAGGGCAGAGTTAAAGGAAGGATGCTCAGGGCAGGCATCCAGCAGTACTTTGCTTCAGACTGATTTCCAAATCAGATTTTTGGCCATTTCTCTTAGGGAAAGCAGCAAAAATAACAAACAAGAATTATTTTGTTATCTATCCCTTCCACAGAAATCATCACCTGACATTCCCATTCACACTTGGCCCATCGGTTTTTCTATAAATTATGGAGGGAAAAGGGCTGAGTGGGTGGATATTTTTAAAAACATGATCCTCAAATGAAATCTGTACATGAAGAGCACCTTCCACTCATGGGTGACTGATAAAGATGTGGCAACAGCAGGCCCAGGAATTTGCATCAGGTTTTTTCCTGATTTTGTGGCCCAGCTTCCAGACTGTTCCCAAGGAAAGTGTTTCCCCAGAGGGAGGATGATGAGGGAGGACAGCCAGGTACTTCATCTCTCACCCCGCAGCTTGAAAGCTGCCACAGATGGGCTTGGTTTGCATGGAAAAAAAGAGCGGAAAAATGAATTTCATAGCTACAAATTCATTTTTCAACTTGTACGGGGAGAAGGCGACACGAGAGTCACACAATCCAGTCCCCAGGACATTCTCTGCATGCAAGGAACAGCAAACACAAAGAACTAGAATTTGAGGTAATTTCCCTCCTGCATTTCACAAAATGCAACTGAAGTGTGATTAAATTTCTTTTTTGGTTACAAAATCATAATTATTACAACTACAAAACCAACTATTAACGAGAACGTCTCCCTTTCTTTTCACCTTTCCACATCCTTTGTGTGTATTTTAGCTGGTTAAATTGTGAGGTTTTTTTTTTTGGAAGGGGAGCAAAAAAAAACACCAAACCCCTTGCCAGAAAGAAAAAATGAGAAAAAAGATTCCCAAATGTATTTTGTTTTAAAAAGTCAGGCAATCCTGAGTGGCCCAGATACTGAAATTCCAGCCCAGCTCTGCTCTCACGGGGGCTCTGACCACCAAGGAGGTGTTGTTTAACCCCACAAATTTCAGAAACCCCAAACTAGGTGGGAGCAGCACAAAATCCCCATTTTCTCACCTCATTCATTAATTCTCCAAACTGCTGGAGAGCCCAACAGCTCCCAAATCCCAGAGCAGCAGGAAACTTCCCTTCCCAGAACCCCTCAGAATCACCAAACAGGGCTGAAATCCCCTGAAGCCCCAGCAAAGAGCTCCCCTTCCAAAGCAAACTCCAGGATTCCACAGCAGCACCTTCACAAGTGGAGATAAAACCACATTTTAGGCCGTTCCATTAGAGGGCATCCTACAACATCCTTTTGTGGTCAGAGGCTTCTCCTCATTCATATCCTCTGCAATAATTCATGGGAGGTCTTCCATAAGAGCCAGGAACATTCACACTCCCAGGGTTTTCATCCCTTGTAACTCCATTTATTGCATTAATAGATGAATTTTCTGGTTCTTTGTTTCCCTCCCCTCACCAGGAGAGGTGGATTTTCAATATTTTTCCACAATGTGCGATGTGAATAAGCACCACAAAACTGATTCCAAACCTCAGGACGGCCAGAGATCACACTTGAGAACATCAAGGCACTGAAAAGGTGAGCAGGTTTGATCAGGTATTTTGTAATTAGAGATAAAAGTGAACATTCTCAAAAACTGCCCAAGACAGAAGCTCCGCTGCCAAAATACAACGTGGGGAGTGCTCAGAGCCTGCAGCAGGAGCCAAACCTGAGCTCCAGGACACAGGGAGATATGGTACAAACAGCCACTGCTCCCACCCACCTACTCCATCTTTAAAAAAAATCTTCAAAAAATCTTTTCAGGCAGTTTATTAATACAGGTACAGAGAGACAGACACAGTTTACAACCCTTAAAATCAGCAAGAAGCCCCTGGGCAGTAAAATCTCCTTGTAGTGATAAATATTTCCCTGACTGGGCTGTGACATGGATGAAGTACCTGTAGGTGCACTGAAATCACTCCACAGACTGAAGGCACCAGAGGATCCAAAGGTAATAATATTGCAAATTAAGAAGTCTGGGGTAAGAAACAGGAGTTGACACGATAACATGAAAACATCACTGCGAGACAGATAACTCAGTCACAATAAATTACCATCCTATCTGACTTAAAAAGCGGAACGGAAAAGTGCTCCTGTCACACCACATGACAAATGAACTTCTGACTGCTGAAATGCAAGATTAATGAAGGCACAGAAGAGACATGAAAGGACTTACGAGGATCCTGGGCTCGCTGTTGGCGGGGGACCTGGAAAAGTGACAGAAGAAAAACAGCAGGATGAGTTACGGCGAGGTAGCAAGCAGGAAGCTTTTGAAAACCTTTTAAAAGATAAAAGCACCAGTCTGTGGTGCTGCCTGTGGTTTATGGAGTTGAAGAGAGGAGTGGCAGCCCCTCAGCACCAAAGAGAAGGCTGTACTGGCTGCAGAACATGACACGAGGACAATAAACAGGTGAGCAGCTCACCCTCCCCTTGAAACTGCCTTAGGAGAACACCTAATGATTAATTTCTTATCAGAAATCAGAAAACATGGGAGATTTATGAAAAAAAAGAAGATG
This sequence comes from Nesospiza acunhae, assembly GCA_013398715.1. Taxonomy (NCBI): domain Eukaryota; kingdom Metazoa; phylum Chordata; class Aves; order Passeriformes; family Thraupidae; genus Nesospiza; species Nesospiza acunhae. Next base: position 54,857 of record VZSU01000165.1, read on the forward strand.
AAACTCATCACATCCATCATTCCTTGTGTGTTATTTGTCCAGTTCCAAAAAGGATTAACCAGGACTGTGTGCAAATATCTTCATCTCAGTGAATTATTTCCCCCTGACCGTGGAGGAGGAGGGGGAGAAGACACACAAAACCTGTTTCTTGTTTGGAATCTTCTGAGTGGTAAGACCAGCTTTGAAGGCAGTTATCTCAATATAAACTTGGGAGAATGAGTGCTTATTTTCCCTGACAGGTATGTATGGGTCTCATCTCAGGCCCTCAGCCTGCAGTGCCAGCTGAAGTTTCTCACTCACCAGACACAGAGGTCGCTCAGAATAAAGGAGGTTTTCTCCTCTGGTCTGAATCTACCCACGTACCCCATTAATGGGGGCTCAGCCTGGAGCAAAGGAGGCTCAGGGGAGCCCTTGTGACTCTGCACAGCTCCTGACAGGAGGGGACAGACAGGGAGGGCTGGGCTCTGCTCCAGGGAACAGGGACAGGACACGAGGAATCAGCTTCAAGCTGTTCCAAGGGAGGTTTGGGTTGGATATTGGGAAAATTTCTCTTCCAAAAATGTTGGAACAGTCTGCTCAAGGCAGTCACCATCCCTACAACTGAGGATGTGGCACTTGGAACAAGGTTTAATGGTGAACATGGTGGCAGTGCTGGGTGCTGGTTGGACTTGGTGATCTTAAAGGGCTTTCCCAACCTGAACATTCCATGATTCCATGAAAATACAGCTGTTCTGGCACTCCCATGGATCCAGTTATTTAGGAAACCTGTGGATGGGTTAAAAGAGCAGAGATGCCAGCCCTGCAGGACAGACAGCAGGGTCCAAAATCTCTCTCAGGGGTGTCCCATGGCTCCTCAGCTCCCCAGGAGCTTCATCCAAGCTCCATCCAGGGCACGTTTCTGCCCTGCCATCCTGACACCCTCTCCAGGAAGCTGATTTTGAGTCAGCTCATGGATTCCTGGGCTCTCTGCATAACCCAAGTTTAATAAGTTTAACAAACTTGGCTTTTCCAACCTCAACAACTCCCCCACAACAAGGCCGCCACACCAGCGCGCCGCCTTCCCCTGGCCAAACCCCTTCTCCTGAGCAAGAGCTGGGTCAGTTTAGGAGGAGCAGACTCACCAAACTTGACAAAGAGCACGCCGGTGGTGGACACAGTCCTCCTGCCGTTGGTGGCCACGCACTGGAAGTAGCCGGTGTCGGTGGTGTCCAGGTTGCGGATGCGCAGGCGGGAGCCGTAGGGGGTGGCTCGGAAGGAGATCCTGCGCGGCTCCTGCACCACGGGCGCGTCGTTCTTCAGCCACCTCACCGTGGGAGGGGGGTTCCCTGACACCTTGCAGTGCAGCTCTGCCGTCTGGCCCAGCGTGGTGGTGATGTTGTTCATGGGCTCGTCCAGCGTCAGGAAATAATCTGGGGTTGGGGAGAAAAGAAGGGGGATGAAGGACTCCAGAACAGGGATGGCATTGTGGAGAAGGCTCCTGCTTGTCTTTGGATGAGACACAAAGGAGGTGGATTGCCACAGATGTCTTTTATGGAAAATCCTTTCCTTAGGATTTTTCCTCCTGAGAAGCTGAGAGGCCTCAGGAACAAAATGTAACCAATGGTTATCTGCTGCTGTGGAATGCAACAGGTGCATCTGGGATTGGGCTCATGTGGTTGTTTCTAATTAATGGCCAATCACAGTCAGCTGGCTCGGACTCTCTGTCCGGGCCACAAACCTTTGTTATCATTCTTTCTTTTTCTATTCTTAGCCAGCCTTCTGATGAAATCCTTTCTTCTATTCTTTTCGTATAGTTTTAATATAATATATATCATAAAATAATAAATCAACAAGCCTTCTGAAACATGGAGTCAGATCCTCATCTCTTCCCTCATCCTCAGACCCTGTGAACACTGTCACAGTGGATAGCGGGGTTCCCCCTGCTGTTTCAACATCTCCTATTTGGCTTCATTTAGCACAGAAAAGAAACACTGCTGCTCTTTTTTCTTTTCTTTTTCCTAACCGAAACAGGAAAAACATCTCAGCACTCCAGTTGTTCATTTTGATGCTGACCTGCCTCTTCTCGTTCCAGAATCCACCAAATGTAGGAACACATGAAAGGAGTAATTCAGAAGTGCAAATCCTGTGACCCAGAGCAGCTGTGGCTGCCCCTGGATCCCTGGCAGTGCCCAAGGCCAGGCTGGACAGGGTTTGGAGCAGTCTGGGACAGTGGGAGGTGTCCCTGCCCATGACAGGGGTGGCACTGGATGAGATTTAAGGTCTCTTCCAACCCAAACCATTCCAGGATTCTGTGATCCTGTCTCCAAGCCATTCTTAGTTCATCCAGTCCCACCCCTGCCATGGCAGGGACACTTTCCACTATCCCAGGTTGCCCCAAGTCCTGTCCAACCTGGCCCTGGACATTTCCATCCCCAAACTGGTGCCGTGCTGCTTTGTGCTCCATCACTCTCGAGTCCACCTGCAGTTCACTCCAGCAAGAAACCTTCCTGAAAGTGTGAAAAAACCCTCCAGCACCTTCCAAACCAGCTCAGCGACCCAGCCTGCCTAAGTAAGCCACTTCCCTAATTATCCCTGTAATCTTGGCTTGCCCAGCTCCTCCCTTCATTATGGTTTGTGGAGAGCAGTATCTCTTGCCTTTGTTTTTAATCTGTTTAGCACACAACTTACCCTGTGTTTGCACAGCACTTTGAACAAAGCCTCCCTGTCCTCACCTGGTCCCAGGAGCCATTTGGGACAAACATTTGGCACCCAGGCCCTGCCCACAGATATTTTTTTTTCCACATGTATTTTTTTCAATTAAGTTCTAATGTGCAGGTGTGAAACTGTGCTTCTCTCAGGGAGCAAGGGACAGGATGAGAGGGAACGGCCTCAAGTTGCACCAGGGGAGGTTTTGATTGGGAATCAGGGAAAAAAATGTCCTGGGAAGAGCTGCAAAGTGTTTAAACAAGGTGCCCAGGACAGTGGTGGAGTTACCACCCCTGGAAACATTCAAAAAACTTGTGGAGTGGCACTTGGGGACATGGTTTAATGGTGAACATGGTGCTGGTTGGACTTGGTGATCTTAAAGGGCTTTCCCAACCTGAACATTCCATGATTCTATGAAAATACAGCTGTTCTGGCACTCCCATGGACCCAGTTATTTAGGAAACCTGTGGATGGGTTAAAAGGGCAGAGATGCCAGCCCTGCGGGACAGACAGCAGGGTCCAAAGTCTCTCAGGGGTGTCCCATGGCTCCTCAGCTCCCCAGGAGCTTCATCCAAGCTCCATCCCAGGGCACGTTTCTGCCCTGCCATCCTGACACCCTCCCTGGGAAGCAGAGCTCCAGCCAGCTCATGGATTCCTGGGCTCTCTGCACAATCTGGGTTTAATAAAGCCCCACTAATGGCCTGGGACCAGAGAACCACAGTTAATCACCCAACGTGGCATTTCTGAACCACGGCCATTGATTTAGTTCCTGATAATGCTCCTTCAGCCATCTCCAGCCCAACCGGGAGAGAAACAGCCCTGGATGGGCTGCCTGACAAACAGCACAGTGAACAGGGTGGTTTGAAGGTCCTGGCGAATACAGGAGAGGCAAATAAAGGAGTGAGGATGTAGGGCACGTTTCCAAAGGCTGGCAAAGGATTTTGAGGAATCAACAGAAATTATAATCAGTGAAAAAGTGTGGCTGCAACTTCTCTCCAAGTACCAACACAAGTGGCCTCTGGAGCTGCTGACTCCTCTGGTTGTTCTCCATCTTCCTCCAGGAGCTACTGCAGAAACACTAAAACAAATTCATCTCCTGAATTCACTCTAGATTAGTCCTCAAATCTGTACATTTATCATCTGAATCACAAACCAGATCAAGCAGCTTACCTGAGATAAGATTTAAATAGGGAGGGTTTGAAGCCATTGGGAGCTCTGGGAGATGTTTCTCACAGATAAAGCAGTTTTGGAACTGAAAATAAACTCCCCACAAACCTCGGATTGCTGCTGAGGCACAAAAAATGATGAGCATCCCTTCCCTGTATGCACCAAACTCCTCCATTGCTGCCCTTGCCTGGTGTGGAGGGGCTGCAGGGAAGACCAGTTGTATTTTTATTGTGTCTCTCACCTTCCACACCCCATCAAAAGGAGAAATTCTTCCCTGTGACAGGGGTGAGGCCCTGGCATGGTTTTCCCAAAGAAGCTGTGGCTGCCCCTGGATCCCTGGCAGTGCCCAAGGCCAGGCTGGAGCAGCCTGGGACAGTGGGAGATGTCCCATGGCAGGGGTGGAATGGGATGGGATTTAAGGTCCCTTCCAATCCAAACCATCTCACCACAATTCATCTGCCCCTCTCCTGCCACCCAGGAGCCCTCCGGATGGATTGACTCGCTCTGACCTCGAGAACAATTTCTTTGAAAAAAGGATGGGTTTTGTGTCCCGGGAATGATCCAGTCTGGTGGCAGTGGCCTTTGGAAAGTCTGAGTTTAATCCTGGCTCGGAGCAGCCTTGGGTGAATCAGCTCAGTTGTGATTTTTAGAAGAGCCAAAGGGAAGTAGACACCCAAAGCCAATCAAAGCTCACATGGGATTTGTGCAACTCAGGCCTTTTAAAAACAGCCTTAAACCTTTTGGCTCGATGTTTCCAGCCATAAAGTGAGGATAATAATCCCTCTTACATCATGGGGAGGCTGCTATGTACATTAATGAGATAATGCTCATAAAGCACTTTGAAGGTGAAAAGCGCTATGCTGGGATAAGCACTGTTATTATATTTTAAGTTACATCTCAGGGTTTCGAGCACAGAATAAAAGCTTGTGGATATTTTAGAGTAGCACTCTATAAAAACATTTGGGAAATGTTTTAATTTACAGAAGTACGGAAGAATAGCCCGAAAGAGTTCTAAATAAAATTTAGCCCACCTATAATTTAATAATAGTCAAACTGATTTTTTTTTAATTTGTAAAAACAATTTACTGCTGGGCCTAGACCCCGAATGCCAAGTTTCAGCCCACAGAGAGGGTTTTTTTTAATGGCTGAGTTATAAACCCTTGAAAAATGCTGACAGCCCCTTTACTAGAGCAGCACTAGCGGGTGCCCTATAATGAACTTTTAAATGACTTGAGATAATATCTGGAAAGCCAAGCCTGAAATATATTTCTGGGTTTGAGCCATTGCCAAGGCAAACACAACACATCATAAGTCATCCTCATGATTCTGAGCGCATAAATTGGAGACACTGCATATAAAGCCCAAATATTAGGTATCCTTCATGGCCAAACTTTGTGCTGGTTTGATGTTACAGAACAGCAACAGCTGTGCAAGGACGAAACGTAGAGCGTTGCGCGTCTCCAAAGAAGAAAAGTGTCTGTATTTCCACAGCTCTGCCTTGACATTGTTAAATAGGAGCCCGCCCGGTCCTAATAAATCCTCCACTATTCTACTACTTTTAAGTGGAACCCAGGTGGCTTTCAAAGTAAAAGCTCGTCCTGGTCGGCCAAGGAATGTTAATCTGCTCTGTGACCACATGGTTACTCTATCTTAAATTACTGAAGACACAGCTTAGAGCAGTAACACCCTCTTGGCTTGCAGGAGGGTTTTGCTGGCCACAGGGAGACCTTTCCGCCCCAGCACCGTGTGTGCTGCATGTTTCTGATTTCACAAGGTGTTTAAAGCACGATGGGGATGCAGGATTAGACCCTGGAAGGGTCATTTTATGAGAAGAGTTGTTGTTTCATTTATCCTTCTCTTTCTGCCCTCTGATCTGCTCTTCTGATCTTTCCGAGTATTCAAAGAAAAGCTGAAATTTAAGTCTCTGCCCAAGCCTAAAGCAGCTTTAATCCAGGTGCACCAGACAGGCTGGTGAGCCAAGTTCCTTCCACTACAGATGGGAAACAACACAGTTCTCTGCAAACATCTCCAGACCTTTCCTCAGGCAGCTGTGGGGACACCTTTTCCAGCTGCTGGCCTGGAGAAGTTGCTTAATTCTGGATTTGAAGATTCAAACCTGCACTGCAGCACAGAAGGCAGAACCTGTCCTGGCTGGAGCAAGGCAGTGGGACACCAACATTCCAGTGCTTATTGCATTTATGGAATCCTGGGATGGTTTGGGCTGGGAGGGACCTCAACCCTCAGCTCATTCCAAACCCTGCCATGGGCAGGGACCCTTCCACTAGTCCAGGCTGATCAAGTCCCATCCAACCTGGGTGTGTTTAATAAAGCCTGGATGTGGCACTGGGTGCCAGGGCTGAGTTGGGGTGCTGGGGCTAGGTTGGACTCGATGATCCTTGAGGTCTCTTCCAACCCAGCCATTCTGTGATTCTGTGAACCTGGCCTTGAATTATGTTTGTGAACGGAAAGGTTTGGCAGCTCTCTGGTTCTTTGTCACTGCACACACTGGAAAAATGCCCAGAAGTGTCTCAGGGAAAGCTGCATTTTCATTCATTCAGAGCTCTGGATATCCACGAGTCCAGTGTGGTGCCACACCTGGATGTGCTCCATACCCCCAAATACTGGCACTGCCACTGAGCTCACTCCACTGGGAATCTTCCATGTGGAATAATTGTCTTTGGAGAAGGTCAAACACAGAGTCCACCCAGACTGAAGATGCTGCAGGGGCTTGCTGGCTGCTCCATGACAAGGAAGGAAGCAGCAGAATTTCTGATGGAAGCGTGGCCACACACATCCCTTGGAAGAAGGATTCGCCATGGATTGCTGGATCTGCCCATCACTCACAGAGGAAGACAACTCCCTGTGGGTCTGATCATCAGACCTTGTTATTAACAGGGTAAAAGGAAAACTGCCGCTTGGAATTTCACTTATTTTAAATGAATAAACAAGAGGAATGACAGTGGGAGGGAAGAGATGCTGCACTCAAGTCGTGATCTGGCAACTCTTGAAGAATATCAGGGTTAAAGGAGTCCAGATAATCACATGGAAATATCCAAAGTCTGCAGTCTTGGAACAAAGAAAACCTTCTGCTGCCTCAGCTTGCTCAGCTTTACTTCCAGTGGGTTTCCCAGAGATGTGCAGGAGTCAGTTTGGGATGCACATGGGAGTTCTGTCCTGGACCTTCCCTTCCCAGACTCCATCCAGAGGGTTCAGTGCCACCCAGGAAAACCCCCTGACCTCAACCAGGCAGGGCACAGCTCGAGGCCTGATGGCTTTTCAGATCTCCATGTGTGACTGTCACTGGGATTCCCAGAATTAATTCTGATATTCTGATAATTGGCAGCTCAGAGACGGCGCTGGGTTTGTGGAGGGAAGCCAGACTTCCAAAAAATTATCTGGAACCCGAATCCCACTGCTTTTGGGTGGGAACTGGGCAACTCCCTGCCCTCCATGAACTCTTGGATGCATTTGAGAGCTGCTTCTGCCCCTCCTTTCATCAGACAGCTCTGAGCTTTAAGGACAGATGTCTCAGAGGTCACTTTGAGGGAAAATGAAGCTTTTCTTTACTCAGGAACCAGTTTTATAGCCCAAGTAGGAAACCTCTAAACTTTATCACCAAAAAAAAAAGTGATTTGGAATAGGTAAACAAATGTCCACATCCAGCTATAAAGCCAACTACTGAAAACCATCAAGGGATTTTGTTGTCACTTTAGAAGCTGTTCTGCAGTAAAGAGCCACAAAGAAAAACCCAAGCATTAAAGGGAGGGCATATGGAAAGGTATGTGCCTCAAGATTAATGCTGTGGAGTCAAAGAAAAGCTGTTATTTCTGACATTTTGACATAGCATCACTTTAGGATCTGGTTCTTATTAGCCCTTTCTGTGCCTTTTAAAGGTCTATTTTTTTTTTTTCAACCAAAAATGTCAGGAAATTTGGAACAGAAACGTACAATAAAACACGTCCCTTGACCCTCTGATCTATCAATCTTTCAAATAAACAAAGATAGCTGGATGAGCCAGGAAAAGGTTGTTATATATAGTTACCTTATGTATAATGGTCAATATTCACTGCACACACTCAGATCATACAAAGAATTTGATGTAAGTGTAGCTTTTTGTGGAAGATTTTTGCCATGAAAGCCCAAAGTTACTCAGGGCGGTTTCATTTTCAGGCTGTGTTCTGTGACCTTCTAATTTCACACCCTGTATTATTTATAAATGAGACATTCAAGAAACACAAATTCTCAAATAAAAACGTGCACTCCGTCAGTGGAAAAACAAACAAAAGGAGCTAATGTACTGTGGCTAAAAAAATTTTCAAACAAAGTAGCAGTAATTTACTGCCCTGCTACTAACGGGACCCCACAAATCGAATCAGAACCCTGAGCCCCACCAGGGGAGCTTGATTTACCCCATATCCCCCAGATAATAAAGGAAAATAGAAAGGTAAATTGTGCATGAATGTGAAAGCTGTAATTCTTCCCCTTTCAGCACAGGGATCAAATTCGCATCCAGTGATTTCAAAGGAGAATCTGGAATCTCTGAAGGACTGGGGCCAAAGGCAGGAGGCTTCAACCCACCTGGTTTTCCCCGCGTTTGGGTGTGTTTATGCTGCTTGGGATGTAGTTTGCCTAAGAGTCAAATCCTCCCTGGGAGATCACTGAGATTTTCCCTCACAGAACTCCCAGCCAGGTCCTTTCCCTGCCTGGGAGGACGTGCCAAGGTGGCAGCTTCAGCCTGGATTTGTGAGTAATGCTGAGCCAAAGGCTCCATGAGCACCCTGGCTGCATCCCTGATGTCCTGCAGACCTTCCTGTCTGCATTTTCCTCCTGCTGTGCTGGAGCTGCTGTCCAGCCCTTCCAGGGAATGTTCTGCCCACACCAGGATCTCCAGGAAGTTCAGGACATGCAGTCCCAAACACCGCACCTCTCCCTTTTGTTTGGACCCTCCTCACTTGTTTTGGGCTGTGTATCCCCAGATCACTGATATCAAGTGATCCTTGATATGCCTTTGAATGTTAAGGATAAATCCCAGCTGAATTTTCTGCCAAGCTCTCTAGGAAATGTTTGTTCCAGGCACTGGGAAGGGCTGTGCCCCACAGAGGCTGTGGGGAGCTCAGAGTCTGGGCTTGGGATCATGGATGTCTGGAAATGGAAATGGTTCCAAATACTCGTTTGCCAGAGCTGATAGGCCATGAAAGAAAAAGGAAAACAGGCAAAAAACCCACAGCAATGTTTTTCTTTGGAAGCTGAAGGACCAAGGAGGAGATCTTGGGAGCAGGAACGAAAAAAAAGAAAGGAGCTGCGGCTCAGGCACAGGCAGGACACATCCCTGTGCCTCTGGAGGAGGCTGCAGGTGGGAATGGGGCACTGGGGGACCCATTCCAGGGCAGCTGCATCACTCTCTTGTCAGCCTGCAGAATGAACAGCCACTGAAGCTGAATCCTACTCACAGTTACAATAATATTCCAAAGCTGTCTCCTTCCTGGCCAGGGCTCCAGTATTATCTTTGCCTAAGGATGAAGAGATCCCAAGCAATTCCTCCAGTGTAGCAGATGTAAATAGGCTCCCATTCCAATTCAGGCCTATTGCTTTGTAAATAAACTGACATGGGGTGGAAGGAAGAAGGAAAAGCCTCTCCTTCTGTGATCTGTTTTGTGGGATAGGAGCAGCTGAATGCAGGGCTCTTCACCTTTCTAAAGAAGGAAGAGAAGATCGGAAACTGGGAGCTTTCCCAGACAAAGAGCTGGAGCAGGAGCTGGTGCTGAGAGGGGGCAGAAGGGGAGGGAACGTGCAGGGAAGAGAAATCCAAGGAGAAATCCCTGTGCCACATCCTGGGGCTGTGCAGGAGCACACATGGATGAGGCTTTTCCAGCCTCTTGAACCACGGTCCCATGGGAGACCTCCCACCTGGGGCTGCTCCAGGCTCTCCCCACCAAAGGGAATCTCAAAAAACTTGGGAGTGAAAAGCTCCACATGCTGCCATCAACCAGCCCCCTGGAATGGGGCTTTTCCTACCACCACAGCCCCCCTTTTTTTTCCCCCAAACTTCACTTATTTCTCCTTATAGAATTAAGTATTTATAGGATCATATTTTCATTTCTCTTTCTCCCTCGTGGCATTCCCTCTGCACACCATGGTTCACTAGTAGGGAAAGAGAGAGAAATGCTCATAGCTAAATGTCCCCCATTTTAAAAGTGATTATTTTTTATTTTTTATGCCCAGTTTGTTTGTTTTCTTAAGGTTTTGGTGAGAAACCACCTCCTCCCTCCCATCAATCGTTGCTTTCAACAGCTCTTCACGGGTGGCTGCGTCTCTTTTAAATTCATTTCCTGCTAAAAAGAATAAACAGGCAACTGTTTAATGCTGTCGATTTAGCTTATTTAATAGAAACTGAAACCTGAATAGGGCTCAGTTGTAAGATAATCACTGCAGAACTCACCCAGAGAGGGAGAGCACCAAATTAAGTCATTATTTCAAAATGCAGAATATTATTATCAAGCTGTTCCTCCTTCCCCAACACGGGGCACACGCTGAAGGAGGAGATGCTCATTTCCAAAAGGCGGCAGGTAGAGTTGGAGCCACTTAGAGTAGGCAGGGATTTAATTGGGAAATCTGCTTGGAAACCACTTTCATGTGGTGAACTTAACAAGCTTTAAAATGAATTTTACTGCGACGCTGGAGTACTGCAACCTCCTGGAAGACAACAAGTGGATTTTGACTTCTTTTCTTGGCTTGGAAATGCAAGGTGTGGCTGGGGCTGTGTGCTCTATCCCTACCTGTTAGAGGTGGGGCAGTTATCTTCTGTTCATTGGGCAGTTCTCTTTATCTCTCCCACAGCCAATCCTCCCTCCAGGAGATCTCTGCTGTTAATGGGCCATTAATTATTAATGATCGGCTGTTAATGGCCAATGAGTGTCCCTGCACGGCTGATAAAATTCCATCATCCCATGGGGAGATGCTCCACCCAGGGGAGGAGCCAAGCATTCCTACCTGGATACAATCTGAGCTTTGGGACAGCACAGCAGCCTCTGCCCACTGCATTCCCAGAGGAGCAGCTTTCTGCTCCCTGCATTCCCAGAGGGAGCTCAGGCCCATCTCCAGCAGCCCTGGAGCTGCAGAGGAAAACTCCCCCCTTGTGCAGGATCCCTGCTGCAGCAGAACCACAGCTGGCACTGCAGGAGGGCTGAGCCCCCATGGCATGGGGCTGTGACACCCCCTGACACACAGGGGACAGCTCCTGCTCTCACTCTGGCAGGTTTGTTTTGTATTACTGCATTTGTATTTTGCTTTTATGTTTTCCCTAATAAACAACTGTTATTCCTATTCCCATATCTTTGCCTGAGAGCCCCTTAATTTCAAAATCACAGTAATTCTGGAGGGAGGGCGTTTACATTTTCCATTTCACAGGATGCTCCTGCCTTCCTTAGCAGACACCTGTCTGTTCAAACCAAGACTCTCTTTGAGATGCAAAACAAATGGGAACCGAGCCTCATTTTCCCCTCGGAGGTTTCCAGCGCCCAGCTCAGCGTGTGCTGCCCAGGGCTTGGCTTGGTCCAAGCTGGAGTTTCAGGGCTTTGAGGGAAGCAGCAGCAGCTCCCACATGAAAGCCCGGTGAGACAAGACAAAACCTGCGCGCCTCTGCTGGCAGAAGCCGCCCCTCTGACGAAGCTTTTCGGGCACAAAGGCTTTGTTTTAATCCCGTATGTAAATCCGAGTTTAGGCGTGGCAGCTGCCAGCGCTGTAAATGCTAATGAGCCGCAGCAAAGGGCCGGTAATCCCCCAGGAATGCGGGACTCAGCCCAAACCCCGCTAATTGCCACATTCCAGGTGGATTAGAAGCCGGGAAATTCATTTTACCTGTTCCTGACAATATCTGCAGCTCAGCAACAGGTGCCATGGAGGTAACTGAGAGGTGGTTCAATCACACAGTGCTTGGACTCTCCTAAGTCAAAGTTTTGCCTTCTCTGGCTTTTCCAAACTTTTGAGTTTTATTTTCTAGACCATTAATTATTTCCTGCTTTCTGAAAAACCAAACAAAGCTGCCGAACAGGGAAGAAACATGGAAAGAGGGGAGGTTCAGATGGGATATCAGGAAGAAATCCTTCCCTGGGAGGGTGGGGAAGCCTGGCACAGGTGCCCAGAGCAGCTGTGGCTGCCCCTGGATCCCTGGAAGTGTCCAAGGCCAGGCTGGACATTGGGGCTTGGAGCAGCCTGGGACAGTGGGAGGTGTCCCTGGGGTGTCCCTGGATGGGCTTTAAGGTCCCTCCCGACCCAAAGCACTCTGTGATTCCATATTCCTGCCTGGGGGAAGCACCACCTTCACATCTGCCCAGCTCTGGGATGTTCCCCGAGCACAGCCCAGACCTGCCATGAGCACGTGGGTGAATCCCTGCCCTGGGATAAGAACTCCATTCTGTCAACTCCCTCCCTCGGCCATTTGCTGGGATTTGGGAATTCTCTGCTGGATGACCACAAGCTTTCCTCCCTTTCCCACCAGCAACATTCCCACCCTTTGACTTTCATCTTCCCTACTGTGTCCTGGATCACCACAAAGTCCTGCTCCTTCCCTGCTGGGAAGGCAGATGTGAAAGGATCAACCCAAAGTACCCAGAATTACATATTCTCCTCATCCTTAAGCGCAGAAAACATATTTATGCATAAACATCAAATATTATGAGCACATGTTCAAAAAACATTAACAAAACAGACAAAAACAGTTGGGAAAACCATCTGGGGCAGAATTCCACTGTGGGAAATTTCCATCTCAGCAGTAAATGGCTGGCAAACGAAAAGTGGTTGACAAATTGCACAGTGAGGGTGGCTAAGAGCATCCTCACAGATGCACAGGTTTGATTCAGGAGCTGCAGCCGCTGCCTTGCAGTGAGGGAACCTCAGCAATTTGCTTTAAATTAGCAGTGCTTAATTTACAAAATGAAGGAGAATGATAAACCTCTCATTTTTTGACAATATATACCCCTTGGAGAGCTCCAAATTACACCTAATTACCACCTGCAAATGTATTTTGTATTATTAAAGCCTCAAAATTTCGTAATAAAACACATCAGAGCAAACTCAGTGCCTGATGCTTGTGAATTTTAAGTTCAAATCCCAAGATCCACCAGAAAAAATGTGTGACAGAACATCTTGAAATATTTTTGCCCTGTGGAACATTTTCCTGGTACAAGAAATGAACACAGCAATCTCAGAAATCCCAGAGCCACACGAAATAAATTTGTCAAAGGATCCCGAGGCAAATGAGGTTTATCTTGGATACCCCCTGATCCCTTTTGTTTGTTGATGTGGTCAAGTCAAGAAAAATGGAGATTTTTAAATCTGAAGTCAGGTGATTTTGGGGTTTTTTCTGCCTGCTTACCTTTATCTAATTCACTTGAGATGTTCCATGAGGACGTGGGCATGAAATCAGCAACAAGGGAGGAATTCACTCCTGGAAGGGGAAAAGAGAAAAACCACGAGATGCTGTTAATATATGGATCCTATATCATCAGGAATCAAGTTGCTGTCACAGGAATAAAGTGATTTGATGCTCTGTGCTGGCAGGCTGAGCCATCTGGGCAGCAGGAACAGCCAAGGGGGAAAAGGCAGCGGGCCAGGGCTGGAGTTTGTTTGGCAGTGCTGATCACTGTGAGGCCTCGTGCTAATTAAACAGCTGATGCCTTGTGCAGGCTGGGCAGAGTTCCAGAATAAAGCAGGGATTTATTCAAAGCATCTCCTCCATGGATCCACCTTGGGCAGCACAAGAGCCCAGCCAGGGCTGCACCCAAGATGAACCAAAATGGCCCCAAAATGCACGAGCGGGCACGGGCTCTGTCACTGGGATCAGTTCTGCTCCATTTGCACCTTGCAGTTCATTGTCCCATTGCAGCTTTAGCCCCTGCAGTCCCACCCTGCTTGTTTTTCTCTCTGCAGCCCACGGTGTTTGTGCTCCTGGGCTGAGATTTGGATCATTTGTCCTTGGTGCCCAGCTGGAGCAGGAATTGTTTTGTCTCCCTGCTCTGTGCACAGAGCTCACCATCCCATTATATGAAGCTCAGAACTACACAATAAAGCAGCACAGAATCTGACAAATAGAAAAGCTCAAACCTGAGGCATCCCAAACCTGAGGCATCACAGCCAATCTTAGGGATGGTCTTGACCCACCCTAAAATCTCCCCAGGGGTTTTAGAGAGGCAGAACGACTCTGCAGTGGTAGAGCCGAGGTAAACACAGTGCTGAGAGAGGCTGCTGAAGGTGTTATCTATTAATATTTACAATTATTTGAATCCTGCAAACCCATGTGCACGAGAAGGGATGTGGTTTATACACTGAAGTTAACAGGGCTGGAAGAATTGATCTGAACCTGAACCCCAGCAGCACCTGCTCCTTGCTGGGACAATTCTTTACTCTTCAGGAAAAAGCTGAACGGAGATTTAAGTCTGTACTTGTATTTTAAACAGCAAATCACAGGGAGGGTGGTGTTAAGCCAGCATGTCCTGCCTCAGCTCTAGGTCAAGTAGAACATTCCCAGTATCCAAACTTCATCCAGGATTTAGTGCCTCCCTCTAAGAGCAGATCCACGTGCAGCCTGTGGGGCTGCTCAGGCATCAGGGAAGGCTTTTGGGGTCATCCCCCAGGGAGAAACAGATTTGATATGAGCTTTGTGGGAGGGTGGGAAGAAGGGGTGTGCACACACATTCCAGGGCATGGGAAAGCACAGCACCCCCTATATCCCTGTGTCCAGCCAGCCCTGAGAAACCTGACCGGAGAAGGAGGAGAGCGATGTTGGACAGCACCGAGTGTGGGACAGGGAAGGTGAAATCAAACGAAGCAGGGCTCAGGGTGCCAGTCATGGAAAATGCACTGAAAATGAGCATCCCACAGCCCAATCCTGCAGCCTGGAGGGACCCCCAGTGCTGGGTGGTCTCAGAGGTGCACAGGGAAGGCAGAGTTGGGATCTGTGAGTTAGAGAACAGGAATGCTCTGAAGTGCATTGATATTGCTCTGACGCCATCCTTTAGCTTATTCCCAGATTTCACTCATAAACATGGCATGCAAGGATATGCAAAGATGTTCTGCCTTTATTTGATGTGTTGGCAACTCTTCTGTTTCACTAAAAAATCACAAGGAATTGTAAACACCAGGTCACACAAACCCGCAGCCCGTGCCCTCTTTGTAAATAAAGCCTGGCTTAAAAGCCCACCTGGCAGCTCTGCTTATCCAATGCTCTGCCAAGTATTCCCAGTGTAAACATGGGCTTTGAAGGCATTACAACTCCCCCAGGAGCACAGCCTGGCCTGTGCAGGTCCCCAGGGCAGAGCCCACTGCTGGGGACAGCCCTGGGCAGTGGCACAGTCAGCGGTGGCACCCGATGGCACCAGCTGAGATTTGGCCCACTGGGCCCATTCCTTCTCATTCTCTGCTTTTCATTAACAGCTGAGCTTGTCTAACCCACATCACCCTCCTCTAACCCACATTTTTGGGACCACATGGCTTAAATTTGCAGGGTTTAGGGACAAAAAAGCAGATTCAGTGCCAGTATTGCTGTTATGTGGGGTAGGTGACAAATAACAGTGACCAGACACTGCCCAGGAGCTGGTGGGTGTCAGGCTGTGCCAGAGCTTGGGATGCTTGGTTCCCTGTCCCTCCTCACCCTTCCAGCTCTCCTGGCCAAGAAATGGGACAACTCCTGTGGGAAAACCCCTCCAAGAGTGGGATCTGAGGTGGCATCACTGGGACCAAAGGGGTTCATCCCTGTGTCCCCAGGGATCCAAAGCTCAAACCCACAGGCAATGCTTTCCTCAGTCCCACGCTCCACAATGGATTTTCTGTAGCTACTTTGGCTCACCTGGAAATATTTTAGTGTGAAGAGCCCACAAAACAACTGAATTCTGCCAACAGGTACCACACACTAACCAAAATTAAACAGAAAGTACTAACAACACTGTGACCACATGCAGCATTTGTTATTTAAAACTCCCGAACTGACAACACAATGACCACATGCAGTATTTTGGTTTTTAAAACTCCAGAGTGTTCATATTGATGATTTCTTAACCAGGCTTTGAAAACATGAATCTCACAGAGCAGACACCCCTCAGCTCAGCTGCAGGAGAAACCACATTAGATGACCAAAGTTTCCTGTTTGTGGGAGTTCTGCAGGCTGGTGACTGGTGATTTTCTGATATTCCTCAATTAAAGTTCCAAAGAAGACCAAAGCATCACTGTGCCCATAATAACCACTTTATTTGATTGAAGGGAACTCACAGAGCAGCTACACCATGTAGGAACAAACCACCCCAGTGCAGGAGAGGAAAACATCCCAGAAAAAAGGTGCAGGAGACATCCCTGAATTCCATTTCTACCTGTGATGACTCAGGATTGCTGGGCACGAGAGTGGTGCCACCTCCCCTTGGAAAGGCTCTGGGATAAGTCCACGTGAGTTCCAGCCAGCCTGGGCAGGGATGAGTCAGGGATTTGCTCACAGCATTTGGGGCACTGGCACAGACTTGCCCATTGGCTGTCACCTCCTCAGACTAGGGGGAAAAATCTGCCTGCCTAACATCAGATCACAGAATCACAGGATTGCTGAGGTTGGAAAAGCTCTCCAAGGTCATCAGTTCCAAGTCCCCACCTTGTCACCAGCCCTTGTTCCTTGGACACCTCCAGGGATGGGGACTCCAGCCCCTTCCAAGGCCTGACCACCCTTTCCATGAGGAAATTCCTCTTGGTGTCCAACCTGACCCTTCCCTGGCACAGCCTGCGGCGGTTTCTTCTTGTCCCTTCAATATTGCAACTGAATTTTGAATTCAGTTCATTAAAAACTCATTCTTACTTCTTAAAACTTCCCTAATGCCCAGCTTCACCTTGAACAATTAGATTTGTTTGGAAGAAGAGTCAGCCTGAGAAATGTGATCAGCAAACAGAGCCATTATCCTGTTAAGGTTTTATTTATCCATGGAATAATTCCAGATGAATGATGACTCTTCTTAACACTGGCAAGATAATTATCTGTTCCAACCTATGAAGAAACATTGGGTTTAAGTTAATGAGAAGTCACAACAGGCTGTGAAAAGCCAAGTAAAGTGTATTCAAACACACTTCCCACAGAGGAGTTGGCCAAGATCTGATTTTATCATCCTATTGCACAAGTGTGCAGTGAATTTCACACGTCAGGCCTTGTAAAGCCTTTGTGATTAAATAAACTTCAGTAAGGTTTACAAAAAGCTGTACCTGCATTTGTAAGATGAGACAATAACTCAAAGAAAGATAACTGAGATGACATCAAGCCCAAAAATAGTTGAAAATTTGAATGGGGAATAAATCTGTTGTGCAGAAAAAAGGAGAGAGCAAAGTAAGCCTGGAAATGAGGATATCCTGCTTGCCAGACTCCAGGGCACCAGGAATGATGGATGCTAAGAGGAGGAATGGACACATCCAGCGGGAGCATGGCCTGGATGGACCTTCTTGTGGGGCAGAGATGGAAATCCCACCTTTTTAAGGTGCAAAATAAGTGCTGTCAAAACATGCAAACAAAACAAAGTGCATCCTTCACAGGCATTCTTTGTATTCTCTAACCTGATGCTATACCATATTGATACAATTATTTCTATAATCAGGAGTAATTTCTTTGTTCTGATAGAAAAATGAATGTGATTGCAATTGAGGTCTCACTGCAGGATATCCGAAACAGCAAAAAGAACAAGGAGGTGTTTGGAGAAGGAGTTAGAAGTCTAAATAATAAGATAAACTATTCAGAATTCATGGTTAACATAAGAAAAACTTTTCCATTTGCAAGCCTCTCGCTGACTCTGAGCAGAAAGCCTTCCCCAAGTGAGCTTTGTTATCCAGTGAAGGAATTTGCCTAAGGAAGTGATAAAAGCCCAATTTCCCGAGACATTAGAAACAAGATTGGGCAAGACCGGACTGCAGACACACACACGGGGAGTTATCCCACGCCGGCAGCAGGGTCAGCGCAGGACAACTTCACAGGGGATTTAGGCACAGCTCTTTTTGGCCAAATCACCCATGAACATTTTATAGCTGCAGATGTACCAGAAACATCAAACTCCCCTTTAAAGAGGGGAATAAAATCTCCAGCAAACAAATTCCTCAGCTCTCCCACTTGGATAGAACTTCAGGAAAACAGGAATGGCAGATAAAGCTATACAGACTTAGAGAAAAGCTAATTATCCTAAGTGCTCGGTATTTTTTGCTTTTCTGCACATTCCAGACCAACACTTCATCTTTCCCTCTGTCTGGTTCCTACCTGACTGATCCCTTCCAGGATCTTCCCACAGATCTGCCTCCTGGCTGTTTTTCCTCTCAGTTCTATCTCCCTCATCTTCCTTCTCTGCCTTTTGCATTCTCTGCTCCCCTGATCCTTTGTGAGCTCCCCACAAGTTTCCATCTGATCTCCCAGATATTCCATTTTGCAATCAGCCACTTTCCAGCCCACCCCGGAGCTGCTGAAGGAAATTTAGACAGACTGCAATGGGTACAACCCATTAGTTACTAATTTTCTTGTCTGTTTAAAAGCTGGCACCATCCTTAAATTTCTATCATATATTCAAATTTTGCTTATACCTTTAATATGTGGAAGGATTTTCAGGGCATCAGTTCCTCTCTGTCTGCATTAGAATTCCCCTCTTTCCAAAGGAGGTGGGAATTGTGAATTCTTCAGTCAGCTGAGTGAGGGAAAAGTGCAAGAAGGTGGGGAATTGTTGAGCATTTCTGCTCTTTGGGTAAGGCAGGTGTGTCTCAAGGAGAATCTGCTGCCTTTAATAGTCTGTGATAGCACAGGTCAAACCTATGGATACTAATCCTCATCCCACAGCACAAACCTTCCATGGAGTATTTAAAAAACCAGTCCATGTTAAAAATAAACTCCTGCAAGATTTCCACCCTTCCATGCTCAGGTGAAGCTGCTATTTTGAATATTTTGGATTACAACAGCCTACAATTACAGACAATAAAATCTGCCCCAGAGCAGGCCTCATGAAGCTGTCCCTGGTGAGGAGGGTGAAGTGCTGCACGATGGCATTTCCCCATTAGCTGTGCTCCTTGAATCCTCTGATTCCAGGGCTGACACAGCCAAGGGAAAGCTGGTTCTGCCAGAACCGTGCCTGGGCAGACGCAGGGGGTAAGAGTTTACCAGGCCACAGAATCCCAGAGCTTGGGAAAGACCTGGAGGATCCTCAGAGTGCCTGATCCCCATGTTGTCCCCAGCCCACAGCTCCGAGTGCCACCTCCAGGAATTCCTTGGACACCTCCAGGGATGGGCACTCCAAACCTCCCTGGGCAGCTGGCACAGACATATTTTATAGAAAATCCTTTCCTTAGGATTTTTCCTCCTGAGAAGCT
>VZSU01000165.1:78190-94260 GCA_013398715.1 Nesospiza acunhae
GGGGGGGGGCGCCTAAAAATCCTCTTGGGGTCTATCTCTCTCTCTCTTTTTCTCCTGGGGGGCTGCCCAAAATCCTCTCGGGGCTTCTCTCTCTCTCCGTCTCTCCTGGGGGCTGCCCAATGCCTCTCGGGGCTTCTCTCTCTCTCTGTCTCTCCTGGGGGCTGCCCAAATCCTCCTGGTGCCCCCACCACCCTTCTATCTTGAGGGGTCAGGCCTACCTCTGCCCGGCCGCATGGCTTCCCCTCCCCCTGCCCAAAATCCTCTCAGGCCTTCTCTCTTTCTCTCTCCCTCCGTTTATCCTGGGCGGGGGGGCTGCCCAAAATCTTCTCAGTGCTCTTCCACCCTTCCACCCCTCAGGGTCAGGCCTACCTCTCCCGGCCGCATGGCTTTTCCCCTCCCCCTGCCCAGCCAGTAGCTGGGCCGGGGGAGAGACCTAAACTCTTCCCGCCGGAAACCCAAAGAGAGCTCCCAGGGGTCAGCTCTGGTTTTAACCCCTGTGTTCTCAGAGGCGTAACCAATATCCCAATGGTCAAACCAGGTGCCAATTTAAAATCTGGACACCTAATTGGTGGCCACAGAATATCCCAGAAAACGTACTTCCTTTAAACCCACGACACCTGTGCAGAAAATTACAGCAGAAGGCTGCCACGTGCAAATCCACGATGACTTTCTCGAGCCCGATAATTATTTTTGTTGCGGCGACGAAAAACGGGGCCCGTGTCAGCTGATGAATTGATGGGAGGGCCTGAAACAATTACTGCTTAAATGCACAGCAGCCTCCCCAGTGTAAACACGCTGCCTTTTCTCGCAGATCCTCGTGGTACGGGGCAGACGCTGCCCCGTGACTTATTGGCTGCCCATGATGGAGCAGTAAATGCTGCCTGTTTGATGGCTGCAGCCTCCTGCCTCAGGTTTTACATGGCTCGATGGTGATTAATGCACAAACTGCCAACTGCAGCCAGAGGCTGAAAGACAAGGCCACACTGTGAAACCTATGCTAATAGAGCACAATTTATATAAAAAGGGGGGAATGTAAATATTTAACTGATGCCAGAGCTGGATGCTTTGGCCAAGCTGGGACTGAGCTACATTGATTGTTCAGGAGGAGCTTACACCCTAAAACCCACACAGGCCTGATCCCAGACAGGCTCGGAAGGTGGATTTAAAACTTCATTTCTTCTCCTAAAAGGCTGTTTTCTTAAATTTAGCTTCGAGTGGAGCAGATGCCACTTGTAAGAGCTGCTCTGTGGAGAGCTGGGCCCAGCTCAGGGCTCCTTGGGAGCTTGACCCACATCCCCAAGAGACAACGGCAAACCAAGGCCGTCCAGCTAATTAGTGTTTATTAGCAGCCTCCAGAGAGGGCAGGGGCTCTGGGAGGTGAAGACTGAACTCCCTGGCCATGGCTCTGGGTTGGGTTTCCATCACAGCACAGGCTGTCCTTGTCCTGCCCTCATGGCAGGCTGATCCAGGCTGTCCTCACACAGCCAACAAAAGCAATTATGCAGGTAATTAGTCTGCACAAAAGGTTTACATCAATGCCCCTGAGGTTTCTTTTTAATCCCTTCATTGATGGAAGGAGTGAATTGATTTAGCCACAGTTACAACTTATTTACTGTAGGAAAGTTTCCTAAATCCAAGGTTCAGCGGGATCTTCTGCAGGTACTCACTAATATCAAGAAAAATTAAATCCAAACTTAACCAAGTTTGGATTTATTTTCACTGCTCCTTTTGGGGGGGATCTTGAGTCTCATCAGCAGCTGAAACATGGTCCTGGCACTGCATTCCCCCTGATTTCCAAGGATATTCCAGGGAATCCCATCCCGGGCACACAGAGCTCAGCACTGGCAGCCTAACAACAGCCCCCAAATCCAACGGTTTGACCAAATCAATCTCCTGAATCTTCACATTATGCAGCAATCCTCCTGCATTCCCAAAGCTCAGCCAGGGCTGCTTTTGTCGGTGCAAAAGAGCCACTTGTAAAAAACACAATTAAGACGTCGCGAGCCTTCACCTTAATTGCGCCCAGCAGCACAAACGTCTGTGGGCTTCGTGACCCCAGAGTGGCTTTGCCACAAAAACCCAGCCCACAGTCTCTAAAAGTTAACAGCCTGTACAATGGAAAATCAACAGGAGCAGGGCACAGTCGGCTTGCTCAGCCCTAACTGCTTCAGCAGGCGCGGAAGCCTCACGGAAGGATAAACCACTGATGATTTTTTTATTAGCTCCACAAACAAGGAGCTCAGCATTTGGTGTGGTGCTACTGCAGAGCCACAGGGATTAGGTTTCAAAGCCGTGGCAACTGCCATGCTTTAAGGAACTCGTTAGGCTGGAAATGGATCTGGGCTCCCTCTGGAAGGCAAGGCAATCCAAATAAACACACAGCACAGCAGCACGTCCAGATGAACTTCCAGGGGACCCCCCTGTTCCTTCCCTGCAAAGCCTACAGCAGTGCCAGGGTTTGTGGGGCTCCAGGAGACCCCCTGTTTTCTCCCTGAGGAGAAAATCCCAGAGCAGTTCCAGGGTTTAGGAAATTCCAGGGGACCCCCTGTTCTGTCCCTGAGGAGAAAATCCCAGAGCAGTGCCAGGGTTTGGGAAATTCCAGGGGACCCCCTGTTCCTTCCCCAGGAGCAAAGCTCAGAGCAGTTCCAGGGTTTAGGAAATTCCAGGTGACTCCCTGTTCCTTCATCAGGAGCAAGGTCAGGGTTCAGGAAATTCCAGAGGACCCCCTGTAAGTCTCCCTGAGGAGAAAATCCCAGAGCAGTTCCAGGGTTATGAAGTTCCAGGGGAGCCCCTGTTCCTTCCCCAGGAGCAAAGCCCAGAGCAGTGCCAGCATTTCCCAGCCTTGCTCTCCAGGGAAAGGAGAGCAGCAATCCCAAGCTCAGGAGGAGATCAGAGACAGCGGCTGCCAAAGCCCAGCCTAGGGATGGATGGTGCTGAGCTCAAATACTCGCACACTCAATTCAGGGCTCCATTTCACTGCTGCTTCATGCCCTCCCTCAGCTCTGGGAGCATCCAGGAGGATTCTGTGTGGGCAAGGAAAACAAAGCTTCTCCTTGGAGGCTCTGGAGCAAACATGACACCGGGAATTGGAGATGGTGGAATTCTCCCTCATTTTGTAGGGAATATTTACAGCCTGCTCCTCCAGCCTTTCTCCACTCATCTGTAACGAGTTCCCAAAGCACTCCTTGTGGTCAAGCCAGATTTTTGTGCTGTTTGGCTTTTCAAGTTTCCGAAAGTTCATTCCCAGGTCCTTTCCCCACGCTGCCAGGAGCTTCGGCCTCTGCTTTGCCCCACTCACCATCGTGTGCAAGACCCCATTTTAGCAAAACAGGAAATCCTGATGGATAAAGGATGGAGACAGACCTTTCCCAAGCTCAATTCTGATCTTTTGAGGGAGGATTTCTGGGAGGATTCCAGCCTGAGAGATACAGAGCGCTGATTGCGCAAAGTCTAAACACTCCATCAGTGATAGGAGAACTATGTTGGAAATATGCATTTTTTTATTCTGGCAATTCCCTTATCATGCTCAGGATTCTGGTCAAATATCACAATCTAACACCTGTTTCATTTCAATTAAAGTGCTGAAGTAACCAAACTCCTTCCCCTGTGGCATTAAAAGACTAAAATCTTTCCACTGTCTAACACATGGATGTTCGAGGAATATTTGAACCTAATCCAGATTTTACTGAGATACTTAGAAAATCCAGCATCAGTTAATGATTTTGGATGCTGTTTCAGGTTTGTGCATGTCTTTAATCCTCCTGAAGCACAGCAGTGCCAAGCTGCGTGTTTTCTCACCCAAATTCCCAAATTAATTACCTCTGACAGGGGGTTTGTGTGCTGCTGTTACCCAGAGTGTTTACAGAAGGCCAGGGACAGCAGATTAGAGCACTACAATAATCTTTTTAAAAACTAGATATTAAAGACTCGGGAGGGGGATGACAGAAGAGATTTAAACTGAAAGAGAGCAGGTTTAGATTAAAATTGAGGGAGAAATTGTCACCTATAAGGGTGGTGAGGCCCTGGCATGGTTTTCCCAGAGAAGCTGTGGCTGCCCTTGGATCCCTGGAAGTGCCCAAGGCCAGGCTGGAGCTCCCTGGGATAGTGGAAGTGGAAAAGCAAAAAAATCAGAGAATCCCAAACAGATTTGGGTTGGAAGGAGCCTTTAAGTTCATCCTGTTCCACGCTCTGCTTTCCACTATCCCAGGTTGCTCCAAGCCCCAGGGTCCAACCTGGCCTTGGACACTTCCAGGGATGAGGCGTCCACAACCTGTCAGAAACATTCTCAATTTATGCCAAAGGCAGGGTGCAAAATACCTGCAGTAGGAGCCCTATTCACAAAAAGATGGACTGGATTCCACAGGGAGGAACATTCTGGGTAAAGGAATTAAATTATTCCTGCCACATCCAGGGCCACTGGGATGGTGCAAAGCACATCCCATCTCTTAATGCAAACACGGACAAACTGCACATCCCAATCATGCAAAAGGGTCTTTTTCCCCCACGTTTCTCAGCACATTGGCTCTGGTTTGGAATGCCTGGGCTGGGCCTGCTGAAGGTGGGAATTCTTGGGAGATGTGGTTCCCTCCAAACCATGAGCAAACCGTGCCCTGTGATTTTGGTTTCCTGGCATTACTGCCTTGGAGCTTTGGGAGCATCTGATCCCTACCCAAACACGCTCCCACAGACACAGTGCTCACAAAGCTGAGCAGAGCCAGCTTTGGGGCTGGGATGCAGAGTCTGGGATGTTGTCACATCCCAAACTTCTCACCATTGTTCACTGAGAGGCATTTCCTGTGCCCAGAAGCTCTGACTGGCACAAAGTGCCTTTTAATTATGTGACTGATGCAGGGAGTGTGGAGATTTTTGCAATCACAGCTTTGCTGCTGCTTCTTCAAGCTAAAATTAATCAGAAAAAAAAAAGGAGTTATTGCACCAACTTTGTCCAGATCTACCTGAGCCCTCCAAAGACATGGAGTTTTAGTCACCTGCAGTGCCATATCCAAAGCCATAAATGTAATTGTTATTTATTGTCAGCAATGAGCAGAACCTCTGTTATACCCTTCCAGGATGGAATTAATTATTAAACATATTTGGGCACCTTTATACTAATGCAAAGCTGAGCACAGGGATGTAAGAGGGGCAATTTTGCAGAGGGGTGTGTGAATCCAAGAGACCAATCTGGAAACAAGTGACATGAGCTGACAGAGCTGCTGTCAGCAAATCCCCTGTGACCCCTGGATATTGCCCTTCCCAGTTTTACTTCCAAGAAAGAACCCAAACTCCTCTGACCAATTCACTGTGTTTAAACAAACTTTGAGAAATGAAATCAGAGATATCCCGCCCGCTCTGTATCAGCCCAAAGATGAACTCGTACTTCCCAGGAATGGGAGGGGATGGAAGTGGGGAATGGGAAGAGGAACCTGGCAATTTTCCAGCCTCCCTCTGCCCCCTGCAAGGCTCTCCCTGTGTATCTGGAGCTCTTTAAATGTGGCAGAGGAAAAGGAACTCTATACACCTTGCATTTCCACACTGTGGAGCACAAACAGCAGCGCCTGAAAGACTCTGCTGGCTCCTCAGAACAAAAAGCTGTTTTTTTCCTGGCCAACCTCCAGACAGGAGCACGGTGACCTCCTGGGACCAGGGCCACCTCTCCAGTTCTGGCTGCAGTGCCAGCAGCTCTGCCCATGGAGCTCCTGCCCAGATCCATGTGCTGCTTCCCAGTTCTGGGAGGGTTGAGGGAGCTCTGACCAGCAGGCACGGATCCAGGAGTGCCACCAGCTTTCAGATTTGGCTCCTCCACTATCCCTGAGTGCCACTATCCCTGACTTTGTGCCAGGCCCAGAGAACCTGCTTCTCAGCTCCAGTGGACAAACACTGAGCTGCAGACACAGCAGTCCGGGCCACCTCGGCTTGTGTTTATGGAAAGCAGTGCAGGTGGGTTTACATTTCAAATAAATAAATGCAAAAATACTTCAGAACCCTTGGAAGTCAGCAGAGAGCAGCGTGGTGGGACTGGCTTCTCATGCGCTGGGTTCAGAAGAAAGTCCCAGCAGTCCCCAGCGTCACTGTGATGGGAAAAAGCCAGGCTGGAGAGAGGCCAGGAGATTCCCTGCCCTGAGTGATTAAACTTGGAGCAAACCCAACAGACAGCAAGAGAAAAGAGGAATTTTCCCAGGGACATGTTTGATTTGAGCAGGGATTTCTCCTTAGCAATTAACTCTTAACAACAAATTAGGATTTGTGCGTCCCCTGCCCTGACTGCAGCCCCATGGAAAGGAATGGCTGGTGGCCCTGGGATCAAACAGACACCCAGGAATGTGCTGGAATTGGGACTGTTCAGCTATCACTAGTGATGCTGCTGCCTTTATTGTGTGAAGAGTCAAACAGAACTCCAGGAAAGCAGTGTGGTTTTTCAAGAGGCTCTTGGGCTGGCTGCTGCTGCCATTGAAGCCTCCAGGAAAGCTGCCACTGAGTTAGGAAACGCTGAGCACTTCTGAGAGCTGCACAAGTGCCTTACAAAGCCATTAGCTCCAACTGCTCTAAAGCTACAAGCAAGGAAAATAAAGGCAGCAAAGTAAAAGCAAAGAAAGGCACAGAAATGTTTGAAAGCCCTTCCAAGCCATCACAGGCTGACAGCCTGCAGCCCCTTTCATCCGCTGCAGGCCACTTCAGCAGGCTCCAGGATTTAATTAAGTGGAATGTTTATTTACACAGCTCAGGAGAGGGGCTCGGCAGCCACCAGAGCCACCTCGCTGAGCTTTGCGGACTGAAAGAGGTGGGACTTTGGCAGCCTGGGACATAAAATAAGGCCGGGATTGATGGAATTCTGCGTGATCTGGGCTGGTGGTGTGGGCAGGAAGCACAGCTTTGACTGACTCTTGGTTGGGAATCTTCTGGCACATCAAGAATCTACTGCTGTGGCCTAAGAGACACAAAAGGACCAGAGAACAAAACCCAGCGAGCCAGGGCACGAGCCAGAGGGGCTGGTCCTGATCCCACTGCAGAGACTGGGAATGGGATGGGATGGAATGGGATGGGATGGGATGGGATAGAATGGGATGGGATGGGATGGGATGGGATGGGATGGGATGGGATGGGATGGAATAGAATTCAGCTGAACGGAATGGGGTGAAATGGAATGGAATGGAATGGAATGGAATTATATGACATGACGTAACATGAAATGAAACTAAATAAATTAAATTGAATTAAATTAAACCCAAGGCCACAGGAGTCTGCTGGTGTCACCTTGATAACCTGCAGAGATTGTGAGCTGCTCCTGCAAGCAGCTCAGCCCCAGCAGAGGCTCCAGCCCATGCAAACACGGAGCAGAATTGCTCAACTGCGGGATTTGCTTTGGCACGGGGCGAGGACGCCGTGGCACCGCTCGTGTGTACTCAGCAGTTTCAGAATCCCAGGATTTCTCCTGGAGATCTAATAAGAGCAGTTTCTGGCTGGGTACAAAGCAGACAAATGAGGAAAATGAAGACTTTTGTTTTCACTGGGCTGTCAGTTCCCATTCAGCAGCAGGGCTCAAGTTCCCTTGCCCAGGGTGCTGCTCCATCCTGGTTATTATGTGAAAAATGCCACAAGGTGCTGAGATTCCAGCAGCAACTCAGCCCCTAACGACCTTTTATACACAAACATTTGTATTCCTCCAGAGGTGCTCGGGAAGGACAGGAAGGAAGGAGCTCTCCCTTCACACAGCTCAGACTTGCAGCTGCCAGAGCCCACACAGAGCTGTTGGAGCTCC
Organism: Nesospiza acunhae; assembly: GCA_013398715.1. NCBI lineage: Eukaryota > Metazoa > Chordata > Aves > Passeriformes > Thraupidae > Nesospiza > Nesospiza acunhae. Next base: position 85,947 of record VZSU01000165.1, read on the forward strand.
CCACCACCTGAGCAGCCCAAACTCATTTACCCATTTACAGATTCTGCTTTCACTGCCTCAGATTGAGGCAGCTGTGACTCCAAGGGCTGTTCTTCACTGAACCTGGCTTTAAGGATGGACCTTAAGCGTGCCCAGGCTAAGGGAGGCCCAAGGTTTGTCCAGAAAGGAGCAGAATTGGTGCTTTACTTCACTGAGTGACTCCTTCACTCAGCTCTGACAGGACAAAAATCTGCCATGACTGCAGAAATATCTGGCATTCTTTGCTGTCCAGAATACAGAAAAGAAGGATGGATTTCAGGAAATAATTTTAAACCCAGGAAGCTGCTGTACAAGAATAATTACTGTTGCACAAGAGCAATTCTTGGCTATTTCCTCGTGCTCATCTTCATCCTAAATGAGAAAATTCCTGAAGTAAAAGCAGACACTGGAGCAAAGGTTTTCTGTCGCTTTTCCATGCCCTGCTGGAGCAGAGTCAGCTGGTGGCACAGAGAGGGGGATCTGTAATGAAGAATGCTATAAGTCTCATGCTGCAGGCTCTGGAAAACCCTACACAGACATTTTTTTGTTGAAAAAGGTCAGGAAAAAAAAAAAAAAAAAAAAAGAGAAAGCTAATCCTTGAAAAATAATCTTCCAAATAAACACAGCAGCCTATGGAGAAGGGATCAGCACAGAGTCTGGGGGGAACACCAGAGATAGACTGAGAATGATCCTTTCTTTAACAGCATGTGACCTTCCACCTTAATTCTTTCTTTATTAATCACTGACTTTCTGTCTTTGAGAGTGATAAAAATGGCAAATACCCCCAGAAATAAAGGAAAATAGTACTTAGGGGAAAATGGAGATGAGACCCAGAGCAAAGTGGTAATTTTAGCAAAATATCTGCCCATCATCTGTGTTGAGGAGCTGTGGCCCTGGTTTTGTGTCAGCAGCTCTCACCTTAAAATATCCTTCCACAGCCCCACAATCTCCTGATGTCTGATTGCACAACCACTTACTAACACGAGCTTTTGGGAATATGTATTTTAAATCCTGGGAAGGCAAATCAGTGTTTCCATCTTGCTTTCCTATTGCACATTTCCACACACTCAGAAATACAGTGAGAGATACAAAGAATCAGCATAAAAATGGGAACTGTCACACAAAGAGAGGGGGAAAACCCAACTAAAACAGGTCCAGAATTGGAGTGATAACTGCAGAGCTAAACAAAAAAAAAAAAAAAAAAAAAAAAAAAAAATTTGGTCGAAGATGAGAAGAGAAAAAAAACCAACCTGCAAACCAGATTATGCAACTTTTGTGCCAAACGCCTCATTCTGGAATGAAATCAGCCCTGACTGCTGAAAACCCTGCACGGTCCAAGCCCCCAGTGAGCTCCAGAGATATGTGGCACCCTGATTCCCCAGCAAGGATGATTTATAACCCCACTGTGGAATTGCCCCCTTGGAGCAGGGCCCATCTTGAACCCCTTGCTAACGAGCTGATTGGGGGCTGCAGTTCTCCTAACGCCGGCTGGCAGAAGTTGGAAGTGAAAATCTTTAAAAGTGTTCAATTTTTAAAAGATTTACTGGGAACATAATAGCAAATATGGTTGGAATCAGGAGCCAAAGGTTTTTGTTTTTTTTTTTTTTTTTCAGCCTGGAGAGAGCAAGTAGTCTGTTGTTCCTTACATCTGGAACAGTAGTAATCTATTCCTTAAGCCTGAGCAATCAAATTACTCTAATTTTCTGTTGTCTTGGCTTGAATAAATATTTTCAAGACAAGTTATGTTAAAAATATGCACACGCTGACTGCACAGTGAAATGTGCTTAACATCTGTGCTGCAGTTTAGTGGGGCAAGATGGAAAGGTATCCCAATGGAAAGGGACTGCAGAAAAATCACTCCCTTTCCACTGGAATTAATAACCTACTAAAGAATAACTGCTGGACAAAATAGGGGAATTTAAATGAATGATAGAGAAATAGATGTATAAATAGAATATATGGAATTAGGGAGAAAATATATATCGGAATAGCGGGGAAATTAGGGAAAATTAGACTAATAAGGAGGCTGGAATTGCTGTGGCAGCTGCACAGGAATAAATCTCAAAGGGGTGATGGGCTGAAAATAAGAATTTTCCATCATTTCATGGGGGCCAGCTCTGGTTGGGCTGATTGGGCAACTGGGGAAAAAAAAAGACAAAAATTTTAGGGGTTTTCTGTCTCTGGAATCCCCTCACAGCACCTGCAGGTCTCACTCCCCTTGTGAGGAAGGGATTTGGGTTTTTAGGAAAAAAAAATTGGAAAATTGGGACTTTCTCATTGCACTACCCAGAACTGAAAACTTCTGAGATGTTGAGTGAAAAAACAAGGCACAATAATTACAATTCTTATTCAATGATAATTAATTCTGGCCACAAGTAGCAGGGAAATGCTCCCACTTTTGGGAAAGCACAGGCTGCAAGGGTCCCACCCTGAGCACCTCCAAGGCAGGGGATGAGGGAAGGAAAACTGTGTCAGATTTGGGATCAAAGCCCCATGTGCTTCTCATTTTCCCCCTCTGCATCAGGGATGGGCTGACAGGCATTTCTTAAACTGCCACAGCATTTCCAGGCTGCACCAGGTCACTAAAAGAGAAGTTGTTTTTCATTTCCAAGGCCCCACTTACATTCCAACGGAAGGAACAAAATGAAGGCACTTAACTCCTTTTCACTAAAGCAGTTTTTTCCCTCCCATCACTTTTCCCTGCACTATTAGGACACAGGGAATAGATCTGGCATGAAGATCTTTTCCAAAGAATTGTCTTCTGCCATTTTTCATTGGAAGGAGTCAAGACTTGGAATGGTTTTCCCCTAACGGGCAATGCCTGGTGGGGTGGGGAGCTCTGGGTTGGAATGCAGATGTGCACATCTGTAGGTATTTAGTCCCGCTGTGCAGGTTTAAGAAAATAAAGAGTTGATGGCCTCCCTTCAATTGAAACTCTTAAAACTGGTTTAAAATTTTGGCATTTGGAAAGCCTTTGCCCTCTCCTGCTCTCCCATTTAGATGTCTGAGCTTCCACCACAATTCCAGCTCCTTCCTACCAACGCAAACATGGACTTGCTGTCGGCTTCTGGAGCAGCATTCCAGCAGAACATCAGGAAACCCCAAATCCCCCTGGAGCAGGGACCCTTCCCACTGATGCCTTTGCTGCTGCTCACATCCCCACTCCCAGAGCAGAGGGAGGGGAGCGGATGGGGAAAGCCAAGGGCTGCAGAGCTCTCTCTGTGCTTTGAAGAGAGAATTATGTCTGTTGAGATAGAGAGTAATTGATGTTGAAAATGCACCAATAAATTAATATCACAGCAAAGCTGAATCCCAGGATTTATGGGGATGCAATGCAGGCCCTTTGGTAAACAGATCTGAAGTGCAGACGAGAGGGGAGGATAAGAAATACGGGAGCTTGGGTGGCTTCCAACTCAGCAGATTAATGTCAATATTTCAGAAAAGCCCCAGAGAAAAGGGGAAAAAAAAATTCAGCCATCTGAAACAAAATATTGTATTGTACCAGGGCTGGAGGATTATCCACAGAGCAAAGTTTCACCCTGCTGCTCTTGATGTGTTTGTGGAAGTGCCTCTCTTTAGGAAGAGTGGGATTGGAAGTGGTCACCTTTGGCATCTTCCAAGGTTGGAGAGGCCATCCCAAAGATTATTGCCTGAAATCAAGCTACACTGAGAGATAAGAGCCCTGAACCCAATTTCACCAGTTTGGCCACGACCTGGGCGAGTTTTGATGAAAGCCAAAGTGGGCTCTTCATTAGAAGCAGCTCCCACATCCCAGCTTTTCAGGGGCTGTGCTGTGGATTCCTGCATTTATCCCAGGTTCCTTCAGTTCCTGGGTGCTCCAGATTGTCTCCAACTTGTCAGCCTGGAGTATTTTATTTTAATACACAGTTTCATACCCTGTTCCACAATGTGTGGAAACGATTACAAAATTCTATGTGTACCTATTCAGACAATATTTAGACTCCATTTAAAAACCTTCTGAATTTCTCAAATATTTCATTTCTCCTTTCTTGAGGGTTTCTGCTCTTTGAAACACACCACGGCTTTGAAAGAAGCTGCCTATCATTTTATTTTTCTAGCTTTATTTTGCCAATATCTTTGTTTAATTGTGGCTGATCTGAGCTAATTCTCTTTAACTGATCTGGGTATCATTTAACTCCTGTGGGTGAAAACTTTCCCCCTTAAGACAATTTTTAAATTATATTTCTAATCCTCTTATCTCTCCCCTGCATCATCCATCTTGCTTGTAGGTTTTCTGGAGAGAATGATTTAATGATGAATGAATTCTTTCCATTTGGATTTGTTTATTTCTAGGAGAGATAAGTTATCTTCCTCTCCATGAGAGACAGCAATTAAAATATTTCTGATTATAAATTTGAGAGTGGTGCAATTCCAAGAACTTCACTGATTGTTGGCTGGGGCAGCAGAAGTAGAACTGATGGAATCATACTGGAAAATTGATGAGCCTGTGAATTTGAACATCTTGATGAAGGGATAGGACAGGAAAGTAAGAGAAATGCAGAGTTTGTGGAATAAATCCCAGAGGGCCTGTGGAGCATTATTAAGGATGAGCCAAAGCAGTATTGTGAGGGGTCCCACATCAAGCTTCTCCCACTTTTCCCATTTTAAGAACTGTGGTTTTCTTTGGAGCCTCTTTTTAGTGCAAGAAAGGTTTCTGCTCTGTGCTCCTGCATGGGGCTCCTGCCTTGGCATCCGGCAGGAAATCCCAGTTTCACCCTGTGCTCACAGGGAACCAACACCTCACCAGCAGCACTGGCAACCAAAAGCTTTGGAATAGAGTGGGAATCTTCTTCCCAGCCCACACCAAGAGAAAGCATTTCACTGGATGGGAAAAGTTCCGTTTTTCCGAGCTGTTTTTCAGCTGAGGACGCTGTTTTTGCTGGTGCCACCATCCCATGAATTCACTGCCACGTTCTGGTCATCCCTCCCTGCAAAGCCTGGGAAGGAGTGGCTGGAGCAAGGGCTGTCCACCAAAAGGGTTCCAAGTTTCCAAGCTGGCTTCACTTGAAAAGGAGGAGAAGCACGGCTGCACTGGCATTTGGGATTCATTTGGGATTTACTGCAACGCCGGTTCCGACCATCCTCTGGAAAAATAACTCCAGGATGTTTTGTCTGCTTTTGCTGATACACCTTGAGGAAAGTTTGAGCCCTTTCAAGGTGGTGATGTATTAATTGCATGGTGAAAAACTTTAGTTATTCATGGTTTATTTCTCCAAAAAAAAAAAAAAAAAGGAAAAAAGCAGTATTTGTGTTGTTAATGGAAAAGGAATTTAAACAGGAACTTCTGAGACAAACTGTCTGAAGTTCTCCTATAATCAATATTTTTAAATATAAACAAGAATCTAGAAATAACTCATATTTATAAATATGAAGCATTTTGGAAGAGAGGCATGGACTGTGTATGTCATGGATTTTCAATTGACATGGTCCATTTTCCTAACAAATACACTGTGAGATGCTCCTAAAACAGATAAATATGGACAGGGACTCACAATAATTCTTCCTCCAAGCTCAGGAACTTGGGATCATTTGGTGTCCTTGGCATTTCAGGCTGGGTTTTTGTGGTTCTAGTCCCTTTTGGATATGGACCCTCTTACAGCTGAGTATTTAAGCACAAACTTAAGCCTCAACTCAACTAAACTTAACTTTCCTAAAGTTACTTAAAATCTCTGCTGGGCTGGGCTGGAACATGTTCAGAAAAAAATGGGTTTGAGGGTTTTTGTTAAAGTTTTACTGGGTGCACAACACATTGCGTGTGTTCCATGTGTGACTCCACTCAATTAACATTCCTGCCGGGATTCCCTGAGAAGTTCAGCAATATGGGATTCTTCAAAGGGCTGCCTTCAACCTTTGACCCTCCAGAGGATTTCTAAGGAGTTACAGGGATGGACACACTTAAACCATTCCAAGTTGCTCCTTTCACAGTGAAATGTGTTTTATTGATCTGAGTGTCCCTCAGAGTTTGATTTTGGGGAGAAACAGCATCAAAAGGGACTTTGGTGATGGAAAAAAGGCCTGGGAAGGTTCTTTATGGCGAGTGCCTTCCAGTGGAGGAGGGAAAGGAGAAGTCTGGAAGATCTTCTGCTTCATCTGTGCCTCAGGGAAGTTACTCCATCCCTGGAAGTGTCCAAGAACAGGGCTTGGAGCAGCCTGGGATAGTGGAAGGTGTCCCTGCCCATGGCAGGGGTGGGATGGATGATGTTTAAGGTCCTTTCCAACCCGAACCATTCCATGATTCCATGATCTTACTCTCATTGGGGTTTCTGTGGCACACGGAGCATTCCCAGTGGTTGCCAAACCCTTCCCCATGGCCCCTAAGGGGGAGTTAGGAACTGTGGACACTCCACAGCACAGAACTGTACTGTGCCAAAAAATAAGAATGAGCTTCTCCTGTTCACCTGGAGCGTTGGGCTGTCCCATCCAAGGACTTCACTGATCCTTGGCTGGGGTGCAGAAATAGAAATAATGGAATCATATTGAATAGAACTGATGAAATCATATGGGAAAGCTGATGAGCCTGTGAATTTGAACACCTTGATGAAGGGACAGGAGCAGGAAAAGTAAGAGAATTGCAGATTTTGTGGAATAAATCCCAGAGGTGCCATCCGGAGCCCTGCTTTTCCAGAGGCAGCTTAAATCATGAACAATCTTCTCCTTTTCCCTGCTGCCAAGGAGCAGCATCAGAAAAAACCCAAATTCTAGGAATAAAACACACGGACAGGCCCTGCTGCTGTCAGCACGGGCTGGCTCTGAAGTGTGACATTTTCCTTGCTGTGACATGTGCTGTGTGCCACCTTTCCCAACAGCACCAACTGCTCCCTCCAGGGCATTTACAGAGGGAGGCTTTGGAGCCTTTGCCACCCTTCCTGCTGGAATGTTGGTGGCACACTCCAGCCAGCTGGTCCCTCTCTGTCACCGGTGCCCTTCCCTCCTTGTGTGATCCCTTCTGGAAAGTTCCCAGTGTCCCTTGGTGACTGCTGTGACTTCAGCAGGGCTGGGATATGAATTACATTTTATTAAATGTCACGCTAAAGTGCTCAGGCACTGATGCACAGCCTATTAGTAGCTTTAAGATTTCAGTGTTTTGGTGGGAAGGCTTCAAAACTGAAGTACGTTTTCTTTGGCCAAAGCTGCCCCATTAGATGCAGTTTCTCCTGACATTTTCAGAATTGTTTTATGGCTGTTTCCATGGAGGTCGAGAAGGAAATGACTGTTCCAGGAATGCTTCGATAGCATCCAGGGCAACACAAAAGGCTGAGTTATGGAGCTGCACTCTGGCCAGGCTGATGGTGTGATGATTAACAAGTTGTGCTGCCACCAGGGCCGGAGCTGGGAATGCTGCTGGGAATACCCTTCCTAAGCCCAGTTCCAGTGATTGATCCAGCATCTTCCACTTCATACATTTCCCTGCATGCCCAATTATCAGATTTTCCTCCCCTCTGTTTCATCAGTCCCAATCATTGTTTGCATTGTTTCCCTACCAGCTGCCAGACATCCAGAGATCAAACAATGAACCCCCCCCCACCGCTCCTTTTTTTATTTTATTTTAAAGAAAGTGACTCTGCTTAAAACTTCCCTAAGCATGGGGATTGTAAATTTATTACCTTCACTTGCTCTGAGGAAGCTGTTAAAGGCATCAGGAAGCAGCCAGATAACCAAGGCCATAAAATACTTTAGAAATTAATGAATGAAAGATGGGCTGAAGCCACAAAGTGTGGGTCTGGTTCTGGTTTTTGAACTTGTGCAGAGTTCACAGATGCTCACGGGCCCAGCTTTTATTCCAGAGAGTAAAGCACCAGTGCTCAAGTTTAGAGCAGAATCAAACTTTTCCCAAAGCTCAGAGTTATCCCAAATCCTTGGGTTTTGTTCTGATACATGGCTGCAATGATTCAGAAATGCTGTGAGCTGGGAACTGCTACAGCTGCCTTTTGTCAGGCATTTCCTGGGGCAAGGCTGGAGAAAATATCCCTGGTGCTGCTGCCACCAGAACTGAGAGCAGGCTGAGAGAAAATGGGATTCATCCCTGCCTGAAAGCACCCAGGATCTGAATGGATAAACCACAGGAAGGGGGATGGATGGACAGACGGACGGACGGATGGATGGATGGATGATGGATGGATGATGGATGGATGGAGGATGGATGATGGATGGATGATGGATGGATGATGGATGGATGATGGATGGATGATGGATGGATGATGGATGGATGATGGATGGATGATGGATGGATGATGGATGGATGATGGATGGATGATGGATGGATGATGGATGGATG
>VZSU01000165.1:116318-129316 GCA_013398715.1 Nesospiza acunhae
GGAGCTGGGAAGGGGCTGCAGAACAGCTGAGGGAGCTGGGCAGGGGCTGCAGAATCCCTGAGGAGCTGGGCAGGGGCTCAGCCTGGAGCAGAGGAGGCTCAGGGGCCCTTGTGGCTCTGCACAGCTCCTGCCAGGAGGGCACAGCCGGGGGGTCGGGCTCTGCTCCAGGGAACAGGGACAGGAGCAGAGGGAACGGCCCCAGGGTGGGCCAGGGAGGTTCAGATTGGACATTTGGGAAAATTTCTCCATGGAAAGGACTGTCCAGCCCTGGCACAGCTGCCCAGGGTAGTGGTGGAGTCACATCCCTGTAGGGATTGAAAAGCCCTGTGGATGTGGCACTTGGGGCCACAGCTCAGTGTTCACCATGGTGGTGCTGCTGGTTCATGGCTGGACTTGATGATCTTAAAGGTCTTTTCCAACCTTAACAATTCTGTGATGACATTTATTATTATTATTTTACTTGAATATATATCTATTATTTTAAAGTAAACTGAGAAAAGAGAAGACAGAATAAAGGCATGCAGAGAGCAGCTCCAGGACCAACCCTCACCCCAAAGCCCACAGGGTCATGGGCACAAACAAAGGGTGGAGATCCAAGAGATCTTCTGGAGATGTCCCCAGGGCAGCCCCCTAAGGGATCTGGGATCTGCCCACTGGGATCTGCCCTCAGAGGCTCCTGAGAGCAGCAGGGTTTGGGGGATTTGGCACAAGGGAAAGCCTGGCTTCAACACCCCAGCAAACCCCTCCCTGCTTCCTTTGGTGAGCATGGCATTAACCTGGGATCTCTTTCTATTTAGTCTGGGCAGGAAAATGATACAAACCAGACCTGGCAACCTCTGATCTAGGAGGGGATTTTACTTCCTTGGAAAAGGGGCAGTTGCAGCCCCTGCCAATGTCTTGTGATGCCACATCCCCTTTCCACCTGCACAGCCTTGGATTTACCCCCACTTTCCAAAGAAATCACAGGGAACTCCAGGCTTCATTTACCTTTTAAATTAGAGACTGGACAAATCATTTTCTCCTGAGCCAGACAGGATTTTTTCTGAAGGAATATCCAATATTTCATTTTGTTTTGCCAATAACTCAACTGCCAAGGCTCTGCAGTGGCTGAAGACCTGCACACTCATGGTGTTTATTTGCATCACAAATAAAAGCACCTTCTAGTGGTGGAATCCCGTTAAAAATAAACAGTCTGGGAAAACTTGCCTTTTCAAACTGTCTTGTACATTTGGTTCATTATTGTCCTTCCCCAGCTCTTATCCAAACAGTCCTGACAGTTTGTTTATGGAGAGCTCTGCAGAGCTCTGCCTACCCTCACAGTGCTGGGGACTGAACCTTGGAGAAGCTCTCACTGTGCCCTGACCTTACAAATAACACCAACATTAAAAATAAATAAGTAAAACAAACTCACAAGAGTAAACTGCTTCATTTGAGGACAACACTGGAAACCATTCTCCGGTGACTCACTGGCAAATAATCAGATTTTCTACCCGAAATGCTACCTGCAACATCTTTTAATTAGGCATTATAGCACCAAATATATCAGGAAATATAAAGTTCACCCTTAAAACCTTCTGTTTGTGGGATTTTTAGGTAGAGCTCATGATTCCTTCTGCTGAAGTGCCATGAAAGCAGCAATATAAATGTTCATGCATTCAGTGAAGCACTGAAGTCCCGTGTTTTTATGTTCTATGTAACAGTCTATATATATATTTGTATAACAACGTACACATGTTGTTTTCTAGACAGCTAAACTCCTTTTTTTTATGAAGTTTGGTTCTGGCAAACTGTTCAGTCCATTTTTATCCATGATAGATTAAAAGCACAAGTTGCAGCAGCTCAGCTTTGTTAAGCACTGCTCCATTAACATGCTCACTTTTCCCCGGGAAGGCTGGAAGATGAAAGGGAGCTCCGTTTCCAGGCCTCTTCCCAAAGGAAATGCTCAGTGCCATGTGGAGCTGGTTCAGGAAAATATGGAATTAAGAGAACCCCAAAGTCACTTGAGATGTGTCATCAGTCTGGGATTCACTGACAGCTCTGGGCTAGACTCAACAGCCACCTCCCAAAATCCCAAAATCCCATGGCAGCTTCTCCAAGGTGTTATTCCTCAGGGGAAGCTCACCTGGACACTTCCCGTAACAACACTTTTAAACACAGGTGTAAACACAGAGGGAAATCCTCACCTTGTTGGAATCCCTCAATAATTCCTACAGAGCATAGCATGGAAACATGATTATTAAAAATAATAAGTAAAACCAGCTTTTTAAAGACAATTTAGGGGCTTTTTAAGAACTGCACATAAAATGGAGCCTTTGAAATGAGATCAGAATTTATAGCTCAGCACCACGATAACGAGCACATACCAAAACCTGGAAATTCTGTCCTGAATGCACATTTAAACAGTGTTAGAGCACTGCTGCAGGACCCCAAGGAACTGCAGCAGCCAGAGAATTCCAGAGCTCAGCCTGTGCCATGAATTCCCCAGGAATGTGATTTACCTTTGCTTCCTGCCTGTCACCCAGCACTGAACTCACCTTCATCCCCCTGACAGCAAAGCTCTCCCTGCATCCCTGTGAGGATGCAACACAGGGCATCACCTGAAAACCCTGGAATTGCAGAGCTGATGCTGCAGCTGGAATTGATTTTGCAGCCCTGTGAACAAGCTATGAAAAAAATCCAGGTCCATTTTCTAGTCTGCAGTGGTTTTGTTGAGCTCAAACAAGCTCAGCCTTTCTTACACCTTGAAATTTGAAAACGTGGTTAAGTGAATGTGATTCCAAACCTGCTCATGGGGAAGAATGCAGGAAAATAAACGGGTAGAGAAATGTTTCTGCCTTGTTGGACGTGGATCAGCTGTGCCCTTGCATTATTTGCATCCAGGCAAAAAGCTGCTGAGCTCAGCTGGGCTTCAAAGAAGTTTTGCTGCATCCTCTGTATGGAAAAATTGTGATAAGGAAAAAAAGGGTGAGCTGGCCCTCCAGAGAGAGGAGCCAGGGATTATTCCTGTTCCTGGGCTGTTCCCTCTCAGTGTGAGGCAGAGAGGGTCAGGCAGTGACCTGTGACTGCTTTCCAAGGCTGCTCCTCAGGGACAGCAGGAACAGCTCAGCAGAACTCAGCACTGACCTGGAAAATCCCTCCTGGCCCAGCTGCACCAGCAGGGATCTCCTCCCAGCTTGTATTTAGCCAGAGGACATCCAAAATTCTGACCTGCCAGCCTGGTTTAGAGATTTTTCTAAAGGCAATTAGTCTGTCACACCGATGAGTATTTTGGGAGTCTCAAACCCAGCGCCTCTCTGGCTGTTGGGACTCACAGGAGCCCCAAATCCTGATTAAATGTTTGCTGAAAACAGGAGTGCCACGTGGCTCCAGGAAGGAGAAGACAACAGCTCAGCCTCATGTCCAAATTATCCAAAATCCATGCAGTGAGGTACACCTGGAAAACCTTTCCTGAAAATAACCCAATTTTTTGTGCTCCCCATGCACAGGTTGCTCTTTCCAGCATTTTCCATTCCCATCTTTCCTTTCTTCTGACCATAAACAACAAATCTGCAAGTCCAGGGTTAACAATTATTCTGGGAGCACTGGGACTTCTCTTCCAGGATGCATTTGGAAGCACATGAAGGATCCTCACCAACTGCTCTGCTAAATTTAGTAGCGCCACGACAATTTATGCTCACCACCAGCTTCCATGTCAAGTGTTGTCCCAGTCTTGCAGATTTTTCCCATCTTCGTCTGAAATTTTCTTTTCACAAGGTGCCAAACAAAGCAATGTTTCCTCTGTTGCTAACACAGGAAGCATTGTTATCCAACAAGCCAAAGAAGCTGACTGCACTTAATGTTTTTTGGCTGAAGCACACCGAGTTTAATTGCTGAAATACCCTTAAAATTTGATAAAAAGGAAAAATAACATTCTGTATTGCTAGAGGAATTTCAAAGCATAAAAAAAGGGCTGTAAAATAACATTAGAGGCTCAATTTCAGAAGTGTCTTTCAAAAAACGTAACCCCAAATGTCAACTCTGGTGAGCCCTGCCATTAATCAGCTTATGCCACTGCTTTCCATCAGTTGTAAGATCTAATACTCTGAGTAGGGACAGAGAGGGCACTTCTCCCTCAGAGACAGGGAAATCACTGGCTGGAGAAAATGCTGTGTTTTCTTTAGACATTAAATGGCTCCTCCAAAGCTGCAGCTGGCAGAATGGAAAGTAAGCAGCAATTTTGATAAATAAAAGTAAAGGGCAATTTTGGTAAATAAAAGCTGGAGAGCATCTGTGCCATGAAATGCCACCTCACCTGTCATTTACAGCCTGAAATGTGTCTGAGCCCCCCAGCAGAGCCACCTTCCCCAACTGGCTCCTGATTCTCAGTTATGAAAGGTATGAAATAAATAAATAAAGCCCAACCTACATCTGGAATAAATATCAATCAACAAGCTTAGAAAAAAAAAAACCCTTATTCGAGAGGCATTTGTATCAAGCTTTTAAATTCTCACTTGGTAGGAGAGGAACACACAGAGTGAAGCAATGCAATAAAAATGTCTGGGCCCAGATATGGGATTTAAGGGTTAAGGGTACAACCTGTTGATTGCTTTCCCTCACCTAAAACATATGGATTTGCACTTCAGGGCAAACCTGCAGAGGAAGCTGTGCCCAGAGCGTGTGTGGAATTCTTGGAAAGGTCACTGGAAGGCAGAATGTGCCTAAACATGGCCTGCAGACCCTGCTGCTCCAGGGAGCAAAGATTTCCCAGCTCCACAGCCCTGCTACAATCACAGCCTGGGCCAGAAATTAGAAATTATTCATTTACCAGCAAAGGACTGGGCAGTAACTGGTTTACAAGCATAAAAATCAGCCAAATACTCTTATTTTGCCATTGGTTTCCAACATATTTTCATTGACTAATAATGAAGGAAAGGGTATCTGAAAGTGTAATCAAAGCAGGAATTATCAATATGCAAAGGCCCAGACTGTTCAATGCCCCAAAGTTCTCCTTTCCTCCCAAATGAGCTCGTTCCATGTGCAGAATTCCCATTCATTCTCTCAAAAAATGTATTGGGAAGAACAGGAAGGAACAAGAAAGAATAAAGCATAAAAGTGGAGCGAAAAACCTCCAGAAAACAAATCTGAGTGAAGTTACCAGACAAGTATGAGGAGGTTTAAACACCCTCCTTTCTCACATCAGAAGTTGGGGATATTACAAATATGGGGATTTCTTTTATAATATATAAATCTGGGGATTTTAGAACAGAAATTATTAAGGTTTCTAATTAAAAGGTCACCTCTCCTTCTTCCTTGAGAAGCAGGAACATGAGCAGATTCTGTGGTGAATGTTTTGGTGAATTTGAGAGATTTGTGGATGAAAAAGCCAAACCAAGCAGGTGTGACAGAAAAGAAGCTGTGTCATTATTCCATGGGAGCTCTGATGGGCATCAACCAGCCATTAAAGATAAACTTACAAAAAGCACACAAAGAAATACATTTTCCCTGTGTAGTCACCAAAAGGTCTCTTGGAAGTGAGTAATATTTACCCTCAAACCAAAAACCACCCCATTTCAATGGAACTATATGAAAGCTGATTTATCCAAGCCTGCTAAATTCAGCACATTAAATTCACATCTCACGTTCCTCTGCGCTGCTCTTCACGCTGGATGATGTGGTGACAGACATGGAGGAGTGAAATCAGAGCACTATCTCTTGAAAATTGCCCAAAAAAGTGATTTCTCACCAGATGGGACCTGTAACAACCCTGAAGTGTTCCAGCCCTCTCCCAGTCGATTGCCTTTCCCCTCGCCCAGTGTGACACAGCTAAAACCCACCAGCTCAGCACTTCCACAGTGATCCTTATCCAAAGGGGTTTTATCTCTACTCTGACATGAAATTAAAAGCTACATTAATAACACCACCTATCAAGATGATTTTTAAAAAAATAGAAATGTACTTAAGGCTGTTTAATGTTGCTTCTGGCCAAGCCTGAAAGCAGAACTCACGTCTGGAAGTTTTATCTGAGAATTCCTGCCCCAGCATTAAAAGCCTGAGCTAAACATTCTGAAGCCCATCTCCACATTTCACCATTTTCTACGTCTTCAAGTAGAAGTTTTGATGTTTAACCCTTTCCCAAAAGCAAATTATCCTCCTTGATTCCTCTTCAACTGGGCTCTTGTCCTTTAGGATCCCATTGGCACGAATCTTTTCCCCAAGAGCATTTAATGCCCAAGATAAAGTTGGAAAAAGCTGTTTTTCCAGCCCAGTTGTCCCTTTCCCAGGAGGATTGTAGGACTGTGCTTCACTGAGGCAATCAGAGACCCACAGCACGGTGGGAGTGTGTTCCCAAAAAGAATGAGTGCACTGTTTATTCCAAGCCTCTAAAATTAATCATTTCTAGCATTACTTTATCTAAATCTGTGCTCAAGGAATCTGCTATTTATCATGCTATGATCTCACTGCTGCCAGTTTCATCACAAGAGACTTTACTGAAGTTTATTTCTCCATAGAAATAGTAATATTTTTTTTAAAAATGGGATAGAGGATAGGTCAGTAATGAAAATGTTGTCTACAGCAAGATTAGCTGGCAAGTTCCATTTTTGAGGTCAGCAGTATCACTGTTACACATGAATTTATATCATTTATATCCTTCAGTGATTTGTTGGATTGGAGTGTTTGTCTGCCTCTCCTCTTGGAAGTTGGACAATCATTACAAACTGGATTTGGAGACAACCTCATAGGTTTTATGTCATATATTTCTCCAAAGTTAAATTGTCTGATTTTTTTCCTAGCTGGAAAAATGAGAGAAGTGCAAGAATCTTTGTACTTAACCCTTCACTTTGACTGGGATGTGTAGCCCAGAGCTCACTTCATGCAAAGCCCCTATTTATGATTGCCCTAAAATTCAGCCATTCCCTAATTGTGGAGGACAAATCCACCAGTGATTAAGAGCAGAGGAGGAAAATGAGGCGTCAGTTTGAGGTTTTCTCCCTGGATGTGCTCATTTAGTCATCTTTTCCTGCTCCTTATTTTTCATGGCAAGCTCGGAATTTTCACCTGGGGTCCATCAAAGCCGTGCTCAGTTTTGTGTGTACAAAGGGAGAGGGAAGATGATGAGGTTCCTGTGCCTCCTGCTCCGGAGGCAGCTTTGGGGTGGTCTGTTTAGATCCAAGAAATTTCTTAAAGGAGCAACAGCGGCACCAGGACCGACTCCTCCCGGGCGGCTCGGGAGGCAGAAGCTGGAGTGGAATGGATGAATTCCTGCCCAGGGCAAGGCTGAGCTTAGGCAGCACCCCTGGAAGCTTTTCCAGGCTGCACTGGAGCTTTCCCAGGCCGTGCTTAAGCCGGGGTGAACACAGGACTGCAGTCTCTGTGCTTGTCAATCCAGAGCCTTTAACGAGCGAGGAGCTCGGGCTGGGCGAG
This sequence comes from Nesospiza acunhae, assembly GCA_013398715.1. NCBI lineage: Eukaryota > Metazoa > Chordata > Aves > Passeriformes > Thraupidae > Nesospiza > Nesospiza acunhae. The sequence continues at coordinate 123,720 of VZSU01000165.1, forward strand.
GAGGAAAAACGCACATTTCCATCACTCCTTATAAAAGAGCAAGAAAATGTCAAACATGGAGGTAAAAGTCATATTTCACAAGGGCTCGGGCCCAAAGTCACTCTCCCCCTGCACCTGCAGGGTGAGGAACATGTGCTGGACTGCTCTGTGCTGGCTCAGTGCTCAACATTTGAACTGGACCCGCTCCAGCTTCTGAATAAATATCTCTTTGCGGGGAGAGGGAATTGCATTCCTTACTCCAAACACAGTTTTTCTTCTCTGAAATTCTGAAAGAAACGTGTACTTGTGAACCATTAGGAACTGAAATCCTTTCTAACTCGAGCCTGGGCAAAGAGCCCTCCCTGCTCCTTCGGCACCACATCCGTGAGCCCCAGCCCAGGTGGGAGGGCTGCGCTCAGAACGGGGTTCCTGGGCTTTTCCTGGGGTTCCTGGGCTTTTCCTGGGGTTCCTGGGCTTTTCCTGGGCTTTTCCTGGGGTTCCTGAGGTTTTTCCTGGGCTTTTCTTCCTGAGGAATGCTGGTTTCCAACAGGACCACTTTTGGGAATGATATGAGGGGAATTCAGAGGGATTTGAAAGCCCTCTTGGGATCAAGACTTGTGGATTCCCCCATCCCTGGAAGCGTCCAAAGCCAGGTGGACAGGGCTTGGAGCAACCTGGGATAGTGGCAGGTGGCCCTGGATGGGCTTCAAGGTCCCTTCCAACCCAAACCATTCCAGGGTTCTGTGATTTTACCCCAATATCAGGATCAGCTGGCTCCACCCAGCAGCAGGAACAGATGCTGGGAAAAGGGAGCTGGGAAAGGTGCCTGGGGAGAACCAGCTGCTGCTGGAAGTGCCCTCAGATGGTCACCCTGTCACATCAGTTGCGCCCAAAAACTCTGTACATGTACAAGTGGTGGGAGAATTGAGACTGGGAATAATAAGAGCAACTTTAAATTCTACAAAAACTCTTTACCATCCACATTTTAGGTGTATTGTATAAAGAACCCAAGAATTACCATATCTGAGAACAAAGAGAGCTCTGGAGAAGCATAATGAAGGAAGCTGAACAGAGCAGAAGAAAGGAACAGATGTCAGATTATCCTTAAACAAAGTTACCAGTTTATTTTCCCACTGATTTGAATATCTAAAATACACATTTTTTGCCAAGGCAAACAGGTGATTAAAATACATGAAAAATCCCAGTGAGCAAAGGGCCACACTTGCATTTGCCTAACATTTGTCAGCCATTCCCCAAGTGTCAGCACACGCAGGGCAGAGCAACAATAATATTAATTTTACAAAGGCGTACTGTTTAATTGCAATTAACTGTGGCCTCACAAAAGGCAAGCTGCACTCTGGAGTGCACATAAGCCTCATTTATCCTGCAAGGACAGCGAGATGAAGCTGGCATGAAATATTAAGATCACAATTGCTGTTGGCAAACCTTCTGACAGGAAGCTGCTGGCTCGGATGAGCACGGATTACACAAAGGAGCAACGAGGGAAAACGCGGCCGTGAATCAGCCCACAGAATGTCCTTTCACTGAGCAGCACAGGGAACGGGTGGGCTGCTGGCAGCAGGGATGGACAGGATGCTGTGGATGGCTGGAATGTGCCAGGGTAACCTCTGGAGGAGGGAAGGCTGCAGGATGGCTCAGCACAGTCTCCTTTATTGCAGGCCCTGCTGATAAACTGAACGAGTGCCATCATCGAGCTAATTAAGGTTCTTGCCCAAACTTCTCCTGCTGGAAAGCTATCCCAGTGCCTCACAGCTCTTTCACTTGGAAAACATCAACTCAAAGCTACTGATGGCCAGTTTAGACAAATTTAACTTTGCATCAGCATTACTGCGTGCCTGGGTTGAGCTCCCTGCCTTCGCGGGGTTCCTGAGGATAAACGCCGTGCTCACAGAGCAGGAACATTCCCTTGGCCTGACTGAACAAGCCCAACCTGCAGCCTCACCAAGGAGCCTGGCCACATCCATGGTGGTCTCCAGAATCATAAAGCACAGCTGTGCAGAGAATTCCAGAGGTCTTTCCAGAACTTTTTACTTCCCTTGCTCCACAGTTTTAATATCAGTTCCCTGCTACACCCCAGGACATCATTTTCCTGTTCATCTGCCTGCCCACAGGGATAATTCCCAGTTTCCCTTCCTTTTTCCCCGTTTCCCTTCCTTTTTCCATGTTCTCCTTGAGTGCCAAAATGGAAAAAGCACAGAGGACAGGATCTTACCTTAGAGAAATCCAGCAAACATTCCTAGGGGCAAAAAGCAAGCAAAAGGAAAAGCGTTCTTAGGAACTGTGAGGAATATAAAGCTTCTTCCAGAGGGCCAGAACTGAGACTGGACCAATAATTTCCATCAAGAATCACCAACTTCCACGGTGGGACAGCTGAGAATTAGAGTTTGATTATGAGGAGAGAAAAATCAGGATGGGGACTGGAGGAGCGTGAAAGGGGGAGAGGGATCCCATTGCTAAAGGAGAATGTGTGAGATGGGCTGGGCAGGGCACAAGGGCCACGCATGAAGAAAAAACAGCCAGGATCATAATGTTGGCACTGGGAAAGGAACTCTGCAGCCTTGGGAAGTCTGTCCATCCCAAAGACAAGCACACACATTCCATGTGAGGAGTTTCCCAACTCCTGCTCTGGCTGAAGAGCCAGCAAAGTCCCTGGGGAGATGTGAGCATCCCTGTGGTATGAGCTGCTCCAAGAAATATTGCAAGGACGTGTCTGAGTGTTTTGCTAACAGTGCAGCTGTTATGCAATGTGTTTATCCAACAACTGCAAACAATCAGCGGCTCTTGGAATAGGAGTTTACAGAGGTTTGTAAAGGTAGTGGTTTGTTTGCCCTGGATCCTTGGGGGTTTTGGTTTTGGGGTTGGTTTTGTTTTGCTCTCCCCACTTCAGGTGCAATTTCTTGATCTAATGACAGGTGGTGACAAGCAGTGCTGCCAACACACCTTCCAAGTGAGGATGCATCTTCTCTATCACATTTTAAAGGACTAAATTCCATTACATGGAATTTGATGACGTGATTAGGGCCTAATTTCTATTCCTGGCGTGCTGCAGTAAAGTTAATTTCCCTGAAATTTGTCCTGACTGTTGTGGGAAGCAGGTTTTCCCCACGTTGTAGGTGACTGAATTTATTCTCTGTTGTAGGAAAGATGCATTTAATACCCTCCTGGAGATTTGCTACGGAAAACTAACCAAAAATCCCGAAAAACAAACAGCAACAACTGCACAAAGGAAGGGGAAAAATCCCAGGTGATTGAACTGCTACCAAAGCAAGGATTTAATCAACAGAATTAATTTGTTTGAAAAGGAAAAAAGTCCTTGGATTTTAGAAACGCTGACCAGAAATTCTTTCAGAGAGCGAGTTTCCACTGGAGAATGCCAAAGCTGCACAATCCAAACATCACCTGGGGAGGGTTCAGCACTGCCACTTCCACTGCAAACCCTCCCTGCTGACACCAATCCCCAGCAACAGCACTGGGGTTTGGGGCAACTGGGGTTTGGGGTAACTGGGGTTTGGGATAGCTGGATTTGGAGTAACCGGGATTTGGGGTAACTGGGATTTGGGGTAACTGGGATGTGGGGTAACTGGGATTTGGGGTAACTGGGATTTGGAGTAACTGGGATGTGGGGTAACTGGGATGTGGGGTAACTGGGATTTGGCCCCTCTGTTCCTGCAGTTTTCAGCTGGCCCCTCCAGACTGATTGTAGGCTGTTTGGAGCAGGGCTGGAGCCGCTGCACAGGCAGAGCCCCAGCCCTGGCTCAGGCAGACACGTTGGAGCCGTGGCTCCTGAGATTCCCGCTTTCCTGGCTTCCCTTCAGCCCACCTGGCAGATTAAAGGGCAGCCCAGAGCTCGGGAGCCTCATTCCCAGGACTGAGAGTGTCGGAGGGAGCCCCAGGTCCACATGCCCTGAGTGAGGGCCCTGCTCCCTTTACAGGGAATTTCACAGGTTTGGCTTCCCCTGCAACCCCCAAGAACCCCACAGCTCTGCAGGGCTCGAGCCCTCCCTCAGTGGAATCATGGTTCCCTGCACAACTCAATTTTAATCCTTTAAAAACACAAGTAAGTTAATCCACAGGGGAGAGCAGGAGGCGGCAGTTCCCACTTTTGGGGATTACAGAGATTCCCTGCTTGCATTGGTGCCCCTGCAGATTTCATGGAGCTGCTCCCAGTGATGCCTTTAGGAGCTGGAACAGAGGCTAGATGGAGTTAAGAGGAATAAAGAGGATATTTACTGAAGTGCCTTCAAAGGCACCACCCTGGCAGTAACGGAGCCACGGTCCTGGCTCTGCCCAGATGGCTCCAAGATGGAAGCAAAAGAGGGCTTGGCCACGAGGGCTCACATTTTTATAAGCTCTGCTCCATTTGCATCTTGCAGTTCATTGTCCCATTGCAGCTTTAGCCCCTGCAGTCCCACCCTGCTTGTTTTTCTCTCTGCAGCCCACGGTGTTTGTGCTCTTGGGCTGAGATTTGGGTCATTTGTCCTTGGTGCCCAGCTGGAGCAGGAATTGTTTTGTCTCCCTGCTCTGTGCACAGAGCTCACCATCCCCTCATGCATCCCCTCATGTGAAGCCCAGACCCGCACACTAAAGCAGCACAGAATGTGAAAACAGAAAAGCCAAACCTGAGGCATCACCAGGATGTGGATACAGCCCTGCCTGTGCCCCTGCCCTGCTGAGCCCCTGCCCAAGGGGGCTTGGGAGCAATGCTGTGCTGCCCTGGGAGCAACAATTCCCAAAGGAGCTCCCAGAAGTGGAAAGAGAACCAGGAGAGAAAATAGCAGATGGAGTTTTACAGTTAACACAGGTTTATATGAAACAAAGAATGAAATTAAGAATAGTTTGTCCTTTGAAATGAAACAAAACTTTAAAACAAGAAAGTAGCCCTGAAGTGGCTTTAAAACTTCATCCCCCAAAGCTTTCAGATCAGCCCTGAGGTCTCCTCTCCAGATGGATGCTCTGTTAAAGCAGTTTAACTGGAGCCCTAGTGCTGCATCAAGAGATCTCACCCTGATTTTGTTTTCAATTATCAGCCAGAGCCCTGTGCACATCCTTTGAAGCCCATGGATGCAGATGGGCTTTAACAAGATTCCCTTCAACAGGACAGGACCCATCAACTGTCCCTTGGAATACTGAAAGAAAAACACAGGTGTTCCTGTGGCCCCAGGAAGAGGAAATACCACACTGATTAAAACTTGAACCACACTCCAGGACAGACCTGAGCCTCCTCCTGCCCTCCCCTCCCCAGTTCTTCCAGTCTGGTGCACAGGAAAATGGGAACACATCATGTGCAGCCCAGCTCAGGATCTGCACGTGTAATTCAATAACCTCTAATGAGAGCCAGGGAGAGCTGGGCAGGAGCAGGGCCGGCCCAGAGGGGTGGCCTGAGAGTAGGGCACCTACAGAAATCACAATTCCCCATTTCATGTCAGAAAAAAACACCCTAATTATAACATTAAAACATTACCATGTGCTTAAAACATCAGCCAGATGCCCAAGACACTTTCTTATCCCTAGAAGCTCTTCCAAAATACCCTTTTCAAAGTCCTTTCTCTCCAGTGAGTGAGATTTCATCCTGCTCCCTCTCTCCCTTCCCTTTCCCT
>VZSU01000165.1:132505-156879 GCA_013398715.1 Nesospiza acunhae
GGGGAGGTTCAGGACTCCATGGAAAAAGCAAATCCACAGCAGAGGGAGTGACTTGGGTGCTTCTGCACTTGTGGCTATTCCAGAAGCAAGGAGGGAGCTCTGAACTCAGGGAAATGGAGCCTTTCATTCACAAAACAAACCCAAGGCAAAAAAACAGCGGAGCAGAACAAACAAAAAACCACAAAGCTGAGAAAACCTCGGGAAAACCCCTCTGAGGAAGCAGCAGAAAGGAGGAAAACCTGGTCAGGCTCTGGACACAAAATGAGTCCCAAGGTGAGTGAGGAGGGGCTGGCTCCCTGTCAGGAGCTGCTCCTGCCCATATTCTGATCCCCAAAATGAAGAGGAATTCATTCCCTGTGCCTCATCCCTCTGGACTGAGCTCCAGGCACAGCCTGGATCAAAGGCTCTGCTATCTGCAGCAAAGGAAGTTTCCCTGATGGTTTCCATCTCCACTCTTCAATCAAAAAGAGGAAAAGCTTTGGCAGGGCAGAAATAAAATCAAATCCTCCTAAAGCACTGTGCCCTTCAAGTTCTTCTTTTGGTGTGTTTCTCACCACCCCACCTTTTACATTTTTCTATGATATCCCAGTTTCTGTGGTTTAGCCATGGGATAAGTCTTCCAAACCTATGGATTAGCAGAGGAGTGAAAGGCACTGGGATACAGGAATAAAGACCTGGTTTTCCCTTTGAAGTGAGTGACTAAAGGCTGCCAGCTTGGAAAGAGGAAAAATACCTTTGCCTTGTGTGCCAACACAGCTCCAGAGGATCCCTTCTCATGAGGAACTCTGCAGGCAGAGTTACTTATATTTTAATGTTTTATATATATGTAAATATATAACTCATGTACTTACTAATTGATCCTTGTATAAATGAACATCCAGCTCACACCTGCCCTGTATGACACCCCCACATTGCAGCTCTTCCCTGAACGCCCCAAAAGAAGATAATGTTATTATTATTTCCAAGAATAAATAGATTTTAAGAGATTTAATTTTTTTTTAAGTTTCAGTAGAGTTAGAGGAAGCCACCCTGAAACAAGACACAAAATCCATGTGAATTTGCCAGGCATTAATAAGACTTTCCACGCTTCCCAACCAAGCTTTTCTTTTTTTTTTTTCTTTTTTTTTTCAGCAAGACATTTTTAGAAGCCAAGTTCTGAAGGAGCAGCACAGGAATGGTGTCTCCATTGTCTCCATGAAAGCCCAGCAGAGGCAAGGGCAGCTCTGGCAGTGCTGGGACAGGAGCTCTTTTCCCTGGTTTTGCCCAGGGTGCAGCCACATTTCCACTGGATATTCTCATTTATGGCCACAACCTGCACATGACTTTGACACAGGATTCCAGTCTGGGAGTTCCTCTGGGAACTTTACAGGAGAGAAAGAGAATAGCTGGAAGTTCACTTGATAAATTGAGTGTTACTGATCAAAACCCTCTGCAGTTCAATGCCAGCCTCATGCCGACCCAACAGGCTTTGGGTCAAAGCTTGCAAACCCACATTTCATTCTAGTGCTGGAATTTGGAGGGCCTGCATTTTAAATAGGAAAATACTGAATTTCTGATGTTTGCTGGAATCTCTGTTTGGCTCAGGCTGGGAGAGCTGAGAATGTTCACCTGGAGAAGGATCCAGGAGAGCTCAGAGCCCCTGGCAGGGCCTGAAGGGGCTGCCGGAGAGCTGAGAGGGACTGGGGACAAGGCCTGGAGGGACAGGACACAGGGAATGGCTGGGAGTTAAAAGAAGGTAGATTTAGATATTGGGATATTGGGAAGGAATTCCTGGCTGGGCTGGAATTCCCAGATTTGCTGTGGCTGCCCCTGGATCCCTGGCAGTGCCCAAGGCCAGCTTGGACACCCTGGGACAGTGGAAGGTCCCTGCCATGGCAGGGTGGCACTGGATGAGCTTTACAGTCCCTCTCAACAAAAACCATTCCATGATTTTGTGGTTTCCATGCATATTACAGATTTAAAATTTATAAATTATCAAAGCTGAGACCAGAACAAGCAAGGAAAACACATTTCTTTCCAAATGGAAAAAGCATGGAGCAATCCTGGAATGCCATTGCCACGAGAAGCAAAATCTGGGCATTTGCTTGAGCTCTGGGTTATCAGCAGCTCCCAGAGCTCCACTTGAAGCCCATTTTGGGTGTGCCTGGGCTGGAGTTTAGGGGCAGGCAGGGTTACAGAGCTCAGCTCTCTCCAGGCAGTCAGGTGCATCCTTACAGCACATTTCACTCCCAGGGCTGCAGCCACAAACAAAGCAATGAATGATTAACTCGCTGAGGAATTAAAACCACCTCTCTCTTGAGCAGGACGGTGCTTTCTGTGCCTATTTTGTCATTATTTCTGCAAAAGATGAAAGTACAAAATAACACAAACCCCACCACTGCCTCAGCACTACACTGACAATGAGGAAAATTGCCAAAATATTCCGTGTGTTGTACAGAAATAGAGGAGCCAGGTGCTGATTACTGGAGGCCGTAAAGATTCACTAATTAACACCTACAGCAAATGTGGCCCTATCAAAGCAATCACTGGCAAAAACAAGAACTAGGAGAAGAAAATCGATTTAAATCAATTACCATTGTTCACATACAAAGGAGCCAGTGACTGAGTCACATTCCTGGAAATCATGCTGCTCATCCCATGGGGAAAAATCATTCCCTCCAGCCACGAGCCCAGCAGTCACACACTGAATTATCACAATAATTGGGATCACAATCACAATTATTACCCATTTATTATAATATTCATTTAAAATTATGAAAATAATTAATTTAATATAATTTTCACCATATTGCTCATTTATTATAATTGTTGCTCATTTATTATAATTTTCAATTAAAGCATTCAGCTTTTTAGCCTATAGTTTGCAAATGAATCCTTACAATTTTCAACTTAAAAATTAAATTCCTTACAATTTTTAACTTAAAAATTCCTGAGATCAAATCAGAATTTGAATATTCCCACTTCCACTGCTGTCCCAGAAGTAGCAAATAAAGGCTTTGACAAAACAGAAGCTTGCCCACAGTTTGATGCACAGATTTAATAATATGAGAATCACCTCTCAAGCCTAGCAACCTCTCACAGTGACCACATGGGAGCTAAAAAGTACAAGAAAACCAAAAATATTTTTCCACATTTAGGCAGGAGGGAACAATCTGCTTGCCACCCACCCCACCTGCACAGTGCAGAGGCCAATGTGAGATGGTTAAAGCGAAATGAAAGAGAAATTCTAGAAATAAATAATATTGATATAATCAATAATAAAACAATGTAAATAATATAATAGAAATAATACAATTTAAATACTTTAGATAATATAATATGAATAATAGCAATAAATAATAAATCATGTCAATGAATAATATCAATAAACCCAGGGAATGGCTGGAGATGTTCAGCCCAGTGTGAGAGGAGCAGATCTGCAAATCCATTATGGCACAACCTCAACAAAATTTAACTAAAATATGTTCTAACAATTCTATATTTAACTAAAATATGGCCAAAATATCTGCTAAAAGTAAACCCAGCCTGGGCTGGACTTCAAGGGCTCACCTGCTGTCCAGACATTTTCCATTAGGAGGTAACTGAAATCCAGGATAACCCCCCTGTGGAAGTTGAATCAGTTTATAATTTCTGGATTTTTCTGAGCCTTCAAGAATCCCCTCCACATTTTCACCTTTGAGGAAGGAACTACTGAAAACTAAATACCAAATAGAGCTGTTTGAAAGCTTAAAAATGAGAACAAGCTGCCGGGCAGAAAGTAAATAATTTAGAATAGATTCAAACAATTAGGATTAAGCAGCTTGGTTTTGATTCTGTTTTTTTAAAGGACTGTTTGATTATTCTGGGCTGTGTTTTGGAAACCATTTCTACCTTGTTTTTCTTGGGAAAACAATTTCATGCTACAAAAAAAGGCATCAAGTGATGAAAAGCATTTGTTTCTTTCTAGTTCTTAAGTAAAACCAGCAATGTTGAGCAGGTCAGATATAATAAATACAGCTATTTCAAGGCAAAAGAAAAATGCTTTCCTGGCCTAACTTTGAGTGACAGGAGAAAATTTTTCCCAGCTTGAAACTCCACTTTATTAAAAGTGCTCAATTTGATTTAATTGGATATATATGGATATGTTATATTGGGATGCTTTGTTGCGTTTTTCAAATTAATCCTCCACCACTGAGGCAACATTTTCAAGTGAGTGGATGTTGTGGACACCTTTAGAAGTTGTGCTCTGCGGCCACAGCCTCGTAGCCCGTATTTTTGAATTTTGGGTACTTGGATTACCCCAGCAGGAAGGCGATGGGCCTTGAATGGAGCTTTTTGTTCAGCCCTTTAATCGCTTCCAGCACTTGCCCCAGCCCACAAGATCCACACCAAATTTAGTCAGACATCCAGGCCAGACGTGAAGGATTTCTCTGCAGATCCACTCAATTCCACCAGTTGAACGTTTTGGTTTCTTGAGGGGGAGGAGGGGATGGTGAGGCAGCTTAAAAGTTAATAATTATGGCTACAAACCTCCCCAGGTCCTGGGAAATTCCTATTTTAATTAAAAAAAAAAAAAAAAAGAATCATCCATCCTTAGCTGTTTCCAGCCCTATATCCTGGGAATGAAGGCTGCTAGGAGATAGATACAGAAATACAGGTATTTTTCAGTCCAGTTTGCCATGTAACAACCCTGGAGCTCAAATCCTCTGTGTTTCCTGATGAAGACACTAAAACATTTCAGTCAGCTTGAAGCAATTCCTCTCCTCCCAAAGCAACTCCTCTCCTCCCCATTTGTCTCAGATTTGGTACTCAAACTTCCCAGAAGGAGCTGGTATGCAATTTGTACTCTTGCATTAAATTATTGTGGTTTAAAGCCACTCAGTTTGATCTTGTCACACTGATCCTGTCCCACACACAAAGGAATTATTTCTGTGCCCCAAAATGATCAGGGAAGGGCAGAGAGGGTGGTGGGAGATGCCCCAGAGGGAGCCTGGCCTTGCTGAAGGTGAGGTCCCATTGTTTCCAACCCTATATCCTGGGAATGAAGGCTGCTAGGAGATAAATACAGAAATAGATATTTTTAAGTCCACTTTGCTATGTAACAACTCCAGAGCTCAAATCTTTTGTGTGATTCTTATTTTTTTTTTAATTAAAATAGAAAAATTCCCAGGACATGGGGAGGTTTGTCTGAAGGCAGAGCACGGATGGATGCTCCAGGCAGGAATCTCCTGATGGGCTTTTCCTTCCCCACTCTGCACAGGGATGGAGATTTTGGAAGAAAATTCCCCCTGTGAGGGCTGGGCAGCGCCTCGTGGGAGGATGTGGAGAGGTTTGGGCTGGAGCTGGCGAGAACCACGCCGGATTCCAGCCCCAAATTCCAGCCCCACTCCTCATTTGGAAGCAATTGCCCCGTGCAATCCGTCAGGAGGACCCACAGCATATAGCTTTGTGAAGTGGAAAAAAATTAGTTCTTAATTTATATATGACAATTAAACCAAATTGGATTGATTTCTTCTTTTTTTCCTTTTTTTTTTTTTTTTTGGAAGACTTTAAAATGAGCTGTAAGTCAGAAGATCTGCCAAGGCTCCCTTCCCTAATTAAACGCATAACTGGGATTAAAAACCTTTTTAATGCAGCTGCTGAGAGCCTGTGCAATTGTGGAGATGTATAGTTTGTGGGAAACATTGTGTTCCTTCTTGGATTCTTCAGCTTTCAGAAAAGACAGCATGTGAAAACTTTCCATAAATACAAACTGGGGTTTCCAATTAAACTACTGTCACTTCTATAGAATAAGCGAGAAGCCAAATGAAAGCTTAGACAAATATTTTTAAAGTTAAAGTAACCAGTTTCAAATGAAATACACGACTTCTCACTGCAGCCATACCTTTAGTAACTCAAGCAACACTTTCTTTAAATAAGTAATAAAATATTCCTGATTTAGACACGACATTGCCACCAAGAGATTGCTAAACACCAAGAGTGTGGGTAATAAAAGAGATAAATCTGAACTTTAGAAGGAAACTCCTTCTCTAGCTCAGAGTTCAGAGCAAGATATGGATATTTCTCACCAAAACCCCCTTTTTGCCCCCCAATTTAGGAGTTTATTTATCACTGTTGATTATTAGAGAAGAGACAGGGCACGAGTTTGATCCTGAACCCCCCTCCATCCTACTGGAAGTACGCAATACGATAGAAATAATAGAATAATAGAATATTATTCTAGTAATAATAGAAATTAAAATAATAGAATTATTAATAATAGAAATTAAAATAATAGAATATTTCATATTGCTTGCCCAAAGATCTGAAGTGTTTCCCGTGCAGCATTTCCTGGTTTATTGCTCTCAGATTGGCTCTGCAAGAACACAGCTCTGAGGGTATTACACGCTCAAAGCTCTCCGGCTTAGAAAAACAGAACAACTGAGAAATATCAAAGGCCTAATCCTGTGGAAACAGCTCTGTCTTTGAAAAATCCAAGTGCTTCCAGCCCTCAAGTAGCCAATTTCGGGTACATTTGTAAGGCCCCGCTGGGGTCACGCTGACTCACACTTACATCACCTCATTCCCAGCATCCCCAGTCGGGCTCTGTCAAACATCTCCTCTGGAATCCAGCCCGAGCCATGGAATGCCTTGTGCAAAATCCTTCCTACCTGCTTGGGATCATTTTAAATTAATGGATGGGGCAGCCAACGGCTCCTGCAGTCCCCAGTGAAGCCATTTCCCCCTTTCACCCCAACTCTGCTACAATAGGTTCATTGTGGGATCTCTTACATTAAATCCTAAAATTAATAACCTGGTTCCAGCTCCAGGAGTTCAGTGGCTGTGTCCCAAGTGGGGTGTCCTGGCCATCCATCACCCGAGCCAAGTGACACCCTGGGGGTCTCCACTTCCACCCAATCCACAGGGAAGAGCAGGTCTTTAGCAGGGAATCGCCTTTGGCATTCCCTGATGTGGAGCCGGGTGTCTGCCATTATCCCAGAGTTAGCCAGAGGGGTTTTCACCTCTTTTCCGAGCAGCTGGAGGCCCCTTTGTGCTGCTCACACCTCTGGGAAGGACCAAGGCACTAAGGGGAAATGGGCTCTTCATTCCCATTAACACCTCCTGCCTTTGTCATGGAAGCACCTGGGGATTCCCAAAGCCGCAGAACAGCGGTGGCTGTGAGGAGCTCCAGGGGCCTTTGGAGACCTCACCTGCTCCCTGGATCACAGCTAATTAAAATGGCATTATGGCTTTTCTGATTTCAGCACGAAACTCCCCAAACTGGCTCCCAGCTCATGTCCTATGCACAACTCCCTGCACAAGAGGGGGGGAGATCCTTCTTCCCATCTTTCCACTGGTGCCTTGTGCAGGTTGCCCTAGAGCAAAGGCTGGGCAGAATTCCAGAATATAGCAGGGATTTATTCAAAGCATCTCCTCCATGGATCCACCTTGGGCAGCACAAGAGCCCAGCCAGGGCTGCACCCAAGACGAACCAAAATGGCCCCAAAATGCACGAGCGGGCACGGGCTCTGTCACTGGGATCAGTTCTGCTCCATTTGCACCTTGCAGTTCATTGTCCCATTGCAGCTTTAGCCCCTGCAGTCCCACCCTGCTTGTTTTTCTCTCTGCAGCCCACGGTGTTTGTGCTCCTGGGCTGAGATTTGGGTCATTTGTCCTTGGTGCCCAGCTGGAGCAGGAATTGTTTTGTCTCCCTGCTCTGTGCACAGAGCTCAGCATCCCCTCATGTGAAGCCCCGACCCGCACACTAAAGCAGCACAGAATGTGAAAATAGAAAAACCAAAACCTGAGGTATCAGCACGCTTGACACGCTGAAGCCTTTATCAATGCAGATTCCCTCGGGGATTCTCACAGTCCCAAAGGGATGTAGCAAAGGCTACTGGAATTCCCTGGTGCACGAGCTGCTGTAGCCATTCTGCAAAGCTCAATATTTGTTTTACAGACATCTCCCGAGGTGAAAAATGGCTCTACTTCATTGTTAAAAGACAATGTCGCAGGCAGTTAATCTCCACCATTTATTTTATATCATCCAAACCAAAATATTGACACATCTGGACAAACTCAGTGCAAAGAAAGAGCACATTCCCAAAGCATTCATGAACACAAGCAGCAGATCATAAATTGTAACTATCCAGAACTGACCCCAATTAAGGGCTCTGCCCAGGGAGGAGGCAGGCAGCACTCAGGCTGGCTTCATTCAGCGCGTCCATAGAAATTCAAAAGGTTAAATTAAAAATATCATCAGCTTGTTGGATTGGCCTCTCCTGAGTCCCAGAGTTAAGACAGTCTAAGCTACAATAAACCCCCCCAGGGTAGGTCAAATATTTATTCAATTGTTGTGCCCAAGAGACTCCCAAAAACTCAGGAAAAAGCATTTAACTGTTTGGCTCAGACTGAGCTCAGGACTGCACATTCCTAAGAGGCTCCTGCTGGGATTCAGTGGCAGGGAAATTCAGGATGAGTCCATCCAGGAGCTCAGCTGGAGTTTATTCCAACCACTCTGCTGCTCATGGTGAAAAGGTGAGTTCTGCCAATCCTTCCTGCAGGGAATTTGTGCTACAAGGCCCAGAGCTGCCAGCTGTGCACTGGGAGTCATGTGAGATTATTAACTCTAGTTTTAAACCCAGAAATACTTAAGAGACAATGAAAAAAAAAAATCCAACAATGAAACGCAGAAATATTTTTAAAGAATCCTCCGCCACCTCCAAATTTTTCTCTCCTGTCCCTTAAATAAATTCTGCCAAGTTGATGACTGTGAGATTCCTGGCTCTGAGAGCAGGATCAGGGCAGGAAGTGATCATCCAGTTCAAGACAATGAACATCATCACTATTTCAAAACATGAGAGAGAAGGAAAAATAAATTTCTAGACAGAAACTTCCAGATGAGCTGGGATGTCTCCTGCATGGCAAAGACAAGCACCCAAGTAACAGAACATTTGAGTTTATCCTCTCTGCACCTCTAAATGACATTCATGGAAACCACGACCTTGACATTTCCATTGCAGTGTTCTTTTAAAAGGCAACACAAAAGCAGGGATTCATCTAGTTTATCTTTATTTTTAGGAAAATACTTCTTTGCCATCAGTACTAAGATCTCACCACTGTCTGACCTCAAAGGAAACCTAAACAACTGATTTCTGCACCATTGTGCAAATGATAAAAACATCCAGCAGCATTCCTTCCCATCACAGCTTATTTTCCAATAAAGAGGTGCTTTCCTGGCATCAAAAACCCCTCAGAATTTAACATTCCCTTTAAAATATCTCCAGCAAGTCACTCAACCTGAACATAAAAAGCTGGGCATTAACTGACTTTAGCCATCTTCCTTTCTCTGTAAATAAATGAAAAGAAACAACCTCTGAGTGAGGAAAACCCCATGCAGCTGAATTACAAATTCAGATTTTGGGACTGCAGGCTCACACAAAGCTGTGTGTGTTACGCAGCCCTTATCTGTAATTAATATCAGCTCTGGATTGGATTATGCTTATTGACACAAAAAGCCTCCAAGCAAACCAGAGGTAATGGTTAATAATTAAATACAAGCATCTGGAACAACAAATTGATAGAACAAAATCACATCATGATACATTGAAAACTCTATCTGAATAATGTAAGGAAAAATTCTCTGTCTGAAAACATGGAATGAATTTATGCTAAGAAAGAGAGGCATGTCCAAGACATGCTGTGGATTTCATCATTCTTAAATTTACCTCATTGAAAAAAATTAGGAAGAGCACAGGTAGTAACTGTACTACCAAATTCGGTACTATTTGTAGCAATATTAGGGTAAAAGTTTCTAAACAATGTTATTCCTTTAATTGGAAGTATAATTTTAAAATACTGTCTTTAAAAACGTTATTTTCTCCCACTGACACAACTTCAGCAAAAGCCACAGCGTGTGACATTTAATATCATTTATCTACAAATTCATATAGACACACAGGGCACTACAGCTTTCCTATCCCGTAGAAATTCCCAGTTCAATCCTTTGGAAAAAGCACTGGGAGAATCCCCGAGGAGGCACATGGTTTGATTTTTATGGAAAGCCATTGGAATTCCATGTGCTTACGAGTTCCTTCCACAGCCCCCATGCTCCTGACAGAACAGATCAGCTCAGTGAGCTCCTGGGAATGAATGGAGTTATGAACCAAGGAACAAACAACCACTGTCCCAGTAGCTTCACAGATCTTATCACAGGGAAATCATGCTTGGAATGTGGCTTGCTGGTTTGCAGCCTCCTTTTTCTACTTCTGTCGAGGTTGGGATTGAAGGCACTCCATAAAATGGTTCAGGTCAGACTCGGGTGTTTATTATTTCTTACCTATGTTGCAGTCTCACAGCAGTGAGTTCTGCAGCTCTTCACTAACAAGGCACAAAATGACCAACTATCTCTTGTTACAAGGCCTTTTAAGGCTAAACTATCCAATTAAGAAATGACACCTAAATTATTTCCACTCTTAACCCAACAACTGATCATTTGCAGCCTGCAGTGTGGACTTTTCTGTCCAATTACAAAATACCACCCAAACCCATGGAGAAGAAGGAAGAAGAAGGTGAAGAAGGTGAAGACAAAGAAGAGCAACCAGCCTCCACCCTAAAACCTCCATCTTGCCCCATATATATTGCTATATTCTAAAACCCCAAGCTCTAAGTTTGAACCCAGAACTCCAAGAGTGGCTCATCCCAGCTGGGCAGGGAGCACAGAGCAGCCCCTCCTGGCTCCCTGTGAGGATTGAAGCCCAGGCAGAGCTGCCCAGGCAAGCAGGGCTTTGGCCCAGGCACTCACTTGGATAAAATCAGATTCATTGTCAGCAATTACTGCAGCCACTTGCAGCTTTCAGGCAGCAAATAAAGGAAAGCAAATCCATAGGCTGCTGGAGTGAGACTAATGATGATCTATGCCTGACACTGGAAGTGCCAGAACTGGCCTGCTTGGGAAATCCTGCCCTGTGCCCAAGTCTGGCACTGCCCTGCACCAGGAGCCTCCAGTTGCTGTAGCTGCTGGTCACAATCATTTCTTTTGCTGCCCAGATTTTGTTGTTTGGCAAAGTCCTTGCTCGGCTTCTGCCGTGGAGAGAAGAGGCCAACACTCGGCCATCATTGAGGGGTCGTGTGGGCTTCAATTCCTGTGTGCAACAGGCTTTAAAAACTGCAAGCTCATCAGGCAGGCCCTTGGATTTATTGCTCTGACACCAGCACTGCAGTCAGGCAATGAAATGAGCAGAAGAAAAGAACAGATTCCAGGGCTATGACAGTTTGCCCAGCTTCCCTGACACAAGCATGGCAAAGAAAAAAAATCTCAGTGCTGATGTTCATGTTCTTGTTGGGTGAATATCCACTGCTTTCTTCTGGAAAATAAACAGCAGAGGAAAAAGCTGTGGTGAGCAGATATTACAACACAAAATGCTGTACAGTTCAAAGGATCACTTCAGTGAGCAGGCAGAGAAATGAGTCTGCAGCTGAGTGATTTCCCACTCCAAAGGGTGGGAAAAGCCACAGTTATCCTGCAGATATGGTCTCCAACAGCAGATCCAACAAAAAATGAGCAGGACAAACACAGAGAAGAGAATCCTTATCTTTCTGCTGCCTACCTGAATCAAATCACTTGTGTTTTTCTTGATCAAATTGCAATTATTTAAAAATACTTGATTTAATCCAAAAGCAGCTCACCCCAACACCCCAAAAACTCAGCACTGAGCAGTTCATCCAGCAGATTTTGGGAGAAGAAGTGAGAAATCTCAGAGCTGCTGGATTCCTGGGTACTGTGCACATCCAGATCTCCCCTCTCAAGGACTTACAGCAGTCCAGATTCCACACGTTTCAAACAGATTTAGAAGGTAAAATGCCATGTAAGCCAGCAAAAAGAAAACAGCTTCTTATTTGCTCTTTTTAACAGCAACTCGAAGGAATTGCAGTTTTTACAAAAAGCAGCTCTGGGCAAAAGGAACAAAGTGCAGATTTTCTCACAAAAAAAGCCCAAAGGCTTCCACCATGGGGGCTTTCGGTGAGGTGTCTTATCAGTGAACAGGCTGACCTGGAAGGAACCCATCAGGATCAGAGTCCAGCTCCTGTCCCTGCCCTGGACACCGCAGGAATCCCACCTGGAGCCTGCCCATCCCCTGAGCAGGGAACACAGCAAATAACAGCACAGAGGAATCACAACTGGAAATCACAAGTCTGCATTAAAGCATTTCCCATATTAAACATGTATCATTTAAAAAAAAGGTAGGAAAGGGAATAAGCTCAGAGGAATAAGCCCTGAGCCAATCCTCCCTGCAGAGGCCACTGGGATCAGCTCCAGTCCCTGAGGTGAGCGGGTGACCTGGTCACTGGATACCAGTACAAGGAGCACTCACACTGTGCCAGACTCAAGGAGGCTGCTGGATTTTTGCTGTTGTTGTTCCTTTGCAGTCATAACCCAGAGAGCTGGGTTCAAAAGCTGCCACCTCCAACCCATTCCCTGTCCCTGCATCCTCCTTTCCCCATTCCCCCTAACAGTGAAGGCAGAGTGACCTCAGCACCATGCCATGGCCATCGCTGATCAGCAGCAGCCAGGGGCAGAACTGCAGCTCCAACTGCTCTAATTACAAGACAAAAAGCCCACCAGCAGCAGAACCACCACGTTACAGCCACACTCTGCTCCCTCCCGCCCCAACAATGGGCCCATTGTTGTGCAGCCTCATCTCTGCCCAGGGCCACCCACATCTTCCCCACTCCAGGGAGAAGTCAGAATCTTCCAGCTCAATAGACAGCCAGGCAGAGGAGAAAGCATCTTTACAAGGCTTGTTCATTTTTCTTGGATAAGAGCAGAGCTCAGCCTTTGCCTCCAAGCCAAAGCCGTGAAAGGAAGAGAATGAGTTTGAAGTTTTGAGGATGGACAAGCCCCCGACACTCAGAAATTCTGTATCACACAAGATTGATTTCCTCCAAGTACAAGAGGCCTCGGGTGAAAACGATCCTTCACAGCCCCGTGGCCCGGAGCCAGCAGGAGGCTGACACACAAAGGAGGCATCGTGCTTGCCTCGAGATGTCAGGAGCTTTTGATAAATTCAAATTCATTCTGGTAAATGAAAAATTCCTGGGATCTTTCCTTCATGTTAACATGTGCAGTCATATTTCAAATTTATATAAATTACACTAAAAACAGCTTTTAAAAAATGAGTCAGTCCTTCCCTCTCTCTCTCTTTTTTTTTTTTTAAGTTTAAAATGTTCTATTTCTTTTTACCAGGCCTGATGTAAGAAAGGAAAACTAAATGCAACCAGCCCCTAAAAATGCTGGAGAGGAAAACAACTGAAATAATGTGTAGTGCCAGATAAAGTCCAAACAAACCCTGTCCAAAATCCAAGTATACACAGCATCAAATAACTGCTGTGAGCAGGGGAACAGAGCAGACCTTGGAAGTTTAAAGCCTTTTCAGGGTTCACCTACAGACCAAAAGAGGTTGTGGAAATAAGATTTGCCAGATGTCCCAATATAAATCAGGATTTTTAATATTCCTCCTGACGTCCCATTAACCTCACCAAGATTTCCTCACATGCCATGTGGCAAAGTTGTCATAAAACTCAGACACACGTGGGCAGAGGAGGACAAGGGAGAAGCTGAATTCAGCTCCTGCAGCTTTCCATGCCTGAAGAGAGGCAGGAGAACAAGGAGCCAAAGAAAACCAGGTTGGATGTAAAATAAAGACAGAAAAAGAGTGAATGCAGCCCAGATGGGTGAGGTAGCACAGATCCTGCAGGTTGCTCCAGGAGAAAAGCTCAGAACTCTGAGCTTGTCTAGAGGGGAAGGGGGAAAAAAGGATATTTTTTATCATGCTCACTTCAAGATAAACTTTCTGTAGCCTAAAATAAGGCCTCCTGTTGAAGTGCATTCAAATCAATGTTCTGATAATGTCATGTGGAAGGGACACAGGCTTGTCCTGGACGTAAGGTCACTGCTTTCCAACAAATTAACTTCTCCTTATGCTAAAAACAGTATTTCCCACCCTCTAATCAGTGAGCACTTAGCCCTCAGAAGAAAGCTTTTCCTTTTCTTTCTTTTTTTTTTCTTTTAAATGAGAATATTTACAACAGGTAATAGGGAAACTTAATCAGCCCTTGGAAAGCATTTGGGCATAAAGAGGGGCACAGAGTCAGCGCTCTCCCCCCTCCCCAGCAGAAATGGGATATTTCTGCAGAGCTGAAAGGGAGAGAGTTTATCATGTCCACTGAACACCTGCCTCCACTTAACCCTTTGGGGACTTTCTGCTTCAGCTGCTTTTTTCAATGGGGTGAGTAGATCAACAAGGCTCTAAATTCTTCAGAAACTGTCTTCCCCCTGCCTCTTTTCAACAATATCTTACCAGACAGTCTTTCAACACAGGGTCTCCATCCTTATGGTTTTCCAGAAGACTCCAGCTGAGGGATCACAGAAAGTCAGGACAAGGCAGTTTTGTTCCTGCCAAGTATTTGAGCTCAGATCCCCCCCGTTCATTGTGTCAATCACTTGTCTGGGCTGGGTCGAGAGTTATTCCCAGCTCCAGATGCAATCCAGGTTTTTGCAGTCTCTGTCTCCTCGTCCTGCTCCTGAGCCTCCATGCTCCGCACACTGCTCGATATCCAGGCCCAAATGTGCAAAATTCTTGCAATACATAAAGTTATGCAAGTGTATTACCAATATGCATACAATTCATCCTCATCTCTGTGCGTATGTAAAATTTACAGCAGATTTCTTTGGGTACTTACGTTTTTAAAAAATGTTCAAAAGCAATGAGTTTACTGAGAAAAAAAATAGGGGAAACACCACAAAGGAAAATGAGCACGGGGCTCCATTAATATGAAAGTCAAATATTTTGTGTTTTATTGGGGGGTTCATGTAAAATACTTGAACTAAATGAACAGCAGCAGCAAGAAGCTGACAGCAGAAATCAGGTCCTGTTTGCACAGAGCACCACAAGACCAGAGGTGCTTTAAAGAGAGATAAAAATGACATTCACCCCTCTCCCAACTTCCCTTCTCAAGAAAAGTCGAGATAAGATTATCTCAGCACACAAGTGTAAGTGTGCCCTATTTATTTACACACTTTATTCTGAAACATATTGAATGCGCTTAGTTGCAAGCAGCAAAGCTCCTTTCCCCAGCCCTGTTTAAATAAAACTGCTATTGTTACAGCTTATTTTAATTTTTTAAGCCTAAATGCAGGATAGTTGGAATTGGAAGGATATTTGTCTTGTGGAGCCCAATGCTACAGAAATCTGCCATCAAAAGTACAATAGAAAACAGAGTTTGGTGGGAAGTTCAGCTGCTTCACTACCCTGCTCTGAATAGAGCAGAAAACTTCCATTAATTCCCTGCTGTTCCAGCCAGGGCAGGTCAATTCCCTCAGCACCAGCCTGGAGACTCTTCCAGCAGGGCTGGGATTAACCCTGTTCGTGCTGCTCCGAGTCCCCAAGCAGCACTGCCAGCAAGCAATGTGGCTTTCCAAAACTCAGTTCCAAACTCTGCAATATGGAACTGGCCAATTATTCTAAAATCTGGGCTGATCTGCAGCTTCTCAGTCCTGACATCTGGCCAAGATCAGTGCAGTTACAGGGACAAAGTGTGGCAGTTCTGGCATAAAACACAACCTGTGTTGGCAGAGTGGCAGCAGCTGAAAGCTCCCTGGAAAAATTCATTGCAGAAAAGGCATGTAAAGCACAAAGTGCTCAAAACCCAAAATACATGAAAAAACTGCTTCAAGCACACCCCATGGAAAATTATTTGATAAACACCAACTCAGGTCTAACATAACATTTTTTGCCATGTCAGAATTAAAAGCTGAATCACAAACCTGGCATTTTAACCATGCCAGTATCAGGGCAGGTACCTGCTGAAGTACTGCAAAAAATATGTTGCTGTAAATTCTAGATTTGCAACTAAAATCAGATTTATTATGAAAAAAAAAGGCAATAACTAAGCAAGTGAAAGAGGATTTCCTAACTAGAGTTTGAAGCCACCCTGGAAGGGAGTGGGGTTGAGCTCCTTGTGCCTTGCAGAGTTTGGAGTAAGGGGAGAGCAGGAGGATTAAGTTGAAGTTTCAGCAGNACACCACTGCCCAGGCTGGAAAAGCTCTGCTCATTGCTGAGTTCAAGGTGTCAGCCTTGAACTCAGTTATTTTTATATATTTTTTAACAGAGTTATTTCACCAGTGCAGGGATCCATTCCCAGCTGTGCAAGGGGAATAGCACCTTTTGCCTGCCTAAGGAGAAACATAACAAGGAAAATTATGTCAGTGTCATGAGGTTTTGGGGAATTTACAGTGATGAGAACTGTGAGGGCTAGAAAATAGGAGAAAATGGAGGTTTAGCCAAAAATCAGTATGGAAACCACTCCACAGTGTTTTGAAGTTCAGCTCAGCAGCAATATTGAATGAAATGGATGGATACTAAACCAGCTTCATCCCGCCTTGTGGTGTCAGCAACCAAATACCTGCACAGAGAGAGCCCTGCCCCTGAGCAATGCTCCCTTTCTGGGCTGAGACTCTGAACAAGCCCACATTTGGCGCAGTCGAGTAAAATTATGGCAGCCCAGTGCTCAGAGGTGCAGAGCCCTTGGCTTCCCAAGTGCCAGCCAGGGGCATGCACACAGAACCTCAGGGAAATCTGAAATGAGTCTGCTGTGCCCAGCTAAAACCCCTTCTCCTCTCCTTTCTCCTCAGTGAGGATGACACACCAAGCACATGTTTAATATCCAAATGTGTCTTTCCAATGGAAAAAAACCCACATTTAGAAATGCTTAACTGGCTGCGGGAAAGAATTCATGTTCAGGAGAGGATCCAAAAGGGTGGCCACAAATGTGCCCTGTGGATTTTGGGCAAGGCAGAAAGAAGAAGGGTCCAGGCTGTCTCCTTTTCTGTGCAGCTGCCCCGTGCTGTGCAAGGACTGAAAAATCTCTTCCCACTTACCACAGAAAGAAGTAGGAAAGTGTCAACGGTGCCAAAGCTCAGAGGATGACAAAGAAACCACCAAAACGCAACAAAACCAAAAAAAAAAAAAAAACCAAAAAATCAGTTGCTATTTTCCCAAACAATTCTAGGAACACAAATATGGTTTTATAGATTTAAGTAATTTTTTTCTTAATGGAAACAAAAAATAAAAAAGAGCTATAATACCAAGAAGTTATATAAGCTCCAACAAAAGCTGGTTATTAAGAGGAAAGCTCTAAACTACCTAAGGACCAGAATTCTTTGCCAAGAAGCCAAGTGGCAGGCAGCTGCCACATGCCAGCAGGAGGAATTCATGGATCCAGGAGGAACTTGCTCCATTGTTTAAGCAAGTGATTTGCTAAGATATGGGCACTGGAAAAGCCAAAGGGCCTGAAACTTCCCTGCAGTGGTGGCTGCATCCAGGCCCAGGCATCCCACCCACTCTTACTCGATTAACTGCAGATGGCAGGGAAATGAGGGAGGAAAAACACAATATGCCACGGCTCTTTCCCACAGAGACTGAGCAATATCAGGGGATCACACTGTGTTATTTAAATCTGGGAGACTAAAAATACAGCTCTTTATTGCTCTGGAATGTGAAGCCCAAGAGCAGTTCCACAATCTGAGGTAACAAAGCTAAGGATGTCCCACAGTCCCTCCCTGTGCCCTGGATTTGGTGTGCATTATGTTACTGCAGACCTTTTCCCCTCAGTAAAACAAACAAACAAACAGGCAAGCACATGCTACTAATTTTATTTACATTACACATTATCGACCAAATCTATATTTGGGGTTCTTTCCAGACCACCAAAGTTCTCGTTACAGGGACTTTGCACTGAGCAGAGAAACAAAAAAAAAACCAGAAAAATCTTGTAATTTCAGAATGAAATAGATGCAGGTTAAGAATATGTTTATGAAAATCATATGTTTATGAAAATATGTTTATGAAAGACACATTCCCACCTCCAAAGGGAATGTCTATTATCCATATATTAAAAACTACCAATGCAGCAGACTCACATCATCATACAGTGACAACAAATTTGGTCCTATCACTCATCCCTCCCTCCAGCTGAGGAAACCTGGAAATCTGCAGTGACATTTAAAGGTGACAGGGATCCCAGAAACAGCAGAGACATCTTCAGTCAGCCAAGGCTGCTCCAGGGTGAGCTCAAAGGCTCCCATTGACTTCCCAAGGGCTGGACCAACCTGTGCATCCAGCCCAGTGCCAGGCAGGACGCGCTGCCAGGAATGTAATCCCCCCCAGCTCTGCCCTGTCCAATTTAAACATCTCCAGCACTGCAGCTTCAATAACCTCCCTTGCAGGATTATTCACTCCCAGGGATTTTACTTGTAGGAAACTCTGCAATTTAGCTGAGGTTTCCTTGTCTGCATTGGCTCTCTCCTATTTACAGTCACGCCTTGCTCTAAATAACACCCCTGTCCCTGCTGGTAGCACAAAGATGTGCACAAAACATCATCCCCTTCACTGCAACAGGGCTTCATTTCCCCAAAATAAAAACACAGAATTGATTTTGAACTTTTTCCTCCAGGGCTTCAGCCCAGTTTGTTGAAATCTTTTCTAGGATATTATAGAGGTGTGCTCCCAGGACAGTGCAGTGCCAGCCCCTGACCTTGCTGCTCCTGTGTCTCTTCCTCTTCACGTTCCTTTCAGCAGAAATCAGGTTTGGGGGACGTTTTTAGGAACAAATATCTATTTATTGCTGCCTAAATCCCTTTTCCTTCCTTTGTGACAGAGCCATAGAGAAGGGAAAACAGGCAGAGGTTGGATTGCAAGGCAGAGGTTGGAAAAGGTGACCCCAAGTTCCCTGGGGCAGCATTACAGGGATTCCACAATTTATAAAATTCAGGCATTCTGCATCCTGGAAAACAGCAGGATTCTGGCACAACTGACTGACACCATTACACAGGACACAAACCTCCTTACCTAAAGTCTGATTAATAAATATTAAAAGGCTGAGTTTGATCTTTCCAGAACAGGAGCAGACTTCATAAACAGGGTGATGTCAGATGGAGATTACTGGGGCAAAAAAAAAAAATCTGCAATGGAAGGAAGAAAAACTAAACACAGCCCCAGACTCCTGAGATTACAGGTCAGCCCATTTGAATAAAAAATTGAGTATTAAAAAAGGGGTGGGCTGTATGTGTCTCCATGTATTTTGGGGGGAAGGAGGAAGGAGAAAGTGGAAAGCAACACTGGTTATTTGAGCAGGGCATGCCTTTTTTTCTTGGCAATCTCTGCCTTCTCTTTTCAACAGACACATCCTTTGGGGCCTGAATTGTGAGTTAGACACATGTCCAGAGAGAAACGGGCTCTGTTTTCTGTAGAACAACAGACTACTTATTTTTCAGTACAGACAACCCCTCCTATCTGGTATTTAACTTAGATGTAAACTAGTCCCAGCAGAGCTACCCCTCTTAATGGCTCACACAACCCTGGAAAACAGATTTTTTTTTCTGCTCTTGGACTGGACTCATCACTGATGCATTAACTCAAAACGACAGTGAACCCAAGTCTATTCAGTTTTGTGGGCTGGCGTGGAGTGATGAGGCTTCTTGGCAGACTTGAACTACTTGGGAAGGCAGAAGTGAATCAAAGACTATTACACAGATAGAGCAAAAACATGAGAGAGATTCTGACATGCTCAATCCTTTCCGAATGTTTGATGTTCTGCTGTTCTCCAGTGACTCATGTGATTAATGAAGTAGATATATTTGTCATCTCCTTGGATAGAACTAGAAATGTACTTTGCTAGGAGCAACAACAAATAGGCTTTGAGAGAAACACCACAGGTGAGTGAATACCACCCACAGCAGCAGGGATGTGCAGGAACTGCAGGAATTCCCTTTTTATGGGAATTCCCAGGAGCAAGGACAGCAGGAGGTCTCAAGATCATGGAACTCAGTTAGGTCTGAATCACGTTTGTTTGTCAGTGTTCATATCAAAAAACATTTTATACTCCAGCAGGTCTGACAGGAGAAAAAACTCAGCTATGATACCATTATTGCTTTAATTAAGGAGTGTATTTGTAAAGGTCTGAATAAACAGGTGAGGGAAATATTGACAAAGACTAAATGGAAGCTTTGGTTTGTCTGGGATCCCTTCAGAGTCACCAAGATACCCAGGGTGAAAGAGATGGGGCAGAGTCCTCTGGCCATGCCCCTCCCAAACTGGGTCCTAACAGATGTAAATCTAATTTCTTGTTAAAACACAGCCCTCACAGCCTCCCAGGACTATGAAAGGCTTTATTCTCCTCACCCTGGCAAGTTTTCTCTCTCATATCTAAATTAAGCCTATTCTGCTTTAAATTAAGTCAAATATCTTTTGTCTTAGCAATCACTCCCATTGGGAATAAGCTGTTCTCTTCTTCCTTGCAACAGTTGATGCAGTAACAACTCACAATATATCCTGTTTTTTTCCATTTTCCCTCCTTTTTGGTGATGCAATCAATACCCTTTTTATTTCCTTTTTCCTCCTTTTTGGTGATGCAATCAATTCCCTTTTTATTTCCTTTTTCCTCCTTTTTGGTGATGCAATCAATACCTTTTTTTTTTTTCCTTTTTGGTGATGCAATCAATATCCTTTCTTTCCTTTTTGGTGATGCAATCAATATCCTTTTTTTCCCATTTTCCTCCTTTTTGCTCAAAGCTCATCCATCCTTTCCAGCGAGGTTTTTGATTCCCCCTGGCCGTTCTCCAGCTGCTCCCTGCCTTTCTCCAGACCCACTTCCCAAAGGCAGTTTTCCTGCTGCTGGGGTCTGTCCCATGCTGAGCAGAGGGACAGAGACTTTTTGTGTCCTGCTGCTTGTGCTGCTGCCTGCCCAGCCAAACACAACGTTTGCCTTCCCCTCGCACGCTGCAGCTCTGCTGCCTTGGCTCCCTTCCCCTTCCAGCACAGCTCCCAAATCCCTTCCAAAGAGCTGCAACCCAACCAGCTCCTGCTCTGTCATTTACACAGGTGGCTTCTCCTTCAGGAGTTTTATACATTGCACTTAGTCCATCCTCATATTTCTTCTATTTCTCCCGTTTAGCGATGTTATAGATACATATATTATAATATTGGCTTTTTGCAAATATTAAAATGGATTTTATATGTGTGATGTTAAAGTAACTTTGTTATAAAGATGTGGTTTGTATTTCTGCTGTTAATTGAGCTTAGACATGGTAGTGCAATAGCTGATATCAGTGTGCTTGTGTTAAAATGCCTGCTTGGATGGGATAACACCCAGTGCACACAGGATGAGGACACCTGTACAGATCTGCCAGCTATCAGCACTCACTCTCTGTAGGCAGTGTAAACCAAGGCCCAAAAAGTGGAAGTGATGAGGAGAAGGAGCCAACACCACAGCCAAGAAACACACGTGCTCTAAAAAGGCAGGCCAAGGAGGGGCCGTGTAAAATAGTTTATGGAAAATGTAAGCTACTTTATGGATATGCATAAGGCTCTATGAATATGCAGCAGGCTGATGTAATTAAAAGGGATTTAAGGGGTATCCCCAAAGGTGACAGTGTGGGCTGTAATCTTTGCTTTACTGTCTTTGTCTCCTCATTGTCCTTTATTAAACTGTTTATTAAACATTTTCACAGGCCAGTGAACATGTTTTTCACAGCAAGATCATTCTGAGCTCCTCCCATCCCTCCCACCCAGTGTCCTCCAGCGCCACTGCTGCTCCCATTCCCAGTTTGCTCCACAAGAACCGAACCAGGCCTGAGGCTTTCCAGGTATTTAGAGGTTCTCTGTTTTCCCCGCATGGAAACCACTTCAGTCCTGCCTTTACCGAGTTTCACTCAGCCCCGTGTCTGTCCCTGCCATCACAATTTACAGCAGCTCCAGACACGTCACCGTGTCCCCGACAGGGCCTGACAAGCTGCTCTCAGGGGAAAGGAGGCTGCTGGGACAGGATTTGGCCCTGACAAAACCATTTTAGCTCGCTATTTATCTCCTTGTTATCTCCCAGCTGCTTGCAAATACTTTATCTGCTGTTAAGCAGATTGATGTTGAAATGCTCACACTCATTTTTTGCTTCCTTCTCAATTTTTTAGGGTCTCTCACTCCTCAGCCTGACCCAGGCTGAGCAACTTCCTCAGAGCTTGAGGAGCTGACAGGAGAAATCCTAAAACATCTAATTTATCCAAGCATTCCCTAAGAGTTTTTTCTCATTCCAGACTGAGATTGCAGCGCTGATGTCTCTGCATTCCTGGTGTCTGCTGGGTTTTTCAGGGCAGGGTCAAAAGCAGTGCAAAAAAAAAGAGCATTAAAGATTTCAGCCTTTGGTTTCACTCTCCAGAACATTTCCTGTGCACTGAGTCACAAGTCAGCATTTTCTCCTGGCTGTCTCTTCTGCTCCCCTCATTATCACTTGGAGCTTCAATCCCGTTCTGTGGCTCAGCTTTCCTGACTTTGTTGCTGTGTTTATCCTAAACTTTTGTGCTGATCTCTCTTTAAAATACCTTCCTCTCCTATCCAGGGCCTCTCTGTCCCTTTTATTCACACCCAGAATTCCCAAATCAAAACTATAATCATGTTCTCCATACGTAACTACAGAGTCCCTTCAATACTTTGTCTCTTCATATTTGCTTCCCACAAGAAATGAACTTTAGTCTAACAAATCCCATTATTTTTATATCATCCCTATTTCCAAAAAATTTTGAACTCCATCATTCAAAATTATTCATTAAAATACTTCCCAAAGCCACAATAGCAAATTTACGAGCATTTTGTCATTTTATCATTGAGAAAAGAGCATTTCTTCAACCCCACACCGGGCGATCTGAAGAAATGCCACAAAATGCATTTATTTTACGAAGGTGAGAAGTTTTGAAATAATTTCCACCTCCAAAAGCAAACTGACAATGATTTCTTCCTGTCAACATCCCATTCCCCTCCCCAAACCCACCAGGCTGGGAATGGCAGGAAGCTTTTGCAGGACTGGGAGGGACCTGGGCAGGAGGCAGTGGTTGAGAATTTGGACTCAGGAATAAGGATTTATGTATGTGAGATGGCTCCATATGGCACACCTAGATAGGTCCCACACTACTTTCAAATAAAGAAATAAATAAAAATGCTTTGATCTTGGAATTTCAGTAAAAGAGACATGTGGAAGAGCAGATCCCCAGCTTTTATTCCCATTTTTATGGGGGGTTTTTTGGGAGCTCATACAAGATTTAACTTGCACTCCTCTACAAAAGGAAAAAAAAGAAAACCCACAGCAAAAAAAAAAAAAAAAATTGTTTGTAAACAGTTCTGAGCATCTCTGATCAAAACTACTGCTAAAAAAATCAGTAACTTCTGGATACTATCACCAGAAAAATAAAAACTGAGTGCTCAGTATTTCTTTTCGATGGAACATTGAGAAGATTTGCTTTTTTCTGATGCCTGCCAAGCTGCAATAAGAACCATATTTTCTGCATGAAATTTAACACCCAGAAGAAACTGTAAAGGACCAGAGGGTCTCCTGTCCCTCTACACTTATTACTGCTCTGAGCTCCATGAGCACATGGAATGAACACTCTGGGTTGCCTGGGGATGATGTAAATACAGATAAGTGCATTCATCTGTTAAAAATGAGTAAAAAGAAAAGAAAACCTCCAGATCTTATTAAATAAGTTATCACAAAAATATGAAAGTACATCCTTGCTGTGCATCAGTCCAGGCACATCATTTTTCACATGTTTTACATGTTTTGGGTTTATGTGCATTTTCCTTTAGCTGCACTTCATGTTTCTTAGGACTCAGGGGAAAAACAACCTAATAATTCTGACACACAGAATTTATTTGGGTATTTCCCATTCTGATCCAACACATATCAATGGCCTAAGCTACATATTATCAGCCTCAAGAAAACCATTCAAGAAACAACACCAAAGGATGACAGGTGGTAAAAACCTGCTTTTTATCCTTTTTCTGCTTTCCATCATCCAGCTCTTCCCACTCCAGCTCCCCCTAATCCAGGCAAAGTGAGTGCAAATATTGACTCTAATATAGAAATTGTGCACATTTCTCCATGAGCAGCTCCTCTTCCATCCCTGGATCCCTGAGAAAAAGCAGCTGCAGCAGCCCAGAGCAGGGGAAATCCAAACAGATTACACTCAAGTACTGCTTTATGGGAGATTTAGGAGAGACCACAATAATCCTAAATCTGATCCCCTGCATGACACATGCCACAATTCCCTATATCCAGTGGTTCTGCACACATCCCAGTGCTGCTGTGAGCACATTGTTCCCCAAGTCAGGCCTGATTTAAAGGCTCCCAGGTGATGAATAGCGTCCCACATCATTTGACCATTTGTTTTCCACAAATAGCTCCTTTCAAAGGGGAAAACTCACTGTGGAAAATGAAGTTGGCTCCCTTGAGTTCAAGCTGGAGATTTAAGAGTTTGTCCCCACTGCAAACCACCCTGAGATGGAGAATTGCAGGAGCAAAGCTGGGAAGCA
>VZSU01000165.1:156951-195316 GCA_013398715.1 Nesospiza acunhae
GGAGCATCATCAGCTACAGAGAGCCTGTGCCAGACACCCCAAATAAATTATGTGTCTTCAACCAGTCTGATTCATTTCTGCTGACTGAAGCTGGGGTATTTAAAACAAACTCTGAACAAAAATACCTTTTCTGTTTACAAGACTTTGCTTTCCAAGTGGTTGTCTCTGAAGATGGCATTTTCCAGCCAGCTCAGGCCTCTGGATGCTGTGAGGGATCCTCTGGGAATGCACCTGGGTGGCTCCAGGACTTAGACTTGTGTCATTGTCACTGTCAGAGACCCCATCCTTCCCCAGGGGCTGTGCCATGGATCCCAAGGAAGATCAGTGCACAGGGAATGGGTTTGTACCCCAAGAGCCAATTCCAGAATTAGCCCTCAGCCTTCATTCTGAGCTGCTTTAGTGCAAAACTGCACAGCAAGATTAAATCTGCAGCAAAACCAGGATTAGTCCAGCCCAAGAGGAGGTAAGGAAGGACAAAAGCTGTTCCCATCCAAGAGATCATCCTGTCACCCCCTTTTCCCTGATCTCCCTGCCTGCCTTTATGACATTCAACCAAAAATTATATTTTGTTATAGCCCAGTCTTAAAAGTTTGGATGAAACCAAACGAAACCTCCACTGGGCTGTAGCCTGTTAATGACACCGTGCTCTCCTCTGGCTCCCTGCCAGAGAGTGAACAGTGCCAACACTTGCAGACTTCCAACAGGAAATTAAATAACTGCCCTGTTGGAAATATAAACCCATTTACAGTGGTCAGGCTTGCATTTTCCAAAACAACGATACAGCTTGTGCACGTAAAGCTCGAGGAAAATTTGTCAGAAGAGTCAGCCAAGCGAATATGAAACAAAGCCTTATGGAAAGGTGTTTTACACAGGTCTCCAAATTAGAGCTTTGTCAGGTGTATTTCCTGCCCTGAGGCTTCTGGAGGAACAATTCTGGGTCCTTCAGTGAGTGCTGCACACACACATCCCCCCCATGGCTGAAAATTAACAGAGCTCCTGCTTATTTCATCATTTTCTATATTCTTTTATTTACTTCTCAAGAATTGTTCTGGGGAGCATATATAAAGTGCTGCTGCAGGCTTGGGAGAGCCTGGGCTTGATTTTTAATCTGTTTGGTGACTTTTGGTCAAATCTCTGCTCCAGGCTACCCTTCCTCCTCTCACAGAATCACGGAATCCTGGAATGGTTTGGGTTGGGAGGAACCCTAAAGCTCATCCTCTTTCAACCCTGCCACCTTCCACCATCCCAGGCTGCTCTAAACCCCAGTGTCCAGCCTGGCCTTGGGCACTGCCAGGGATCCAGGGGCAGCCACAGCTGCTCTGGGCACCCTGTGCCAGGGCCTCCCTACCCTCCCAGCCAGGAATTTATTCCTAATGTCCAACCCAAGCCTCCTGTCTTTCAGTTTGAAGCCATTCTCCCTTGCCCTGTCATTAAACATCCTTGTAAAAAGTTCCTCTGTATCTTTCTTGAATGTGAAGGGAGAGGCAAACTCTTATTTTAGTCACTGGAGTTTCTCCACTGCCATCACCACCGCCAAGATCTACACTGTGGAAGTTCCAGATAAAGGAGTTTCCAGTTCCTTCCCAGCAGTTTGAACAGCCTGGACTGTGCCATAAACCTTGTCCAGGCCCCACAGGTACAGCACACAATAAATATTATATTCTGGAAGCAGTATTGATTAGCAAATTTGACTCTCATCTTCACTCCTCTTCATCATCCAACTGTTGAAACTTTTTCCTCTGTTAGCTCCCCTTCATCTCCCTGCTGCTGACTTTTAGTCAGAAATCACACACACACACAGTCCAGGAGAGGAAGAGGCAGGCAGAATATTCAATACCTATATTCAATAACAGGAATATTCAGCAGCAACAGCAGCAGTAGAATTTCCACACTTAAATGATTAGAAAACCAGCCTTCACATTTTTGCCAGCGCTAAGATAGTGATGACTGTAGTGTTGTTCTCTAATATTATTTCTTTGTTGTTCTTTAATATGAATCCTCTGCACCCCACATGAGTGCAAACCAGCTACACCTTTTCATTAATGAAACCTTCCCCACATTCACTGTAAACAGTCTGAAGCTGCAGGTACAGAATGCCCCCTTCCCCCCATAGTGCCACCTTGTATTTTTGCACAGTAGGGCCTTTCATTCAAGGAT
Source organism: Nesospiza acunhae (assembly GCA_013398715.1). Lineage (NCBI taxonomy): Eukaryota > Metazoa > Chordata > Aves > Passeriformes > Thraupidae > Nesospiza > Nesospiza acunhae. Next base: position 159,109 of record VZSU01000165.1, read on the forward strand.
CTGAACTTGCATTACACAGGTGGGTAAACATGATTATCCAGCTTCAGCTGGATTGTTGTGAGTCCATGGCAAACCTGCAGCAGAGTCATTCCCTGAAGGGCACATTTCCCTGGAGCCAGCACTCAGCCCTCTGGAGCAAAGACAACTTGCAAAAGAAAGAGTCTGTGGGATCAACCCACTAAGAAAGTTCCTCTCACTAATCAAAGTCATACGGAAAGAATTGCTTGAAAAAAATCCCGTTTCCTTAAGAAATTCGTCAAAAATGGATGGAAGAGTCACAAGAAGAGATTATCTATGTTTGTATTTTCAAGGCTCACCTCAAGTTTTGTGTGTATGCACATAAAGTTGTGCATGTATTTAATGCCAGTGAAATAGAAAGACACCTCTGCATCACTGCTTTTTTTTGTTCCTTCTCCTTCTGCTCTTCCACCACACAGGCTGGGTTGAGGCCCTTGGAAAACATGACCAGTGACAGCACTGCCCCGGCATGCAGTGATTTGCATCTTTCAGATTCCCATTCTGCAGGAGTCATTGGGCTTGGAGCAGGAAAACGGGCCGGGAAAAAGCAGCACATTTGCAAGTGGCAGGAAAAGCAGCAGGGGCAGAGCCCTAAAAAGCCTCAGTGAGCTCTTGGGTGCCCCAGCACAGCGCTAAGCAGCGGTCAGGTCTCACTTTCAAGCCTCACTGGTGTAAGTGAAAAACAACTCCAAGTCTCAGTCACTCAGGCGCTGCTCCAGGAAGGCACTCAGGCAGGATCTAACTTTAAACACAGAGCTGGGCCCACTTAAATCTCTGCACTGTTTACAGTCCCAGCCTAGGGTAAGTGCTCTGCTGGACTGGGGCCTTGAGCAGGGATTGTTATTGAGCACTTTCTTTGAGTTATCCTGCCAGTTCCTGGTGCCTCAGCAAACTTCATCTCTTTCCCATCCGCTGCATCCCCTGTTGTTCCTTGAACAAACACAGATGTCCCCAGTTTGAGCACTGAGATTCTGCCACCACAGCCATCTAGGAACCAGCAGATATTACATGCAAAGGGGACCTGCTATTTTCAAAGATTTCCTCGAGAAAAGAGTAAATTAGCACCATTCACTGGTAACAGAAGAAAAAAGGCAAAGTGGGGCAAAGGGAGCTGATAGGAAAGGGGAAATCAACAAAACAACAACATCCATCCCTTCATAGTACAAAAGCCCATCCCAATATAAGAGAGAGATGTGTTGTCCCAGAGGGGAGCAAAGATAGAAGTTTTTGAGAGAAACCACAACATCACCTACCACTCTAAAGTTATCATAGAAAACCAGCAAAACCAGCAATAAATCAATAACCTCTTAAACAAAAAACAAATTAAATACTCTCAACAAATTAATAATTAAACAGCTCCAGAGGAGGTCACCGCTGGAGGAGGTTTCCCTCCCCACAGCCACTGCCTGGGGAGGAAGATCAGCGGGAGGAGTTCTCACTTCTTGCTGTGGCTGATAAAACACCAGACTCTGCCACAGGATTTGCCTGCTGGGGAGCACCAGAGAATCTGCAGCAGCGCCCTCTTCCAGCTTTGCCCAGAGCAGCCTCCCTCCAGTCTCTCCTTGCTGTCATTGTCACAGCCCCAGCCTTGGGGACAGCCCAGGGACCCCAAGGATGTCCCAGGGATGAGGCATCACCACAGCAGAGAGACAGAGAAGCACCAGCAGCTCTTGGGCCTCCTCCCCATCTCTGCACCACAAAGACACCAACAGACAGCACAGGAATCATTCCAGCAATCAAAGGGAACAGCTTTTTTCAAAGCAGAGCTGAAGAAACTGCTTTAACAGACCTCAGAATAGTCAGCAGGGGATCCCTTTGGAAAAACAAGACTCCCAAGGACCGTGAAGAAGAAAAACCACACTGGAGAGCAGAGATTAGAAAAGAGGAAAGAAACAGCATGAGGAGGAAGGAGTATCATGTGCTCTGCTAACTGCACCTCTTAATTAAAAGAACACAAGTGTGGCTCAGTGAAACAATGTGCCTGGCACATCCCTGCTACAGCACACATTTATAAAGGGGATATATTCCTGCTCTTCCAAATGCTGAAGGGTTTCCATTCATCTGGCTGCAGCATGTTACAGAACTGCCTAACAGCAAGTTAATCTCTAGAAAGCCTGGGCTGTTATTCATATATTGAAACATAAGTAAGATATTATTGGTTTGGAAGTTGTCAAGACATTCTCTGCGTGCTGCAACAGGAGTCAGAACCAGACATCATTCAGCCCCTACCCAAGGCTTCCATTGGACACTGGAAAAATCAAAGACCAGAAATCCTTTGGGGTGTTGACATTATTTCCTAAACAAAATCATCACCAGTGTAGTTCCCCTTCACATAAAACTAATTTTATTTGAGATATAAAGCTTCTAATATAAACAAAATTTCTGAAAGAAAAAACTGGTCAATCATTGCAGCTGCCATGGCAAATAATATTGCAGATTTTTCATTTCTTAATACCCCTACAAAGTCTGGGCATGTGAACATCTGTAATCCTGCTCCTCAGTACCTTCTCCCCTGAAAATTAAAATGGTACAGATGGATTTTTAAAAAAAAAAAAATTTAATAACCCTAGTCAGTAAAAAATGGAAAATAAGAAAAAAACATTAAAAACTGCATTGTTATTGGTGTGCCTGTGTTGTATTAGCCCAGACATGTCTGTGCTTGGAAACAAATTGATTGCATCTCTTGGTAAATCAGCCCCTCTGTGGAAAATGCACCAATCTCTCCCCAGATTAAAGAAGAAGCATCTGCTTATAAACACAAACCAACTGAGGAGCTGGCACTGCTGCAGGACTTCATGGCTTGTGTTTCTCTGCTCTTCATCATGTGCATGTAAGGGCTGAACTATAGCACATCTCTAACACCACATCAGGGGCTTCAGGTAAACCTCTAACTGCTCCATCTGTTCAAAAAATGCATCTAAGCTGCTTTTTAAAAAAATAAAATGCATGCAAAGTATGTGATGGAGCATTTATCATGGACCCTCTAACAATTCATTACCAGCACTGGGTACAGGATGCATTTATTCTGAATTTAGTGGAGTGTAAGGAGGAACTGGTTTGGTCAAAATATCCTCCTGTGGCTTTAAAGATGCAATTAAGCAAAGCACATTCCCAAAATGAAAAAGATGTTAATAGAAAACATGGAAGCAGTTATTGGCTGACACAGGAATCCACTGAAGCCCAAACAGCCCGCAGGACCTTGACTTGCCAATAGAAATGATCCAGCAGAGCAGCTCAAAGGCACAGTCCCGAGAAGGCCCTGCTCCTCCCCAGGAATGGAGTGAAAAAGCAGCTGCACTGGGGGATGTGCCCTCAAACCCCAGCATTTCTGAGCCAGCATTTTACCAAAGGCACAGCAAACCCCAAAGTGCAGTGCACAACGTTTCCCCTCCAAAGCTCCACCAGCTCGGTCCCACCGAGGGCAAGTTTGTCATTAAAACACGAGAAAATAACAAAAAAATAACCAAAAAATCCACCCTGGCAAGCAGGCAGTAAAAGTGATTTTCCAAATATTTAGTGCTTGTGCTCTCCAGAGATGATCCTCCTGCATCTTCAGACATCCCAGGATCCAGAAATGAGCTGGGAGCCCCAGAAATAGCTTGGATTAAACCTGGCCCAGGGCAGAAAGTGTTGGTGTAGGCCAGGAAAGGGCTGCCAGACCCTCCCCTGCCAGGCGCACCCCTTTTCCAGCACATTTTCACCCGGGCTGGTGGCCAAAATAAACCACCCAAGTCCCAAATCCCAAACATCAAAGATGAATGAGCACAAAGTATCTGAAATGTTTCCTAGTTTGGCTCAGACTGGGAAATTCTGCAGAACTCAGAAAGGATCAAGCTCTGTGCAACAGGAAAGAGACACTTGAAGCTGCCTCCCCTTTCACTTCATCTGAACTAATGTTTGATAAATTCAGGCAAAACGGAAAAATCCTGAAGATTATAAAATCCCTTCTCTACATATACAAAGATCACTCATTTCATAACTCTATGCAGTGATGAAAAAGTAATAAAAGCCAAAAAAGCCACATAGGAGACTGAAATGGGAGTTGCTTCCCAGTCAAAATTTAAAAGCACAGCATTAAACATTTCCTTTTTTATCTTTGTATTCTTCCAAAATGTGAAAAGTTCTTGCTCAGAGAGGTATTGCTCTCCTTGAACTGCACAAGAAATTATTAAATATAGGTTCCAAGAACAAATACTGTCTCAAGTTGCAGCAGCTTTCACCAAGTACTGCAAATGTTTTCCTGACACACAAATGGAGTTAAAATTTGGAAATTATTTCGAGTACCACGTTCAGTCTGAGAAATATCCCTCACAGAAACAGTGTATTTTCATTAGGATTTAACTGATTTATTAGTATCCAAATGAGGTACCTTTTGTGCACATTTTTGGAGGAAAAATTGGGATATTATCATTAGAGTTTCTAGAGAGCATGAGAACATATATGGAACGAAAAGTGCAACCATTTGCATTTGGCTGCTCATTTGAACCCCATGAATATTTTTGGATAATATTTTGTTTGGAGAAACCCAATCCCCCCCTGAGCAGCGTTTTTCCTGTCTGCAGAGCCCTGGTTTGTCCTTCCCTGGGCCAGCCCTGGAAGAGCAGCCCCTGTGTGCTCCCAGAGCTGGAAGTGACGCTCATCTTTCACCCCTGCAATGGGCCAGCCCCACATCACACCCAGATCAAACCATCCCTGCTCCCCTGGCATTTGGAGCAGGAAGCAAAGGGAACACTGCATCCTGCCCCAGGACTCCATCCCAAGGATTCCAGTTTCACACCTTCTGCACAGGGCATTTCCCAGCTTGGGAAAGGACAAAGGACAACCCCGGGATAAAATCATCCCAGTGGGCAAAAACCCACAGGACAAAAACCCACAGGACAAAAACCCACAGGACAAAAACCATCCCAGTGGGCAAAAACCCACAGGACTAAAACCCACAGGACAAAAACCCACAGGACAAAATACATCCCAGTGGGCAAAAACCCACAGGACAAAAACCCACAGGACAAAAATCATCCCAGTGGGCAAAAACCCACAGGACAAAAACCCACAGGACAAAAACCATCCCAGTGGACAAAACCCCACAGGATAAGACCCATCCCAGTGACCAAAAACCCACAGGACAAAAACCATCTCGGCGGTACCGGTGTCCATTTGGATACCAGAGATGCTGGGAACACTCAGGAGTTGTTGCAGTGTAATGGAACAGAACAAAGCATTTCTCCCATTTCTTTAAGCACCACATGTACTTTGAGTCCAACAAAGTTCCTGAGAGGAACTGCACTTCTCTGTTTTTCAGGATAAAATATTCCAGGACGCTCTACGTTTGAAGTGTGTCTGAAAACAAAGCAGCAAAAGCATTTTCTAAGGGGGGAAAGAAAGTGGATTTCAGTCTAAAAATAAGGAAAATATATCAAAATAAATGTTCAGTGTACTTTGTTTGTGTACTGATGACAAGTACCATCATTAGCAGGACTAAGATCATTCTTTGGAGCTCTTTTAAGGCAGGAATATCCCACACCAGGGGTGGGCACATCGTGACTTTAACGTGGAAAGTCTGTCTTCCTTTACACAGGAAATATTTCAGCTGGCTGAAAGCAACTGCCCACTAAAGTTACTAAAAGGTTCATTACATGCATCCTCTAAAGGATCCTGGCAGAAAATCTGTCAGGCTCTGCTGCTCAGCTTGACTGTCTTAATCAGCAGTGCTGAGTGACTCAGCCATAACCAGGATCTTTAGGATCTTGTAGGATCTTTAAGACACCAAAGCAAGTAGAGATCAAAAACTATTTCCCCGCTGCACCTCAGTCATCTTCAGTGTAATCCCCAACATCTCTGGTACCAGTAATTCCCAGTGAGAACAGAGCAACAAACAGCAGGATAAAATCAAGCCTTGATACCTGATGAAATGAAAGCTAAATTAGCACAATAATCCTTCAAGAACATTAAGTGCCTTCTCAAGGAGCCTGACACCAGCTTATACAGGAGGGGCAGAAAAAAGCCTATAAAATTCACTTCAGTGGGATAATGCAACAAAAGCTGAAGAAAGTTGAGCCTCCTATCACCACACATCCATCCCTTGCAACATTTCAAATGATTTTACAGTTCTCCTGACAGATCTGTACATAGACACCTCTCAGCAAATTACATGGAATATACACACAGCTAATCCCCCTTGCACTGCTGAGACAGAATTCTTGCCCTCAGGCCTTGTCAGTTATTACAATTAGTCCAGGTGAAGTTACCCTTGATAATCTCAGGAGATAATAACTGGCAGCACAGAACATCTGACAATTACAGGGTTTGGGTAGGGGATTTCTGTAGAGCTGACAACAAAATAAACAACACCTGATGTACAGACCTGTGCAGGAGCCTGAACTCTGATTTTCCCAAAGCAGAGGCAGTGCCAGCATTGCTGGCCCTGCTGTGACCCTGCTGGATGGGCTGTGGTGCCTGAGGCCGCAGCTTCACTTATTTACTGACACAGAAAACTCCAGTTAAGACTTTGCTGCTGCATTCTGTCAAAACTTTCTGAAAAAGGGGATTGCTCTTAGAGCTAACCATGGGTTTTTAAAGTTGGCTGTACCAGAGCTACTCCACAATAGATATAAGAGACCAAAAAATTCACCCAGTGCTTCAGAGCTCCAAGCCAGAAACTTCAGAATGGCCTTGGATGAGAGAACTGAACAGGACTGAGCCTTCTCTCTTGGATGAGGGAGCCAAACACAACCATAAACTCAACTGAGCAACCTTAAATGTGCCGATTCTCAAAAATCCTTGTAAAGGTGCCCTGCTTGCAGCAGTCCCTTCCACCTCAAGATATTGTTACCAAAGGCCTCATGGCAAGGCAAAGCTGTCAGTTTGCAGGTGGTCTCTCCTTCTTTATTGCATGAATTCCCTAAAAATTCACTGTCCCAGCTGTCAACACTGAGACCACCTTTTTCTCTCTCCCCCAGTACCAACTCTCAACTTTTGAAGTTTTCAAGACAGATCAAAGAACCTCCCCAGAACCATTAGGACCTACAGAAACGTTGGAAGCAGAGCCACAAGTGTGACCAGTGCCAAATGTGGCTCCCCAGTGAAACCGGTTCAGGAAGGAAGGAATGGCCCAGTTCACCCAATGCCCAACCTAATTTGTGTCACCCTGAACAGCTCAACCAACAAAATATTGATATTGACATTCCCTGGAGGTTTTCAGCCTGAAATGAGAGGGGTTGGGCACACAGCTCCTCATATCAGGACCATATTTGCTGCTGGGAAAAGTAAGAGACAACAGATTTTTAAGAGAAAATTGTCTAAGTTCTGCACTTAAAATACTCTCAAGTTTGTGAACATTTTACTGCTGCTTAGGGGTCAGAAATACTCATTAGGATTTAAAGAAAGATCAATCACAAACAGAGAATGCAAGAACATAAATCACATCCTACAAACAGGCTCTCAAAAGGAAAAGGGCAAATCAGATATCATCTCTCCCTGTATAACACAAGAAAATCAGGTCAGTATTTTCTTTTAATCCCTGATGAAATATAATTTTTCTCATAAGATTCCCCTACAGTGAGAGGATGCCTTTACAGCTTCCTCCCTTGTCTGGGCCTCTTTTTGGAGAATTTGTGTAGCAGAGGGGAGTGAAAGGAGCAAAAACCCTTTAAGGGTTTTTACCAGGGTGTCCTAAGGCCTTCCTAAAGCTCTTTGCTGTACTAAGAATGCAGTTTATACACAGGTAAAATGCTGCTGTTCTTAATATATTAAAGAACACTTTTTTTTTTTCAACACGGAGCAACAACTCCTGCACAGAAAAGATAATAACAACATCCAGCATATGGGAATGACCCAAATCTTGGGAGAAAAGGGATTTGGAGCTCCAATGGTGCTCCACTGCTGCATCCCCTAGAATGCATTCTGTTATCCCACAGCAGGTTTCAATTATTCATCTCTTAATCAACTTCAGATTGACTTCTTTAAAAGGATGCAATTTTAACAATAAATCTCATGGACAGTGTTAATTAAAAGCTAAATCTTGCCCTGAGCTGGACACCCAAGGTCTATGAGAATGTTCACAGCCCATTTATTTACTCCAGCATTGTGTCAGTTATTGAATTACAGTAAATTAAAAACACAGTGACAGAGCAATAGCTGAAATAAGTGAGGCTTGTTGCATCTCACTTACAAAGGTTGCCAGACTTGGGCTCTGTCAGGCTGCCAAGAAAAGTGAATGTAAAAGTCAGGGGCCCTCAGTTCAGAAACATCCTCTGGTGAGCATGAAGTGTTTCAGCCTCAGAGATGCAAGCAGGCAGAAGCAAAGGTCCACCATGAGCTCTTCCCTGGCCTCCTGAAAGCATTTAATGATAGAAATCCATCTTCCTGACAATCAGCTGGGAATTAAATGACCTCTTGTCACTGTAGGTGAAACTCACTGAAAGCAGAGCTCAACGTGGTGCTCTCTCCACTCAGCACGTTCTGGAGAAAAAGAGATGTCTCCGTCGTGCTACAGATTTTCATTACATTCACAGAGAGATAATGTGTTTTATAAAGAAAAATCCAAACATATGGAATGAATAATTAGCATACATAAAAAAGAATTGAAAATGAAAACGCGCAGAACGCTTGTTACTTATACAGCACATCAAGTACTTCAGAGTAAACAAAACAATTATAAAGACACTTCCTTTCATTGGCAGCCAAGTTCATTTTGGAGGAGAGATGCTCACCCATGATAACTGACCCCTTACAGGAAAAACTGGGAGAGGCAAGAGCTGTTGTAAATACAGTGCAGACTGCACAGGGCTCAGATTTACATTACCTCCACAGAGGTGCCACAGGTGAGATATTCCCTGTACAACCAGGATCATTCCTCTCCATGAGGAGAAAGGTTGGCAGAGGTTCTGCAAAGAGGACCTCACTTGAGGAAAACCAGGTCTAGTCTTAGTTCTAACACTGATTTTATTTTTTTTTTGTCTGACCAAGCTTGTGTCTTCCTGAGACCTCTGTGTGCTCACAGTCACACTTACCTTTGGGGACAGAATGACTGAAGCTGAATTCAGAGAGAGAACAAACCCCCTCTACAGCTTAAATGCTCCACAGGAGAAGATGGCAACATGGTAAGAGCTGAAGGCCCTCAACAATTCTGGAATTAAGGTCACCCAGATCCCATTCCCTCCTTGTCCAGCACGTGTTCCTGCTCTGCAGGAGCAGCCATGGTTTTCTATATGGACCAGTCACAGCATGGACAGCCTCATTGCATTTACACCCTCCATCCTTTACAGCTCAGCTTAGCATCTTCAGGAGGGATTGAGCCACCAAAGCAGCTTTGCAGAGGTGCATTCACACTGAGGCTGTGGAAGAGCACGTCCTTCCAGAGGCAGCCTCAAGTTCCCAGGGTAGGAAAAGCATCCCCTGCTCCATTCCCAGGGTAGGAAAAGCATCCCCTGCTCCATTCCCAGTCTCTGGAGGGAATGTGTGAGGAGGTTACAAAGCACTTTTCCCTGGCTTATCTCTGATCTCTCCATTTCCCATGGCCTGCTGCTGCTCCAGCTCCCAGCTCCGCCACTCCAGCTCCTTCCTGGATCTGCCTGGAGCAGATGTTCGGGGCTGTGCTGCAGACAGACAGAGCATCTGGGAATGGGACAGGGGGACAGCCCTGGGAGGGAAGGAGCAGAAGGTCACAGGAAGCCCTTGTGCCGTATCAGTTTCAGCATATGACCTGAGCAGCTTGAAAGAAAGCTTTTAATAAAATGCAGGCTTCCCCCAGAGCCTGCAGGAACTTTTCTCAAGAACTCACCCAGTTATGAAACTTTCCCAGTGCATACTGGGATGGCAAAGTCCTAACTTAAAGCTAGTCCCAAATATCTGAGAGTGAGTGAAAGCACATCTCTGCACAGCCCAGAGCATCAGCAGGGACATGGAACATCTGCACCAAGTCCCCAGCACTTCTGCTCCAGCTCTTGGGGACAGTGGCTGCCTGTACACACAGGGACTTGCCTTGTTTGTTATTTTTTTAGCTTTCCCTGACACAAAAAGCAGACAGATTTTCTTTGCCTTCAACATTCCCAGGGCATGAAATACGTCCAGGATTCCTGTCTCCAATGTGACATCACAGAATCCTGAGCTGGAAGGGACCCCAAAGATTCATCCAGTCCAGCTGCTGGCCCTGCACAGACACCCCAACAATCGCACAGTGTCCCAAGTGCTCCTGGAGCTCTGGCAGCCCTGGGGCTGTGCCCATTCCCTGGGGAGCCTGTGTGGTGCCTAAATACCTCTGGGGGAAGAGCCTTTTTCCTGATACCCAGCCCAAACCTCCCCTGACACAGCCTCAGCCATTTCCCAGAGTCACTGGTAACAAGAGCAAAGAGATCAGAAAATCTCAGCTGGGTTAAGCCCAGGTGGGTTAAGCCAGGCCTGGACCAGCACCCCCAAACTGGCACATTCCAGCCAAGAGGGACACAGCAGCCAGCCCCCACCAACACCATGAGCCAGGACATGCCCTGCAGGACCATTCTGTGCTGGCCATTACCCTCTCTGATCAACCTGACCCCACTCAGCTCTCCAGAGGGGTTTGTTAGAACGGGATATCAAGCCCAAAAACCCCACGGAGCTCAGTGAAGCAGCAAAGCAGCCTCGACCTGAGCCCTCTCCTGCTCCTGCCCTGGCTGTGAGCTCCATGGAGTGAACCAGCAGAGAAAGGGCAGCTCTGCACACACAGCCCGGGCCCCACAGCCCATTGATCCCTGGCAGTCCCTGCTCCGTGGCACTGCTGTGCCTTCTGCTCCTCTTGGTGACCGCTCTGAACCATTTTTTCAGGAATCCTACCTGACAATCATCCTCCAAATCTGTGTCCATCCCACCAACAGGAACCATGGAATTCTTTCCACAAGCACTTCCTTTCATCTACTGCCCTGCAGATTTACTTGGAAACAGTGGCACTGCAGTGTCTCCACTTCAGGGGGAGATCCTGGAAAGCAATCTCCCTCACGCCGGGATGCTGGCATGGAAGCAGGCTGAGGTTATTGCTTTCCTCACTAAAGGGTTCCTTTCTCAAGCTACTTCTTTTCCCCAAGCTGCCTGACTTTGGCAGAACACCATTTTCAATATTGCACTGCATTAGAGTCCAAATATAGGCAAGTTCTTTTCTTTTACATTATATTCCCTGGCGGACTTCAAAGAACTTTACTATTAAATAATAGCAATATTTAGAGCTTTATCATCACATCACACACTAGTATAATACAGATATATATTTAAGCTGAAATTATTCCGTTTTTCCACCTTGGCAAACTTCACAGTGTAGCCCCCCCCGGCTATCCTGTTGTTCCAGCCCAGTTAAATGACATTAAACATGTCCAAGCCTCTCACATGCCACACTCCTGGCAAGGACAGCAGTGACTCTGCTTGTAAACAGACAGAAAAAAAAAATACCAAAAATCTGTAACTTCCTCTGCAGCACCTGACCACATGAAACTTTACACCAAATGTAAAATTTCAGGAATTTTAAAGCACTTCATCATAAAGGATGTAAAACTGCTATCACCACCCCCACAGAAGCATCCTCAGCTAACACCAGCATTTTGTTATTTACAAAGAATCACTGACAACTGTTCTCATTTACTCATTGCGCTGCTGTTCCATTTTTAAATGTGCAGATTCATTGACTTTCAATATCTCCTTGATTACAATGAAAAAGAAACAAAAAGCCCCGCAAAGTCACTTCATTATTCAACTGTTTGGGGCTGAGGCAAACCCAGCCATTGCTTTGAGCTCAGCTTTAGGGAGCTGATTTCAAGACACAGCATGGGGTTTGCTGATTTTTAAAAGCTGGAACCTGGATCAAAGACAGCACCTTAACAGCAAAATAACTGGATTTGCTACTCGTTTAAGTACCTCGATACGGGGGAGTGTGCCAAAACGCAGGCTGGGTGTGAGAGCTCCGCCTCTGCCCGGCCGGTGTGAGACTCTCCAGCTGTGATTTCCCCTGGCAGCAGCAGCGCCCGGCTCCGCCATACCCACCCAAGGTGAGAGCACACCGGGCAGCAGAAAACACCTCGCACTAACAGCTCCTGCTTCTGGAGAGACAACAGCTCACACAACAACATCCAATTTGCAGTTGGGGATGACTGAGGGGTTTTGTTTTTTAGGGCTTTTTTGGGGAAGGAAAGGTTTACACTTTTTCTTTTGTCTGAGTTAACTTTCTACATGCTTCTGGCTTGCAAGACAATCGCTGTGTGTAAAGCAGCTGCATTTAGTTAGAGATTTTTTAAAAGAGTTTTCAGCTCTGAGGTGCTCTTTGGAGTCCCAGCAGACTGCTGGATTTCTACATCTGTTTCTAAAGAGCGGGATCCAGTGTCACACCTCAGGGAAACTCTTTTTTTCCCCCTCTCTTTGCCTACTTAAATCCATACACAAGCTTTAAAATACTCCCCAGCCTAACTCTCATTTGCAACACTTTAAATCCCGACGAAGACGTAATTAACACTGCAGTTTCAGTAGAAGTTAATTATGGAAACAAAGAAACGATGTCCTGAAGATAATTTGCTGCTACTTCAAGCCACTTTTGTCAAGAAATACAAGGCTACAACCTCAAACAGTGACATCTACCCTCATCCTCTTAGAGGCTTAAGGCAACAAAAGCATTTTGTTTGTTTTTAAACTCATTCCTGGATAGTGGCTGAAGCAGCAGCGTGTGACCCAGGGATGAAACAATTAACCACAGGGAACTAATCAAGAGCTGTGGAACTTTATCTCACAACTTTCAAGGAAATCAGCAGCACCCCTACAATCTCAAACACAATCTCGAGATCTGTGGGTTTACTCCAAGCTTTTAAAATGTTTTTCTGTTACTCACACTTCTTTCATTGTGACTCCTCACAAAGTTCCACGATCTGGAAGAACAATAATCGAGCTGAACTGGGAATATCCAGAGCCACATGCTGCAGGAAACATCCAAGCTGGAGAGGTGCTGCTCCTTAAATTGACATTAACTTGGTGCTTTTATTTGGAACGCTCGGGCCAGCCCGTGAGCACCCTAAAGGCAGTGAATGGACAAAGCCTTTGGGGCTGTTTTGCTCCCTACAAGGAAAGGTCGTGGACAAAAAGACAGCAGCAGGAGACAGTGGTCCACATTCTCTTTCTGAACATGTCAGGGTTAAAGGGTAGGGACTGAAGATTCCATCTGGGCTCGGTTTCTGATAGAGCAAATTCTATTTACCCGACCACTACAGTCACCTTAAAGAAACCTGTAAAACTTTTTAGAACAAGCTCTTTTCTTTGTTTGGTTTTTTTAATTGGTGTTGGATGTTCAGGTTCCCTTATTCTTCCACAACACCTAGTATGTGGTTGAACATGTAATTGATGTCTATCTATAAAAAATAAATAAATCACTTGATCTGCCCGTGAATCCATGCTGTAAGCATTTGCCAAAGATATTATTCAAAATACAGGAAATACTTCACTGTGGAGGGTAACTGTACATAATCACAGATCACAGTCCAGGCTGGAAGGGAACTGGAAGGATCACCTGGTCCAGCCTTTTGTGGGAAAGGGAGCTTGGCTGAGATTATCCACTCTCATCTTGGGAACCTCCAGCCACGAGGATTCCACCACACCCCTGGGGTGGTAATTCCAGTGAATTATTGTTCTCACTATAAAAAACCACTTTCTTATATTGAGCTGCAACCCTTCTTGGTGTAACTTGTACTACATGACCTGTACTGTAATGACTACATTAATATATAATGACTAATAATGACAATATTAATATATTCACATAAAGGTGAATTCATTCTCGGATAGGTACTTCCCAGCAAAATGCACAGAAAATAAGAAATTCCCATTGGTTCATTTCAGACCCAATGTGATCAGTTGCTATATGTTAATGGGGTTTTATTTTTTCCCTTCCAGGCTCTTTGAAACATGAAAAAAAAAAACCAAAAAAACTTGCATTGCCCTAAAGCTTTGAAACTATGTGAAAAAACCAGGGGGGAAATAGCCCTTTTTGCCCCTTTAAAAAATACAGCTATTTGTTAAGCATAGACAGCACTCCCTGGAGACCCCAGAAAACGACTTTTGAAAATTTTCCCATTGAGATGTCATGAAGAATTCCGACCCCAAGCTAGAACTCATCCAGCCATTGAATGTGCACCACGAGACTCCCGGGACATGGGGAAGTCATTCCAAGAGATCCACTCCCCCTCACAGTGCCGGGAACAGCATCCGCAGGGACAGCGGCACAAACCCAGGCTCAGGGATACGACAAGAGAGTTTTATCTGTAAACTACAAGCACATTTTTAAAGGCAGTTATCCCACAGTATTTACAATTTTGGGTTTTTCCATCAACTTTTTCTCTTTAGGGTTCACTTTTTTCACTTCTTTAACTATGAAATGCAGGCATATTATCAAGCAGCACTTCTCCGAGGTGGGTTGTGATTGAAGTACCACTTTGGAGGAGCCGGAGCTCACGTACATCCAACTCGCAGTGAAATTCTCATGCAGGCGTCCAAAAACACTGCTCACTTTTTACTGACTTGGCCTGAAGGAATCAGTCTTTTTCCAATTCCAGCTATCCCAGCTCCAAGGTCCCTTTATGCCTGGGCTACGCTATGTTTTACACATAAATCCCTCGCAAAAAGGCTGGAGTCAGAACCTTGATAAAGCAGGATCACGGGATAAATACCATTCGCTAAAAGCAAAACGGAGACGCTTTCTTTTGGTTGCAAATAAGTAAGGAGATAAATAAATAAACATTTTTGAGGGGTACAGTGGGGGTGGGATGGCGAAACAGGCACTGAGAGCGGCTCTAAGGGCCGAGTCCCCAGTGCGGTAACACACCTCGGGCACCATCAATCACGGACCGCAAAGCGGGACCGCCTGGCAATGCTTACGCTGGGAACGCTCACCGGCCCCAAGACTTGGAAAGAGCTTTTTTACGAAGCAATTAAACACGGACAGAGCATAAAACCCCGCGCTGGTTAACGGGAGGCGGCGCGGGGGCAGCGGGGCTCCGTCGGTGCCGGCCCGGCTGCTCTCCCTCATCCCGGCCGGGACCGCCGCCCTCCCTGTCCGGTCCCCCTTACCTTGCGTGGCGTCCCCGGGCTCGGCGCGGCTCCCCGCTCGCAGCAGCAGCAGCAGCGGCAGCAGCAGCGGGACCGCCGCCATTTTGTCCCCGCGCGGCGGAGCCGCCCGCCCTCAGAGCCGCCCCTCAGAGCTGTGAGGGCGGCGGTGCGGAGATGTCGCGTTCCTTTCTGAGGGACAGTCCCTGCGGGGATGTCGCGTTTACTTCCTCAGGGACAGTCCCTGCGGGATGGTCGCGTTCCCTTCCCCAGGGTCGCTCCCTGCGGAATTGGTGCGCTTGCGGGGGTAACGCTTTCGACAGAATCGCCTGTGGGATTATCGAGTCCAGCCTGTGAGCAGACACAGTCACAGAACTGAGTTGGAAGGGAGCACTGCGGCTGATGTGGTCCAGCCTGCCTTCTCCAACACCCTAGAGCCCATGGCGCAGGGCTGTGTCCAGAGGGTTCTGGAATGTCTCTAGTGAGGGACACTCACCACTCTTCTCTGGACAGTCCGTTCCAGTGTGTGGTCATCCACACTGGAAGGATTTCCATCCACACTGGAAGGGTTTTCATCCCTTCCCCTTCCCAAGGGTCTGCCCCACATCCCGTAAACACGGTCTGTGGGATTACTGAGCTCGGAGGGGCACGCTTTCACAGAACCACACAAGTGTTGAGTTTGGAAAAGACTTCCAAGACCACCAAGTCCATCCTGTGATCCATCCCCACCTTGACAACCAGCACAGACCTCAAATGTGCTTTCCCCTCTCTCTGGTGACTGGAAACCAAGATTTTGGGCAGGAGGGTTGGAGTTCCCTCCTGCCAAATTCCAGCAATTTTTGCTGGAATCATAGGATACTGCCAAACCTGGTTGAAGCTCCTAGGAGTGATAACTACTTTCCATCCAGGAGAATGATCACATTTTGGGATGCTTAGATTAGGTTTGGGGTTTCAAAAGTCAGCAACTGTTTAATAAAAAACTCATAAGCAGAGTGGAAACAAGGACAAGATTAAAGGAATTTCCTCCTCACTTCCTGCTAGATCAGATCCCTTAGGCTTTTCTTCTGCCATATGAATCTTGTATTTCTTGTCAGACACTAACAGAGTTTCAAGAGGAGGAAGAAGCCCAGATAAACATCTGGCAGCATGTTAGGGAAGGAGATTGAGGTCTGGAACCACCTTCTCCTCACAGATACAAACATGCACATGTACTTCCTCTCAGTAGCCAAGAAAAGGACAAGAGATTATCCACTTTCTCAGGAAAGCTGGCCAATAAACAAACATGGATGAAATGGACAAGGTTGATGTGTTTTAGGATGTGGTGTGACACCTGGAAGGGACTGTCAGCTGCTGGACAGGTCTCAGGTCAGTCCGTGCATCAGGAGGGTCCACAGCCCAGCACAGGGATGCTGCAGGGACAGACTCGGAGGGAGCCAGGGCTGAGCTCTTTAGCTCTCTCTTTAGAGAGCCCCAGCAAGGTGGGGTGGGACTTACTAAGAGCTCTGAGTGCCCTCGGGGGCCTGTCACTTGTCCTGGAGACAGGGAATAGCAGGAATAGCAGAGCTGTGCCAGCAGGAAGATCAGGCCATGCAGCTGGGATTGCAGTGCTGCCCACCAGCCCAAGCTTGCCTGCCCTGCCCCTCCGAGGTGACATTTCAGGTTACTTCTGACTGATCTACCAGCGAGCTGCCCGCAAGAAAACCCCTTGTGTGTTTCCTTGTGTTCCCCCAGGCCAGTCCATTCCATGAAGCCTCTGGTGAGAGGGAGTGGGAGCTGTGTTCCCCCGGATCAGCAGCTGGGTCTGATTCCCCACAGCTGCAGGAGTGTTGGATCCAGCAAAGGTGAGGGGGACCCTTCTGCAGGGTCTCCACTGAGCCGCTGCTCTTGGCAGCAACTGCTGCTACACCTCTTCAGCTGTGAGACAGGAGTGTTTCCTTCATCTCTCTGAAGTAAGATGTCCATGAGATCCAGATTCCTCTGAGCTGGGCACATGGGTAACCCACTAAAGACACAAAAAAAAGTCCGTGGCAGATGCAGAAACTAAATGCAGATTCTCCAAGTTCTCTTTTAGCTTCGAAGTTTTAGCTCCATGCAGCGTGAGAGGATAAATCATTTATAATTAAAAAACAAGCCACTTATTTTTAGCTGCAAATCTACCAAAGTGCATGCAATTAGCAGATATAAATCATTTGCTGGCTCACAGGCTGCTCAGCACAGCACATAAATGAAAGTTAAAACATACGTTTGGGGAATACGTGGTACATCTGCTCTCAATCTGCAGCATTTGGAAATCAATACAAATATTCTCTCTGCTTTAACATGCTGCAGTCTGTCATCCCACAGTGCAAGGGCTAAAAATATATGAAACAAAGGAACTGGAGTGGACACAGCCCTAAAGACCCCAAAATGGATAGCAGGGAGTGTCCACAGTGATCAGGTGGAAAAAAGTATTCCAGGTAGGGATGAGCACTGGCTTGGGAGGACAAATTGGAGTTTCTCCTCCGTGGTCTCAGGATGCTTGGGTGATGAAGTGCACACATAAAGCTTCAGAAGATGACTCTGGGGGGAAGAATCAACCATTTGATACATGGCCACATATTTTAAAACAACGACAGGCTTGTAGTCAATATTTTTGTGGAATTAGTTCCCGCAGGGAAAATGTATTATCCACAAAACTTTCTTATTCTTCTTATTTTTTCTTTTTTTTTTTTTTTTAATGAAAAGATAGCAAAGAAGCTGTCTGGGAATGATTTGTAAGTACAATAAACCTCACAAGAGGATGATAAGCAAAGCATTGTAAGAGAATCATGTCAGAAGTACAGCAAAATAAAAGAGAAACATTACACATTTGTAGTTACTGACAATGTGTGTTCTTAAGTATCATGTCACATTAGAAAAGAATCCTTGTTTTCCTTTCCAGCTTTCACTAATATTCCTATTAATCTATACCAGATTTTTTGATTCCACCATTTGAGGCCATATCAATCATCCTTTTCCCCCTTGAAATTCAACTGGAATTACACCAGCATGTTCAGGCTTCCAGAGTGGGAGCTGGAAGTGAGGGCAGAACTTCCCCGGATTCCCAGAATCTGTGCATCCATGGAAAGAGCCAGTGTAAATCTGATTTCATCATGGATTTTTAAATTATAAGGTGGGAAAAGCCAGCTTCTGTCACATTTAAAGATGGAAGATTTAGGCATAACTTCCACTGAGTTCTTTAGGAAAGGAATTTTGTCGAACTCAGGTGAAATCATTGCCCACTTAGTGCCAGCTTTATTTTCCAGTGGAGTTTCAGGAGCAAGTACAGCATAAGCAACATGTTTCTTTAAAAGGCATGTGAGTTATGAGATTAAATAGTTTTCTATTTGTTCTTTCTTTTTCTGTTCTACTCTGTTCTTCAGTCCTGAAGGCAGCAGACCAGGCCAGTGAGGAGGAAGTGCATTTGTGCCAGTCTTTGCAACAGCTCCATCTCCTCAGGTGGGATTTTTCCTTTGCTGTGAGAGGAAAGCAAAGGCTCAGCAGCCACAGGGAAGGTGGCACAGGGAGCACTGTGGGGTCAGGGGACAGGGCTGGCCCTGGGGAGTGACACAGGGAGCATCAGGAGCTGCAGGTCAGCCCTGTTCAGATAATTTCATTCAGTCTGTGGTCTGGGAGCACTTTGAGAATTAGCAGAAAACTATGGAAAAGATGAAAGGAAAAGCCTTGAAATAGACCACAATTCTTTCATGTGTGGATTACACTGGAATTTGATATATATAAATAAATATACATATATTTATATCTCAGGAAGATTCTGTTCTTTACATCCCTGAATTCCATACCTCCATAACATGAAGTGTCACCCTTCTGGGAAAAAGAGGGTGACAATAGGACACAATCACCAGCAACTATTTAATAACATATGCAAATATTGGCATGCTTATTACACATTAGTTTTGTTGTTGTTGTGACTTTATTTTTTGAACTGGCACCCCAGCCTTTCATGGCAGCTGACATCCATTGTGCTGGGCACTTTGGAATTGTTCATTTAAGGATGTGGTGCAGTCAGTGGGTGAAGTGTGTGACAGCAACAATTCCAAACACCCACCCAGGCTGGGCATTCACCCCTCAGGTGCTGAGCTTTGTAATTATCCTTAAAGGAAACTACAATTATTTGATGTCATTGTCATTAGCTCCAGAAGGGAGCCAGGAAAAGAAGGACATGGATTTACAGCTCAGTTTGGACATGACCAAGTTGTCCTTTTGCAAAACACCTCAGGTAGTTTCAGGTGAAATTGCTCCATAGCTTCCAAGTTCCTCACACAGAGTTTGTTGCTTCTTCCAAAAGGAATCAACCAAAATCTGATTCAGAGAGAAGGTTATTAGGGCAGTAGTTTGGAAAACTGAACTAATATTACACCCAACAGTCATAATCCATCACTTCCCACCTTCCTGCCAGGAAGGACCACGGCATCTTCAGGATGAACAAGGAGATTTCATCACCTTCCTAAACATCCTCATCTCTGTGGCCAGGCACATGAGGCAGTAAAACACTTCAATCATAAGAGGAAGGAGAACACCACAATTTTTGCAGGAGAAAAAGAGATTCCAGGGCTGGTGGCTTGACAGGTTAATAGGAAGGCCCCTAGTCAGCCTTTACAATTTATTTACTTGCAAGTCTATTCAGGGATTTGGCATCTTAAACAGGTTTTTACTCCAAAAACATTTCAATTCACCTTTAAGACTTCCAATTAAGACAAACACAGGGGATCCAGGGGTGGAATTTGCGTGGAAGTTAGCAGGGGGTTGGCAAAGCCCTGATGGAAGGGTTTAGGTATCAGCTTTATAGACTTGTACTGTCCTATCTAACATCTCGTATTTTCCACTCATTTTGCATGTAAAACTTTTATTGCTATCAGCCTGAGTTTAGCACAGAGCTAACCCAGAGATGTGCCCCAACGTGAGCTGAGGTACCCCACTCACTCAGAATAATTTGGCTGCACTAAATCTTTGTGGTGAATGTTTGCTTTAGTTCCCCCATAAACCTCGTCTGCTGGGTTTATATATTTTGGCTCCTTTTCTTTTGACTCTGGTGGCTGCATTTGCGATGAGTTTAAGTGACTGCAATCCCAGTGGCAGCAGCAGCAGAGCTGCAGCACAGTGGGGATTTCTCCTTGTGTAAATACAGGGTTTTGTCTGGCAGGATGCTGAGGGCACCGACCTGCTGGGGTTTCAGTGAGATCCCGGAGGGCTCAGCACCTCCAGGGAGAAATTCCAGCCCCAAGAGTGTCTGTGCTCCCTCTCTATGGCCCTTTGTCCCAGCACACAATGCAGCTGCTTATCTCCTTGTGAATCACAAACACTAAAATGTTTATTTTCCTGTCTTATGAAAGCTCACTTCTATCTGCAACAAAGAATTATGTCAATTAGGAGGATGATGAAGACATCTCCTCCCTCCAAAGCTCTGTGAAATTTAGCTTTCTCTCATGGGGGTGTGTGGGTTTTAAATAAAGTAGTATTTCAATAATGGCTTCAGTGGGATTCTTTAATTCTTTTCCTCTATTTAGAGTTGATTATTTTTTTAAATCCATTTCAATTCCAGTGAAAATGGCTCTGATCTGATAAAGGAGATGAAGTCACTGCACAGGCTTACTATTTTATTTCCATAAGGTTTGAAAGTTTTGTTCCCTGCAGTGTTTTGAAGCCCAAGAGTATTCATCTGTTTTGTAAAAGGAAAGTTCTACGGAACAACATTTGGTCACTGTTGTCTGAATTTCATTATTCTGTTCTCCAGACTAGCAGAGGGGAAAAGTGCAACTTAGCTGGGTCACAGTCTGAAATGTGAGAGCAGTCAACTTTTTCTGAAGTTTATGGGAATGAAAGGAAATTTAATACTGTTCAAAAGAAAGATTTAAAGTTGCATCATGTGAAAACAATTGGAGAAGTTTAATCCCGAGGTCTTGGGTTATTTGGTAACTTACATGACCATTTATCAGCCTGCAAAAGATGAAGCTGGCTTTGCCTCTGTTAACAGTTGGCCTCTGTTTTGGGGTGGTTTTGCAGTGCCAAAGGAACAAACAGGAGTTACAGTGGCTTTACAGAGCACTGCTCCTTCCCTTCTTGTGCAGCCTTTCAGCTCCTGCCGTTCTGCCCCTCGGGCTCTCCCCCTGCCCGGGGAACACGTGCTGACAGGGGCCAGGGGCTGCAGGGCCTGACAGCTCCTCAGGCTCTCTAAAGCTCAATACATATCCATCATTTAACCTTTACCTCTCAGCCATTTAATTGGATGTGCAAGAAAAACCCTGGGACCCTGGCATGTAACTGAACACTTCGTGTTTGGTAATGTTTCCAGTGTATCATTGATGCTAAAAGATCAATGATACACTGATTGAAACATTCTTTACATTTAGATCAGTTTCTGTGGAGCAAATTGAAGTGAAAAATCTAGAGAGCTTTGAATGCAGAAAAACTTGAGAACTTTTTCCAGCATGTCCCAGCACAAATTCCATCAAGTAACTCTTAGCAAAGTCTCTTGCTGTTAAGAAAATTCTCAGGAAATGTAGCCTGAGCCTCCCTGTATCACCTCCATCCTCCCTGGATTTGGCATCACTGCCTTCTGTGTTTGGCCACCAAACTAGAGAGACTTAAAATAATGGGAATTGTTATTAAAGGGGGGAAATGGTGTCAAAACAAAGACAACTTGGTTTTGAATGACATTTTAAATATTGTTTTGAGGGAGTTCAGTCCCACAGGAGTAGCTTTTAGGAAGATCTTTGGGGTGTGCATGGGGTCATGGCTGTGCCTTGCAACTGGACAAGCTGAGGTTAAATCATTACACTCAGGATGGAGCCTCTTNCCACCTCTGAAAATAGGGGTTGGTTTCTTTTTCACCTGATCATTCAATAACCCCTCAAACATCTGTGCTGGAGCTTGTGAAGTCTTGTGTTCCCACACAGAACTACAGAAAAGAAATGAAATCTAGAGGGGGAAAAATACTGTGTATGGAGAGGTGGTAGTATGGAAAAGGATGAAGGAGGCCAAAAAGGAGGAAAAGCCAGAAACAAAGAAGGGGAGAAGGAGTGGAGAAGAAACTTGTGAATGTAAGATGAAAATCCAGTGTGCAAGCACTGAGCTACGAGCCATAGTGCACAATTGTGAGGAACTAGTGCACAGAGACAGGAACCTGTTGCACTTCCCTGGGTGTAAAAACCAAAGCCCAGAGGTATTTGCTGTTTACATCAGCCCAGTTGGCATGGCAGAAGAAATCAGGAGGAGCTGAGGTGTGTTCTGTACCTCCTTCTACACACAACAAACTTCACACATGTACATCAGGACGTTCAGTTTGTTGGTGGCTGTTCAGTCCCTCTATCGGAAATTGAGAAATGCAGCTCAGCTGCTTTTATAAGACATCTACAGCAGTCACTTCAAAGCAGAACAAACAAGAGCTGCTTAAAAATTGTCTTTGATTCCCTTGATAGAGAGCTCACCAGTGCAGCCATGGAGCTGAAAGCACAAATGTCTAACTTCACTTTTGCTGCTGTTTAATTTGAAGTGATCTATCCCATCTTCCTCTTTTTCTTTTAATTTTTTTTTAATTTGAGAAAACAGCAAAATAAAATGTCTTACCTTGCTCATTCTGCCATAAATATTATCAACAGTGAATGCCTGAAATGCTGCCAGGAGCTGCCCTGTCTCACCTACTGCTGGGAGTGAGACACTAATTAACAACCCTGCACATGTTGCACATTTTTGCTTGGCAATAAATTAAAAAACAAATTGCTCCATTTTACATTCAATTTCTCTACTCTCCATACAACCTAAATATTCAACTTTCACAATAGCAACAATTTAATCAGGAGGTCACTGAAAGCAAAAAGCTTTCAAACTGAGATCAGGAGGACACTGAAAGCTAAAGACCAGTAAGTGTGGGGGAAGCTCTGACCTCTTGAAGGTGGAGGGAGCTCAGGTACTCCTGAGAAAGGCACTGAACTGGGCCAAATGCATTTTAGCATTCCAATAAAGTCCCATTTAGCTATTTAAATAACACCTACACACTAATTAACTTCTCCAGCCTAAGCTACACATTACTGAGGCTGTCATTTGGCTTTGGAAAAGGCTGGGCTTCTCCCTGAGAGCTGTAGATATCTGAAACTAGGCAGGACCTCATTTACATTCATATTTATGTATTTTTTCCTCTGTCATCCAAGTGGTCAAACTCTCAAACAGATGGAACTTCTTGCTAAGGGAGGAACACCTCTAAACTGCTGCTGAGTCAAATTAAACCCCAGCACTGTTTAAAAATCCCATTATTTCCTTTTGTAGGAGCTGAGCAGCTGATTAATGCCCTCATAAAGCGTCTTCTTTGAGGCTGACTGTAATTACAGAGCATTACAACATTTTTCTCTTCGGGCTGCACTGGCACAGGATGGATCTGTAGCGTCTGTCTCTGGTTTTTTACCCTCCTTGCAGACAGGTGACCCCAGAGGAGAAGGCAAAGCCCCCTATGCTGCTGCCAGGAACAGCCACCCCAGTGCTCCCTGCAGGAGCTGGGGATCCCTGAGGGTCCCCCAGCCCCGCCACAAGAGGTTCATGGCACTCTGGAGGGACACTCAGGACCGGGAGCTCTGTGCCAGAACACAGGCACTCTGCTTGTGAATTCCCTCAATGCTCCCCATGCCTGCAGCTCTCCCCCTGTCCCAGGAGCGCTGGGTAAACACGGCTCAGATGAACCAAAGCTTTGCACACTTACAGGGCTTGCTTGGCCTTTCATTCCTTCCAAAACTCACCTTTTCCCCCTTCCTTTGTGCTCTGGATGCGAGCAGGGACTGGAAATAGCAGAGGAGGGACTGTGAGGATTCCCCAACGTCGGGAGCTGCATCTGAGAGTGACCCTGGGCACCCAAACGGGCCTCTGGAGGGAGCAGGGCATGGAAGGGCCTTCCTTTCACAGAGCAGGGGAGGGAGCTGGATCCATCTGAGTTCATCCAAAGTCTTTCTAAGCCATGTCAAGATATCAAATGTAGCCATGAAGTGCAGCCAAACTCCCCCAGTGTTCAGCTTATCCTGGCTGCTTCTAGAATTATGGCAACTTAACTGTGCCACAGGCAGGATTTTTCACCAGCCTTTGCCTTGCTGTGATAAAAAGGACCTTAAAGCTCATCCAGTTCCACAGGCAGGGACAGCTTCCACTGTCCCAGGGCGCTCCAAGCCCCAGTGTCCAGCCTGGCCTGGGGCACTGCCAGGGATCCAGGGGCAGCCGCAGCAAATCTGGGAATTCCATCCCAGCCCCTCCCCACCCTCCCAGACAGGAATTCCTTCTCAATATCCCATCTCAATCTATGTTATTTCAACTTCCAGCCATTCCCTGTGTCCTGTCCCTCCAGGCCTTGTCCCCAGTCCCTCTGCAGCTCTCCTGGAGCCCCCTCAGGCCCTGCCAGGGGCTCTGAGCTCTCCTGGATCCTTCTCCTCTCCAGGTGAGCACCCCCAGCTCTCTCAGAGCAGCCCTGGAGCATCTGATCCCCATCATCTCTCAGATCCATCCCAACAGCTGTGGCCTTGGCTGCTCTCACACGCTGTCACACGAGGAGCCTGGATGCATTTCAGACCTGGACTGCTGCTCCTCACCAGGATTCCTCATGCTAATTAAAACTTCATTTGTTCCCTGCAATCAAGCTGTACGTGTGGAGCTGAGCGTTGGGCCCAGAGGAGAGAGGGAGCTCACAGAGCTGAGGTGCACTGGGTGCTGGGAGCAGCAGGGGCAGCACTGACCTGTGAAGCTTTTTCCCAAAATGGGGAATAGGGCTCTTATCCCTGTGGATTCTGGCTCATAACCACAGCCTGTGAAAACAAAGGCAGTAAAACCAAATCCTTCTCTGATTTATCCCTTCTACTCTGCATATATTCCACCCCACAGCTCCCACCTCCACATGCTGATCCTGTCCCATTCTTGCCACTCCTCCCTGACCTGGTCCTTCACCTGCACTCTTTGGCCCCAGCCTGGCCCTGCTTTTTTCTGCTCCCAGTTCAGCATTTCTGGGATCTTGCCAGAGCCTCCCACAGCTGGGGAATGTGAGGGAATACCAAGGGAAGGGATGAGACAAGCTCTTCTGGTCCCACATCCCTGGTCAGTGTCTGAAAACTGAGGGAACAAATGGGATTTGATTTCATTTAATAATTGTTTTAGTTCATCTGCTGCCACTTTCTTTACCAGAGCCTGTGCTGTGATGGGAACATGACAAATAACACATTATTTTCAGTAGTACTTGGATGTTTTGCGCAAAACAGATGCTGAAGATCTGGGGATCAGATTTTGGATTTATCACATGGAATTACCCCATCAATAACAGCACTTGCAGTCTTTTCCTGAACTGTTTTAGGTAGTGCCAAACCTGTGGTTTGTGCCAGTATTTCTGCATGGGGGCCTATGCTTGGGGACCAGCTGGACAGCCTGTGCACTCACCAAGGCTTCAGAAACACAGGAATTGGGGCTGAATCCCAGGATTATTGAAGAAGTCACAACATGGTGAGGCGTGGCAAGACCCTGCCTCAGATGGAGGTGGCCCAGAGATTCTTTACCAATGCTGCCATCTAGAGAGAGACACTCCATCTCCAGAGTGGAAAATCCTCCAGAAAACCAGGATTTCAGGACTTTTGTGCCTCAAGAACAGGGGTTCAACCATCCCCCTTGTGCTGGGAGTCACCCTGGACACCAGGGGACCACCCTGGACACTGGGAGTCACCCTGGACACCAGTTCCTGCCAGCTCCTGGCCATGGCACCTCTGCTTGAGCAGCCAGGCTGGGACAGGGAATTCCTGAGCACAGTTTGGGGCTGGGCTGAGCTCTGCTCTGGGCTGGGCTCTGCTCTTCCCAGGAAGTTCTTGGGATGTGTTTCCATCTCTGTGCAGTGCAAACTGCGCCCAGAAATGAGATCCTGCCTTACGTAAAGGTTACAGCTGAGACATCTGGATCCCATCGGGCTCCCCCAGGACAGGAGGCCTGAGCTCTGGCCTGGAGAGAGGCAGAGAAAGAGCAGGAGTCATTTTTCATGCAAATCTCCATCTGCACAGGGGCTGAGTCTCTGCAAACCCCTGCGTGGCCACGGCTTTGGCAAAGGCAGCCCAGCAATGCTGCACAGACTGACCATGCTCCCCTGTTCCTGCTCTGTCCCTGACCTGGAAGGGCTCCACCAGGATCCAGCCTAGGGGAAAAAGTAGATTTCCTGAGAAAATCAGCACTAACAGAACCTCAGGAGTCTCCCATATCTGGAGCTGCCCCAGCTGTCCTGAGCCACAGCCACTTTCCCTGCATGTGCTGCGCACTCAGGGTGTGCTGGCACTGGGGCAGCTGCCAAGAGCTGCATCCTGCCCAGTGACCCAGCAGGCAGATCCAGCCAGGCCTCCCCAAAGGGATCTCTGGCCAGCAGCCACAGAACCACACAATCATTTAGGCTGGAAAAGCTCTCTCAGACCGTTCCCCAGCACTGCAAATCCCACCACTAAACCACGTCCCCAAGGGCCACATCCACCAGGCTTTGGCACCCCTCCAGGGTTGGGGACTCACCACTGCCCTGGGCAGCTGTGCCAGGGCTGGACAGCCCTTTTGGGGAGGAAATTTTCCCAAATCTCCCACCTAGACCTCCCATGGTGCAGCTTCCTCTTGCTGAGTGGCCAGTATCAGAGAGGAACCAATCCCCACCTGGTTCCAGCAGCCTGGCAGGGAGCTGTAGGAACACCTCCCATGGCACAAAGCTCCAAATCCCATCAGCCAGAGAGGCAAGGGCTGCACAGGCACAAAATGTCACAGGGGGAACACTTTGGGCTCTACTTTGCAGCTCCTCTAGGTGTGGTGGGAAGGAGCAGCTGGAGAACCGAGCCCAGATAAAGCCATGAGAGCACAGGAAACTTTTGCCTCTCATTCTGAAGGTGCTGAAAGAAGCTGGGAGCCCCAGGAGAGGAGAGCTGTGTGTCACCAGCCAGCTGTTAGCACCAGGATGGGCAGAGAGCAGCTTTTAGCACAGTGTGGCTGGAAAACACTCCCAGTTCCATTAGGAGGAACCCAGGACTGACCTGCTTTAACAAGAGGCCAACCATAAACTCCGGGGTCACTTGTTCACACAATGCTTGAAAGGCAAATTAGAGCAGCCAAATTGTTTTTCCCCCACTAATCCCAGCTTCCTGGTTTAGTGCTCTGCAGCCAGCCAGGGAAACCTCTGGAACAATCCTGCCAAGGACTGGGCAGCATGGTGTGGAAAACACAGCTCTCCCAGCCTCAGGCCCTTCCTGGGTCCTACCTTGGCTTTTAGACTTTTCATCTGGGTTTTGAGGGCTTTTATCCACCCCACAGCAGAGCAGCTCCCCTAGAGAGCTGTCAGTGCAGATGGAGCAGCAGAGACCCCTCACCTATGCACAGGTGAGATAAAAAGCCTTTTGTCAGCACACCCAGACTCCTTTGGAAGTGGTGCTGGCAGGCTGGGATGAGGATGGGATGCTCCACATTTCTGGGTAATAGAGCTGCTCCCCCAGGCCTGCCCAGGGATCAGCCTAAGTTTCAGCCCTGGGCAGAAGGTGAGATGGGACACAGGGATTGCAGGATTTGGGTGGCAAAGGCAAGCACCCAAGAGGGGACAGGACCTAAACCCATCCCACTAATGTGAGTACTGCCAGGAAAAGGGCAGGAAGGTGCAGCTGCAGAGCCCTAACATCAAACCAAGCTACAGCTGTCTCCAAAGTGACCCCCTCTGTGCCCTTGGATAAGATATTGCACATTAATGCCTGCAAATCTGATTATTCCAAGGCTCTTACTGTCCACATTCAACCAAACAAGCTCATCCAAACTGGGATAAAGTATTTGTGCTTCTTTCCCAGGAAAGTTTCCAAGACAGTAAAAAAAGTGTGTGAATTACTGAAGAATTTAGTGTCTCTGCTATTTCTATTTGTTTAAGGAAAAGCCAGGAGCCCACAGGCTGCCCCAAGAGTTGTGTAAGCAGCACCACACCCAACCTCCAGCAGTGCTGGGGACAAAGAGAGGCAGCAAAGGGGACAAGGGCTGCTGAGGGCTGGGGTTTATTGGCTATCCTTAGCAGCAAAACAGTGTTCTTAAATACAGGGATAAAATCAAGATTCCTCTTTTAGTGACAATTTGCTGGGAGGGGCTGGGCTGCCCCAGCGCTCACTGCAGCTCTATGTGATGACGGTGGGCCCGGAGCGGCCGGTCCTCTCGTGGAGCTGGGAAAGTTTCAGTGCAATGGAAATGAGAGGTGCCAGCATCACCTGCAGGGAGGAAAGAGAGGCCTCAGGACTGCAGAGCTGCACGTGCAGCCTTCCCACACTGCGCCCCTCAGCACCCAGGTCAGGCTGGGACAGCCAAAGCTCAGCTCTCCTGACCAAAGGCTGCTTTGGGCTCACAGCCCCAGCTCTGGGACCAGGGACAGGGATGCAGTGCTCAGGGAAAATCCCAAGCCCCAGTGGTGCTGCTGCCACCCCCCAACCCATGCTGTATCCTAAACTCCACATCAGCACAGGACAGGTAAATCCTAAGTTCCCCCCCCCCCCCCCCCCCACTCAGAATGGAGGATTTTCAGTCTTTTTGTCAATTATGGCACGGTAAGTTAGGCACAAAGAGCCCACAGAATGTTTGCTGGGGAATACAGAATCAGAGAATATCCTGAGCTGGAAGGATCCCCAAGGATCATGGAGTCCAACTGCAGACACCCCAACAATCCCAGCCTGTCCCTGGGAGCATTGTCCAAACACTTCTGGAGCTCTGGCAGCCTTGGGGCTGTGCCCATTCCCTGGGGAACCTCTTCAGTGCCCAGCCATCTGGGTGAAAAACCCTTTCCTGATATCCAGGATAAACCTAAATACAAGAGGAGGATTCTTTCCCTCCAGTGCCGACAAGAGCTCAGAAGCATTTGTAAATGATGTTGCAAAATATTTACTGAAATCAGTGTAGAACAGGGCAGTCTCACCTTAGGTACAGCTGCATTCTGTGATCCACTGATTTTTTTAAAGCAGGCACAGGGGTAACACAGACAGGAAAACTGTGCTGTGGCAGAGGCAGCTGTGAGGGATTCCCACGAATACTTGCTCCACACTGAGCTTTTTTTAAATAGTCCTATTTATACTGGCACGAAAGATACAAACCTCCGGCTCCCAAAACTCCTGTCACCTCCACAGAGCTCCAAGCAAAGCTGGGCTAAGAAAGGGCTGAGCTCAGGCAGCCAGCAGTGGCAGGAGTGAGGTGCAGCACCCACCTGTGGGTCTTGGTTGATTTTCTGAGCATCCTTCTCATAGCTGTCGATGTAGAGGCGCACGGTGGCCCCGGCGCTGCCGGTGCCGCTCAGCCGGAAGATGATGCGGGAGCCGTCGGAGAAGATGAGCCTCAGACCCTGCTCGGGACATAGAGGGAGGGAAGCTCTCAGCTCTGGGACCATGGGTAGCCAAGGGGTTTGCCATGATCCCCATGGCGCCTCAGGTTTAGCTTTTATATGTTTCAGATTCTGTGCTGCTTTAGTGTGTGGGTCTGGGCTTCACATGAGGGGATGCTGAGCTCTGTGCACAGAGCAGGGAGACAAAACAATTCCTGCTCCAGCTGGGCACCGAGGACAAATGATCCAAATCTCAGGCCCAGGAGCATAAACAACAGCAGAATCAAGAGATAAAAACAAGGATGGAACTTCATAACCTAAAGCTGGAATTGGACAATGAACTGCAAGATGCAAATGGAGCAGAACTGATCAAAGTGAGAGACCCCATTCCCACTCGAGCATTTTGGTTCATCTGGGGTGTATTCCTGGCTGGGCTCTTGGGGTTTATCGGCTATCCTTAGCAGCAAAACAGTGTTCTTAAATACAGGGATAAAATCAATATTGCTCTTTTAGTGACAATTGCCAGGGGAAGGGGCTGGGCTGCCTGCCCCAGTGCTCACTGACTGCAGCACAGGCTGGCTCTATGTGATGATGGTGAGCCTGGAGCAGCCGGTGTATCCATTTATCCTTTTAATAAATCCCTACTTTATTCCTTAACTCTGTCTAGTCTCTGTTCTAGGTCAGCCTTCACAAGCATCACCCAGCATGGCTATGCCTGACCTGCACCATCCCTCCTCTTCAGAAGCCACAGAAAGCTCCTGTGTTCCCCTCACCCCACTCCCAGAGGGATTAATGCCCATCCTAACCCACACTGCAAAATCTGAAACAAGAGCCAGGGCCTGTCTGCCAGACACAGCATTCCCTGCCCACTGCTCTAGATGGAAACAGGACATGGAGGAAACAGTCCCAGTTCAGGCCAGGCCAGGCTGTGCCCACCTGGTTCCTGGAGACGCTGCCATCCACGGGGTCGTTGTACTCGAAGTTGTCAGCTTTCTCCACCGTGTACACTTTGTCCCCACTCGACAGCTGCTTCCCCACGAAGGAGCGGTCAAACATCACCGCCTCCAAATCCTTCATCATTTTGTTGGCAGCATCTGCATCCACCTCCTCATAGTCGTACCTGCAGCCAGCACCATACACAGGGATTAGGGAGGGAGGACGCAATGAGTTGTGATGGTTTGCGATGCCCTTCTCGAGCTCTGTGGGTGTTCTCTGCTCCCATCCTGGAGGGGAGGATGGCAGAAAAGGCTCATCAAAGCACCAGAACACATTGCCCAGAGAAGCTGTCCCTGGATCCCTGGCAGTGTCCAAGGCCAGGTTGGACAGGGCTTGGAGCAACGTGGGATAGTGGAAAGTGTCCCTGGCCATGGCACTGGATGGGCTTTAAGGTGCCTCCCAACCCAGCCCAGTGTGGGATTCTATGAAAAGAGAGGAGGATCCATGTGCAGCACTACACCACATCCACACAGATCCTTGGGATGCAGCACAGCATATCACAGGCATTTGGTGCCAGGAGATGAAAGCAAAAAGTGCTGTCTCACACTGAGTATCACAGACCAAGGGCCAGGGCTAAGATCCAACTGCCTGCCAAGAATTTCCTGCAGTTGTGCCCACAGCACCAAACCAGCTCCCTCGTGGTTGCTGTGAACACCCTCAGTGCATCCCCCCAGCAAACTGCAGCTGTGACTGCAGCAGGAAAACATCCAGTGCCAGCTTTGATGTCCCTGCCCGGGCAGAGAGGCAGCAGAGAGTGGCTGGAGCCCACTCCAGGACCCCAGAGTCCACATTCCCACTGCCAGTGGGATTTGTGCCGCTCTGTTTGCCGCCTGAGCTGCCCAGCCCTGCACTCAGCCTGCTCTGCACACGTACCTCGAGTGCTAAAAGGCTGCCTTTTCATCCTAGACTTTGGCATTTTCCCCCAGGTTTCCATGCCTCAGATGTATGCTGGCTTTTTGGTGAGCTGGGGGGCGAGGGGAAAGAAAATAAAAAAAAAATGAAGGAAAGACAAGTTCTTTCACTTGGCAATTTGAGATGGAATTTTCATGTACATCTTCCAAGCTGAAAGATTT
The DNA here is from genome assembly GCA_013398715.1 of Nesospiza acunhae. Taxonomy (NCBI): domain Eukaryota; kingdom Metazoa; phylum Chordata; class Aves; order Passeriformes; family Thraupidae; genus Nesospiza; species Nesospiza acunhae. Next base: position 190,579 of record VZSU01000165.1, read on the forward strand.
CTGCCTAATGCTTTACAGTGTTCCCCTCTCTGCTTGTGTGCAGGCTCATTCTCATTGCTTCCCTTGCCATCTCCCATGTCTAGTGCAGCTTCAGTTTGAGTATCTGGGGACTGGACAGGAACCCAACCAGGTAAATAACAGCCTGGGGCAGGTAAATAAATGGGGCTGGGCATCCATTCTGTGAGATGCTGCTGTCACTGAAGATACCGCAAATTAACTTGTGACGTGGGGCCTCAAGAATATTGATCCCATGGCAAAAATGACTCTTGGAAGAAAAAATCCTAATTGAAAGGAAAAAAGGTGCTTTACAAGTATAAAATGTCCAGACTGTGGTAGCAGATTTACATCTGGAGTAACAATGCAAAGCTGGACACCATGAGGGGCTATAGTGAATCCCCATTTCATGGCACCCAGAAATGCTGCCAAGTGTTTGGGGAGTGGAATGACACAGGAACAGCCTCATGGTGACACAGTAATGCCACCAGAGCTCTGCTCTGCCACAGGACAGGGGACGGGAGGTGTCAGGAGCACTTTGCCCACCTGGTGAAGAAGTTCCTGCCATACTTCTGCCAGTGGTCCTTCATGATGTCCTCCACGCTCTGTTTGCGGGCGGCCAGGATGGAGAGCCAGGCCAGCACTGCCCACAGCCCGTCCTTCTCTCGGATGTGGTCAGAGCCTGTGGGGAGCCACAGCACAGACAATTCTCAGTTCCCACTCCTCACACCACAGCCCCACCTCCTCTCCTCTCCACATCCCCCTGCACAGCATTTCCAGAGCTCCATCCCTGCTGGGTCATTTAAATGGGTCAGGATCTCATCTGCTCCAGCTCCGGCCCAAATAAAACACTCAGCATCTTTTAACACACACACACACACTCATTGCTCACACATCCTTAACTCTGTTCCAAGAAGTAATGGGGAATGCACAGCAAAAAAGGTATCAAATAAAAAACAAAAGGCAAGTGCAAATGAGCAGCTTGGAAGGAGAGCATCAACAAGGAGAGTATCAACTCCTCAGCAGCTGTTGTGTCCTGTCTGCCAAGGAGCACCCTGGGATCACTTCCCGGCCCAGCACCAAGGGGAATGTCAGCCCTCCTGAGGAACGAAACCCCAACAACCCCAAAATCACCCCAGAACAGGGAGAGGAGCAGCAGGGCAAGGAGAGGCTCCATCCACCTGCAGAGACCAGGAGAGCCTGCAGCCTGCTCTCACTGGGGGCTGGGAAAGCCCCTCTCTTGGCTAAAGGAGGATTCACAGATCAGGTTGGAAGGGACCTGTGGGGCATCTGGTCCAACCTCCCTGCTCAAGCAGGGCCATCCCTGAGCCCAGGATTGCATCCAGATTTTTGATGTCTCCAGCAAGAGAGACTCCACACCTCTCTGGGCAATCTGTCCCACACAGTAAGGAAGTTCCTCCTCCTGTTCAGGTGGAATTTCCTGGGCCCCAGCCTGTGCCCATTGCCTCTCGTTGTGGATTCCCCCAAAGCTGGCACTGCAAGGAGAGCAGGAGGCAGCCAGAGCCAGCCCAGCCTTGCCCTGGGAGCACAGTGGGATCACACAGCACGGATCCCTTGGGAAACCTGAGAGGTGCTGGACCTTACACAGCCCCCAAATTAAATAGGATCAGATGGCCCAGAGCACACCCAGCCCACACTCGGTGCCTCTGGCAAACCAGCTCCACCCTGTGCCCCACAGATGCACAGTTTTCCCCTTCCTGCTCTGGAAAACCTCCAAACAGGTATTAAAGAAATGCCAGGACTCCAGAGCTGCCATGCTACCCTCTGAAGGAGTGCCAGAGTGGGAATCCTCTGGGAAAGGGCTGGGGGCAGGGCAGGGGTTACATGGTGCTTTGCACAAATCCCACTGTTGTGGATGTGGCCATAAATTATCCCTACGGTCCCTCAGGGTGGAGAGAGCTGGGCAGAGGTGATGGAGAGGAATGCTAAATAAACACCAGTCCCATGTGATGTATCAACTTATTGCTGGAATAAAATACCCAGGGAAGCAAGCAGGAATTCTGTCATGTTGCATTACTCTAATTGCTGCTGCACTCCAGTCCCACTGCCTCACAGTTTGTTTCAATTTTTACTGGGCCTTTGGGCTGCTCCTTCACCTCTCTCCCTTTCAACACTCCCATTCAGTCCAGCTCCAAACAACTCCTCATTAACTTCCTATCAACCAACCCTCCTCACCCCTTTTCACTCCTTTTTCCTTCCTGAGTGCATTTGCCACATGGGAAATCCCCTTTGCATTTTAGGGGAGTCCAACTATCCTGGGCCCTTTCCCAATCTGTTCCCCCAAACGGCTTCAGCTCCCACCAGCTGGATGTGCTGCTGCCTGGCCAAAATCCCAAACCTCTCTCTCAGACTGGAATCACTTTGATTTGGGAGGCAGTCCCTTACGGATGGAGACAAACTGAGCTTGCTCATACAAAGATGGAAACAGTTTTGGGGAGCTGCTCATTTGAGATCATCTCCCATCAGCAGCTCCAGGAACTTGTGAATCCTCGTTTTATTTACCTCCTGAAGCATCAGTGCCCTCTCATTAGCCAAGGTCCAGGATATAAACTCAGCACATGCTGAAATCACTCAGGGCAAAACTCCAGAATCTTTCTTTACTCATTATTTACTTCAACATTTCCTTACAGAGATACCAGATCCTCTGAAATTCACCTTTTCTTCCAACCCACAGCCAAATCCCAGCCCCACATATCAGAGTCATATCTGACTGCAAAAATATTGCCCCTGGAGACTGCTCAGCCCCACAGCAACCTGCTGTCCCCAGAGCTGTGATCCCATTTCCTCAGCCCCAGGAAAGCTGGGCTAATCCTTTCCTGTCAAACTGTGCATCCCAGCTCCACAAAGCACTGCACTCCAGGAATTTGGGGGTTTAAGGCACCCACACACAAACTAAAAGGTTTTTCTGGGGTGGTGGTATGGAAACATACAAGGTTTGAGCGAGAAATTCCCTCAGGACCTTGTGCTCTGCATATCCCACCAGAGATGCTGAGAGAACAGGAAAAACAACATCTCAGGGAGAGTTCAGATAAAACTCACTGAGCCTTTGTGCAGAAATCAGGTGCTGATTCAGGGCAAGTCCCATTTCCACAGGCAGGACACAAAAGCACAGCGGAGATGCCAGGGAGAGCTCAGGAAATGCAGAGACCTCCTGGGAATCCTGATTGTCCTGAGCACCCTGCTCTGACCTGGAGCAAATCCTGCTCCCATCCACTCCCCTGCACACCCCCAGAAAATTCCTTGTGATGTTCACTTTGTTTCTGAGTAACTCAATAACTCACTTAGACTGTTCAAAGGCAAGTGTTAATTTAAACTTTATAAATCATACCTTGTTTTCAGAACAGGAAAATGAGGGCCCTATTAACTGCAGAGATTTAATAGTGACCTGAAACCTTCCCTAATAAAACTCCATGCTCCAAATCGTATTTCTTTCCAGAAATGAAAACATTGAGAAGGTTTTCCTGGCCACCAAGAGCTGAAAAATACATTTAGCATTGCATTTAATCCCCACAGACTCAGTGACTGGGCTACTAAAGAGGCCCCCAAACCTCCACCTCCACATGCCTTCCTGAAGGACCGGAGGAGAAGGAGCTCCTACCTTACAAAACCTTTAGCATTGTGTTCATCTCCACACTAATTTCTCCAAGTTTTTTTTATATTTTAATATTTTACAACTAAAAACAACTGCAGATGAAAGATAAATCCCAAGCTCTAAAGAATAAACAACTAAGAGGAGGAACACCACCTTCATGGGTGATATTGGGAATGCTGACTTACCAGTCCCAAAGCTTTCCTCTCCACACAGAGACAGTTTGTTTGCATCCATCAAGTTTCCAAAGAACTTCCAGCCTGTTGGAGTCTCGTACAAAGCAATCTTTGTGGCTTGGGCCACCCTGCCAAGGTAAGAAGGCCAAGTCACATCCCTGGATTCTCAGTGCTCCCAGGGGAAATGGGATCAGCAGCTCTGCTGGGGTGCCACTGAAGGCAGGGGATGCCACTGCTTTAGAACAATCCTTCTGTTTCATCCCAGTGTGATATCTGGGAGATGGGTGGGATGTGCATTTACAGAACAGACACAAACACACAGCTCTTCAAAGTGATTTTAGGTTGCAGATCTCAAAGCATTTCACCAAGAAGGTCTCAACATCAAATTTAAGGAGAAGAAGTGTTGGCAGAGTCATTTGTTTGGGCTTATCTGTAAGGAAGAGAAAGAGCCAAGAGCTCAGCCCAGCTCTGCCACATCCCCAGGCAGGTTTAACCCATCAAACCCCCCTGGCACTGCTGCACTCCTCACCGGAGCAAAAACACAGGACAGGTCAGGGTGAAACCCCAGGAAAGGGGCACAGCATGCCCTGGCAGTGCTCCCTGCCCGGTGCCTGCCCACAGTGGGTTGTTATTACCTGTCCAGGGCCCCGCTGGTGGGCATGCTGCGGGCCAGGCCGCGCACCCCGGTCTGCTGGAAGTAGGGGATGCTGAAGATGTTGGCAGCGATGACGGCCACCGAGTCGGAGGGGTTGACAAAGAAGCCGTGCTTGCCCAAAATCATGTTCCGGTCCTGGGGGAGACAGCACAGGCACAGCTCAGCTCCCTCTGCCCAGCCCACAAACCCAGCTCCCTCTGCCCAGCCCACAAACCCAGCAGTTCCCAGAGATTTTCTGAAATAAACACAGAGCTTTGAAGAAGTTACACAGCAGCACCTCCACGGCATTTTGCCTTCCTGCTG